>JAJJWW010010259.1:0-138821 GCA_023531295.1 Papaver armeniacum | reverse complement strand
AGTTTTGATCAACTATACTTGACAAACAAGCTTGAGATAACAACGCTTGTGAGTTCAACCGAGCAATGCTCTAACATCTAATCACAAAAATTCGGATATATATGAAAAAAGGCTAAAAGAGGGCTTAGTCGTCACTTGATAGCTATGTGTCATCCAACCTTGTCTATCATGACACCTCACTAGGTGAGTCATGCTTAGTCAACATGACACCTCGATAGGCTTTCGGGATTGCCTATATGTAATAACCGCAATCGCACGGTGTCAACTAGTAAACAGAGGCAAGTACTTCGCTCGAACCCACAGGGAGCGGTGGAAATTACCGTAACTAATATCTCTAATGAATTAAACGGAAACCATATTTTGGATTTTGAATTGTAAAAAACAAAGAAATAAAATCAACAAATAGAATGAATTCAATGGGAAAGACTAAACTGGGTGTGAGAGTGCTAAGGATCCGTGAATCCGTTGTAGGCGATTTACTCGTATTCAATCACAAAGGGTCTCAAAATACTCATGTAGAGTGGCAAACCTAACTACTCATACATGGAAGATATTGCATTTACGAATCATTGACGAGAATCGTCAAACATGAATTATTTGTTCTCACCTAAAAATAGAATTTCTAAGCATTAATCATACATGGCATGAAGAGTCAAGGAATATTCATAAGACAATTATTACTTAGGTTCAATGAGTTTTTCTACTAATCCAACAATGAACTATACATGGCATAGCACATGAAAAATCTAACTAGAAAATAAACATTGATAGAGAGACAAAATTATTAAAATTAAGTTCAATGGATAGAAAACCATTGTTCGTGAAAACAAATAAATCCTACAAGTTCATCCTTTCACCCTAACATGAAATTAGCTAGCCATGGATTTCTTAAAAACCATAAAAAAATATGAATAAATTCCTAGCTAATTGAAATCAAATGGGAGAAATGAAACTCAAACCCTAAACAAAGCTCTTCGCCTCCATCTCCTTCTTCCCCCTTGCGAAGCCTTCTCTCCTTTCTCTGTCCGTCCATCATAGGTTTAAAACCTATTTTGTCGTTCACGTTCAAAACACACTGAGCACATTCTTTAGCTTTCCTTGGTGCGTGCCACATGCCCACTGCAAAACTATTCAACTCCTTCCTATCCGTCTATCCATTGCGGACTCGGATTAAAACTCTCATTCTTCACTTAAATCAACTCCGCAAAGGTTTTAGGTTAAGATATTTTCCCACACCGATCTAAAATTCGAGCCAGTGTAATAACTTGCTTTCTCCCCGGTCTTTTATTCTCTTCACTCTCCAAAACTCTACTACAAAGACCAACATCCCTATCCAACTCTAAGACCTTCCTTTTCACCGGCGTGAATAGCCCATCCAGCACATCATCTTCGCCACAAGCACCAAAGACTCTAACAACTCGTTCACCAAATCCAGCCAAATTAGGACCATGACTTCACTGCAGCATATTTTCTTTCGCTTTCTAGACCAACTCTCTTATTATTGTTCTTAAGCTCAGGCCACTGCACCGTTAACTTGCATCACCAGCTACCCGTTGCAACCATAACAGATCGATGTCTCTTCTTCTTACGACTCTTTGCATCAATCACGATTATCCACCCATATATTCCTGTGCGAAATACCCATTGAATCTCAACCAGTCATTTCCACCAATTCGCTTGCAGCTAACCCAATATTAAATGTTGACGTAGATGTCATCGAATCCATCTCCTCCAACTATGGACGCTGCTCATCCGAGAAGGCATGCATCTCACCGAGATAATACTCAAATCCTCTCCTCATCGAACCCATTCAAATTCGCTTTTGCTATTGGTTCTCAACACGACTCCGTTTCAGGCCATATAAACACGACTCGGCCTAATCCTGGTCGCAAGACCAGCTCCTTCATCACCGAATACCAACTCCAAATCGAGAAAACACCTTGAGTCAAAACACCATATGATTATCGAGTCAACAAGAACCCTCAAAGAACACACAACATCACATCTTCACTTCGTGTTCTCACCGCTTTCTATTATCTTCTTTCTCACATACGATTACAACACCTTCGAGTTCTTCCATTTACCAACCTTCATTGCGCCAAGCACTCGAAGCGTTAGGTTTACACTACTACGAGGTATCTCAATATCGCCAAGAACACAATCACACGCACAAGAAGAACAAGTATTTAACGAGGTTGAATCCTGGAAAGAATAAGCAATTTTATATATCACCGTATAGGTTGGAATATACAAAGCCTAAGCAGAGAAGAAGAGAACTTTTACTTAGTTCTGGTGTATTTTCTCTAGTTCTCTCTATGGCTATTTATACAAATCAATAGGGATGAACACATTCCTTAATAAGGATTACTTTCCTACAAGTATAAGGTTTCCTAACTTAACTCTAAGAGACAAACCTCTTAAGTTGCTATACTTAGGACACTAGTAATTGGTTTCCCAAACCAACTAGATTTCCTAATCTAGTACTTGAACATCCTCCCAACAATTCTCCACCTCGGATCATGCATTCATGCATGAGACGATCAATAGATAAAATCACCTCCATCTTCCAACGTCGATTGAACCATCACCGGGTTTCCTACGTATCCTCAATAGAATCAAACCCGATCAGTATTTCTCTCAAATGGCCTTGCTAGAAGACCTCCACCAGGTTCCTAAGAATCTCTACCCAAAATGGCTTTTCACCAAATCGAAGGATGTGGATCACCCCGAACAATATCGAAACTTGATCCCGAGATACTACTTTAGTCAACATATCATCTCGGATTGTCTTTGGTATCGATCTTCACAAGTAGAATGTCTTCTTCAAGAATTTCTCTCACAAAGTGAAATTGTACGTCTATATGTTTGGTTCTAGCATGATGCACTTGATTCTTAGCCAAATAAATTGCACTTAGACTCTCACAATGCACGTGCAGTTGGTCTTGCACAACTCCTAAGTCATTTAGCAAACCTTGTAACCATATAGCCTCCTTAAATGCCTCAAACACCGCCATATACTCCTCCTCCGTAGTTGAAAGCACCACAAAGAGATCGCAAGAATTATATCCAACTTACCGGTGCCCTGCTACAGTAAATACATACCCCGTAGTTGAACGTCTCTTTCCAAATCACTAGCATAGTCGAATCCACATACCCAACACACAACCGATTGTTCCTTCTATCCTTTACAAACTCCAAGCCAACATCAATCGTACCGTAAAGATACCTCAAAATCCATTTCACATCTTGCCAATGTTCCTTACCAGGACAATGCATATAACGGCTGACTATACTAACATCATGTGAAATATCCGGCCTTGTACATACCATCGTATACATCAAGCTACCAATAGCCTTAGCATATGGGACTTGGGCCATATACTTTCGCTCTTCTTCGCAGTGGGAGACATACGTGCATTCAACTTAAAATGAGCAAAGAAGGGGAGTACTTACAGATTTAGTTACTTCTCAGACACCAAACTTCTATAACACTTTCTTCAAATATGCCTTTTGAGACAAACAAACCTTACTCTTCTCTCTATTACGTTGAATCTCCATACCAAGAATTTTATTAGCTTCTCCCGCATCTTTCATCTCAAACTCGATGACAACTTGTGCTTCAAATTATCAATCTCTTTCTTGTTATTCGATGCTATCAAAGATATTATCGACATACAAAAGCAAATATATGAAAGACCCATCACGTAGCTTTAAAGTATACACAATGGTCATAGTGACTTCTTATGTATGTTTGGCCTATCATAAACCGGTCAAATCGCTTGTAACATTGTCTTGAGACTGCTTCACCTGCATAACGATCTCTTCATTACATACACAATCTTCTTTTCCAACAATCTTAAACCCACTTACTGAGTCATATAGATCTTATATTCTAGATCACCATGTAAGAATGATGTCTTAACATCTAGTCAACTAGGTCTAAATCATATTGTGCTACCAAAGCCAACAAAATACGGATTGATAAGTGTTTTACCACCGGAGAGAACACCTCATTGTAGTCAATCCCTTCTCTTTGGCATAACCTTTTGCAACTAACCTTGCCTTGTAGATTACTTGATTCATCGAAGATCCTTCTTTCTTAGCATATACCCACTTGTACCCTATGGCCTTCTTATCGTTCTAAGCTTCATAAGAATCCATGTGCCATTTTTGTAAAGAGACTCCATCTCGTCCTTCATTGCACCTTCCCATTCTTTACACTCGCACTATGTACAACTTCTAAATATGAAGTAGGAGTACCATCTTCAACAACTGGTAATGCATAAGCAATGTAATCATTCATCCAACCAGGCTTCCCGGTTGATATTCTCAAGCTTCTTTGGTTGCTATGGTCTCCGTGACCGTATCTTCGTATCTTCTACCGACTCTTGTTCCTCTTCCTCAACAAGTGTCACTATCATTTTGAACTTCAGCAGTTACCTCTCTTGCAGACCCAGTGTCTTGAAGTATTCTAATGATACAAACTTAACTGAATTGGTGGAATTGCATCAATTTCCACCGCAAAGGCTCATTAGTACCGGTGCTTCGTTTCTCCACCGTCAAGAACCCCAAGACTTTACCATAGACATCTCATCAAATATGACATCTCTACTCATGACTATCTTCTTCTCAACCGGGATTCCAAATCTTGAACCCTTTTACTCCACTCTTCATACCTGCAAAGATTCCTTTCACAACACGACTATCAAGCTTGTTTTCACTAATATGATACCACGCAGACAACCAAAGATATGAATTGATTCATAATCATAAGATGGTTTACCAAACCACTTCTCCATAGGAGTTTTACCTTCTAATGCAAACATGGAAACCTATTAATGAGGAAGCACGCATGCGTAATCGCCTCGACCCAAAACGCCTTACCTAATCCAGCATTAGATAACATACATCGTACCTTATATAAAAAAGTACGATTTATGCGTTCAGCTACCCCATTATGTTGCGGTGTCTTCTTAACTGTGAATTGCCTCTTTATCCCCTCATCCTGACATACTTGCAAGAACGGATCACTCTTGTACTCTCCACCATTGTCCGAACGTAGTACTTTGATCTTTCTGCCAGTTTGAGTCTCAGTTGCCTTTTTCCACCTCACAAAGATTTCTAGGAATTCATCCTTATGCCTCATGGTGTACACCCATACGCGCCTAGAAAAATCATCAATGAACGACACAAAGCAATGTTTCCCTCCCAATGATGCATTCTTGGAAGGACCCCAAACATCTGAGTGAATATAGTCAAGAACTCCACTAGTATTGTGGATAGTTATGCCAAAGCTTATTCTTGTTTTCTTTCCCTTAACACAATGTTCACAAAATGCTAACTTGGAGGCAATAGCACCTTTCAAAAAGTCTTGTTGAATCAACATATGCAACGACTTCTCACCTGGATGTGCAAGTCTCATGTGCCATAGCTTTGTCTTCTCGGTAGTCGCACTCTCGATGTGTTCGTAAATATACACATCCCCGTTGTTGTACTCCCAATCAAGTAGTACAAGTTATGATGACGTGTGCCCTTCATGATTACCATAGATCCAGGATATTACCTTTAGAACACCATTTTCATGACTATCTTATAGCCCTTAGCTTCTAAAGTTCCGAGTGAAATCAGATTCTTCTTTATGGCAGGTACAAATCTTACCTCCTTCATCTCTCTAACCATACCATCATGCATCTTGATACGAACACTACCAATTCCAATCACCCTACAGGTATGATTGTTTCCCATACGTACTTCTCCATTAAGCTCTTCAAAACTTGAGAACCGGTCCGATATGGATATATATGATATGTTGCTCAAAGATTCTATTACCCATGTACCATCTATAATAGCACAAGCTGATGGTGTCACAGTTAGCGAGGAATCAGAAGCATCATCTGATTCTTCATTACCTTTTGCAATGTTCACCTCGGTTTTGTTGTTATCTCATTCTCTTTCCTTACGTTAGGACAATCCTTAGCCCAATGACCGAAGTCATGACACCAAGCACACTCATCTTTCTCCAGTCACGTTCTACTCTTAGAACGTCCTCTACCTTTCCCATAACCACCAGTCTTCCTTCTCTTGTCTATTGAACGACCTCTTGCAAGAATCAAGTCATTGTTAGCTTCACTTGCAAGGTCTTCACAATCCATCTTCCTGAACTCCTCACTACGCAATGCCGTAGTGACCTCTATGTATGTCATCTTATCCTTGCCGTGCATTAATGCTTTAATCACGGGTTCATACTTTTCAGGAAGAGAGTTTATTAGACACAAAGCTTGTTCCTCGTCGTTTATCTTCTCATCGTAGTTAACCAACTCAGCAAGAAGTTTATTATATGAATCTAGGTGCTCAGTTAGGGTTGCACCTTTCTTCATGTTATAGCGATACAAATTCCTTTTAAGATGTATCCTATTGGCCACGTTCTTCACAAGGTATTCCTTCTCTAGCTTTTCCCGAGATCCTTAGTCAAGTCTCGTGCCGATAATTAACTCTTACTCAAGTTTCTAAACATCCTCGTATCGAAGAAAGACATAATTTATTCATCTTGTTCCACCGCTTTTCATATCTCCATTGGCTTACCTTCTAGAGCTTCTTCTAGGTCAATATAAACAAGAGCATCCATTATGTCCGTTCTCCATAAACCAAAGTTATTGGTTCCAAGAAACTTTTCTACCTTGAGTTGTGATATATGTGAATGAAGTATTTCTTCTTCTTTTGTTACTTTATCTTTACTTGTGGATATCGATGGTTCTATCGGCTCATCCGGATTAACCATCGTAAAAAATATAGATAAAAACATAACCTTTGAGATTAGTATTACCTCAAGCAATCTTCTTCTTTAAAAATACTTTCACTTCAACTTCAATCTGAGTACCCGTATCCAAGAGTGTCTCCTTGCTCGATACCAATTGTTGCGCCAAAGCACAACGGAAGCGTTAGGTTTGCACTACTACGAGGTATCTCAATATCGCCAAGAACACAATCATACACACACAAGAAGAACAAGTATTTAACGAGGTTGAATCCTCGAGAAAGAATAAACAAATTTATATATCACCGTATAGGTTGGAATATACAAAGCCTAAGCAGAGAAGAAGAGAACTTTTACTTAGTTCTGGTGTATTTTCTATAGTTCTCTCTATGGCTATTGTTTATGGGTGAAAACTATTCTTGTAGGATTTGGTAATTTAGGGTGTGTGGATGAGGAATGAATCTAAACCCTAAACAAATGCACTGCGCGGTGAGTGATTGTGATTCGAGAAATCAATCTGTACAACTCTGGCCTAAACCAAGAAATGGACGTTCCAGACTTGCTTCGGTCACAAAGTGAAGGAGATGGGGTTGATCTTAGGAAGGAAAGCGAAGAAGGTGTTGAGATTGTGAAGGTGTAGGCTTGTTTATGACTTGTAACAAAGGTGAGCAAAGCTTACGATTGATGCAAAGGAGCTTTGAGTGTTTGAATACGTTTTGTATTAACACTTGGTTTCGTCTTGTCTTGACTTGTTCGGTTGTTTTTGGAAATAGGGAGGAGAACCTATTTATACAAGTCATTTGAGCCTTATTCACATCTCTCGTGGGAAGTGGATTGATGGAGTAGTGGAGTTGTGTGTTGGTGTTACACGACCAGTCTTTCCCACTTCTACTGTATCTCTAACCGTCCATGACTTCCTGACACATTCTTGTGATTGCGCGTTGCACGCCGCACGCCGTAAACCGCGACCAATACCCCAAAGATGTATCCCCAAGTTTGTGACATGATTGATGTCTCGAGTGTGTGGATTGTGGGACCCACGGAAAGTAGCATGTAATGCTAGACTAAATAACTAAATTATTTAGGAAGTCGATACTTGTGAACTATCGTGTGTATTTTACGCAGGTACTGCATCGAGTATATTCAGCATGTATGAAGCATCGCTATTTTCAAGGCTTACCGGAGTAAGTCAAGAATTTGAGAGTCTTAAAATAACATCATGTCCAACCATCTTCGAGTGATCGTTTGGAGGATATACGTAAGCCTCGACTTGGCCGATCACCTCATGTGAAGAGTGGTGGACTGGTGATCGTGATGATGCCTTGCTGGTCTCTTAACTCCTAACTAGGGCTGCTCGACCAGGATGGTAGAGTTGGACGAACGAGATGATATGTGACACTCATCTCGCGACCGTTGATGAAGTTTTAGGTTTTTGAAGAGGTGCGCAGCATCACTCTTCACTTGGTCGAAACCAAGCATGGGAGGTGTTTTGGAAAGGACTTACCGGGCATGCGTGTAGACGGCATGCATGCTGTACACGTCCGTACATCAATGTCCCATGAAGGTGCGATCTAGGCCACTCAATTTGACCGGCAAAGAGGAGCGGTTGGGATCGATTTGCAACGTAATCTGGTGCCGCGGAAGCCGCGCATCATGCCCACTTCAGGCGCGTTTCAAGACGACCAAGCCTAGGTCGGTTCCGACCGTTTGATTCGAGCGTGTGGGTGGTAGGTCGGTGTTCACGCATGTACTTTATTGCCTCATAGAAACGTGATCTAAGCCACTCAATTTGTCCCAGGAGAAGTTGAGTGGTCGAGACCGCCACGATTAGGAGGTGTGACCACGCCCGGTTTGGGCGTGCATTTTGGAGAAACCGGGCATGGTATGCCTTGGTCGGTCGGTGAGGAGATAGATAGTTCCACGATGATCATGTTGATGCTCACTTGGACCTCCGCTCAATTGTCTCCTAAGCCCCTCATTCGATCGAGAGAAAACGGACGTCGTGATCGATACAAACCCTAATTAGGGTTTTGGCCTACTGTGCTTCATGCATTGTTTTACACGCACGAATTGGGACAACCAAACATGGTTGGTCATGACCGATTGTTCATGTGTGTAGGCGGGCCCACGGTGTTTGTGTTGACATGCTCGGGCCCTTTGAATCTACATCTACACCCTCCATCTATGCATGCGAAGATGGATGGTTGAGCCCGATTTGCGAGACATGTAATGTGCCGTAACCCTAGTTTAGGGTTTCACGTCCATGATGTTTTGGATGGATTTAACCGGTAAGCGTTGCTTCCCTCTTGGGGAGGCCGACCATGCGGGGCCCGCATTGACTCCAATACTGCGCTTAAGGGTTATGGATTCGATCACGGGCCATCCAATCATGTTGGTGAAGTTGGATGGTCATGCTCGTTTCTGAGACTGATATGGACAGTCCAGATTCAAAATATGCTCAATCGGGCTAGTATAACACACCGAGAGTTGTAGCATGTATGGGTATTTCGTACATGTTTCATTATTAATGCTTGGAGATTCGTGTTGCTCTGCTGAGAACAACACTCAGTCGTCATGCCGCACCGGCAATGAGTACAAGAAATACAAGGCTGGTTATGCATTAATTAATAATGCTGTAAATTCACAGGGTATATGGGATCGTTGCTTTATGCTCCAACCTGGATGAATTTCGTGTATTTAATTCACGCTGAATCGCGGGATTGTTGCCACATGCTCTATTCTAGGTGAATTAGTAAAGTGAAGAAGTATTCATCACTTATTAATGGCTTTATCTTTTGTAAGATGTTAGCGCATAATTTTCTGGCTTTTACAATTTTAACCTTAAATGAAAATCCGCCATCAACATTAAGTCCCCCGCCTAGAACATAATGGTTACACTATTGGGTAGGCATGAGATGGTGACATATACAAACATAAGAAGACAAGATAAAGGAAGTCTACCCTGGAGGATTCCCGACTGGGAAATCCTCCATACGTGTGTGACCACATGCCTTGATGGACCGGCTTCCTCCCTTAGGTGTTTGAGTTAGGGATAAGATTCTTCTTCTACTGGGATTCCGGGCGTGGGTGCTTACACACTGCTGGTTGAATCGCTCGTATCCAGATGCTCTTCTGATTCTTGATTAGGTTTCAAAAGAAAGCCTAACTTGGTCGGTGTTGAATCCCCATATATCGAGCGCCGTAATCGTTTTAGGTTTTCCTCAGCATATATGTAGGTGTACAGATTTTGAACCACTTTTACGATTTTACAATAGGGCTTTCTCGCAGAAACTCCGTTTCCTCATCATGTCGAACACCAGTGGATCGTCTTCTTCATACCATCCAGGATCTTCGATAAACGTGCACGACTCCACGCCTCGAGCTTCATGATGAATCCCCTGCTCGTGTTCTCCGAGTCAAGAAGATCATACCGGTTCGTCTCTTTTCCCTTTTCTGAACAATTGCTTGTTCTTCATAATGATCAGGTGAATAATTCTCTCATTCTTGCAGAGATACCCTACTGAACATGTGTGACGGTTATCGATGATGACGACTTAAACAACTCCTCTTCCTTCAAAATCAAACACGCCTACCCCCGTGGACCTCGAAGATGCCGACTGGGTATCTCATCTTATGAATACCCCAATGCGGTCTTTCATTCGATGTTCGCATGAAATGTTTATCCTCCGGCTACCGAGATGTCGGTGGATTCTTAGTGCGGAAGGAGTTTGTGCCTTTGTACAAAAAGTTATGGAGAAAGTACGGCCATATCGCAACCCGAGAATGTGGTCCCAAGAATGTTCATCTGCTTTGGTCACCGCGATAAACCGCCTTCTTCCCATGATTGCTTGAGATGGTGAAAATATTTCTATCCGCAACGTTGCCAATCAAGCCTCGAAAAGTGGGAGAATATGGTATCTACCCGCGAAGTCTATGGAGTTCACCGTGGGCTGGTTGCGGCACGTCTTGATATCATCAAGGTTGATCGATCCGTATCCTCGTAAACGTTGTTCTGCCGCGAAAGCTATCTTGGAAGAGGAGAAGGCTCGCTGCGAAATCAAAGGAGGTAGAGCAGGCGGTACATGACTTGAAGAAAGGGACAGAAAGATATCAAGCTAGACTCGGAGATGATGCTCTCAAGGAGCTATATCTTCTAGATGGCCTCCTCTAAGTCGTATTCAATTGCACTCCCTCCTTGTTAATGACGTTTATGTCAAAAGTTTTCTTTTGAACATCCTTGCGGAATAAATTGCATTGGTTTTTGATTGATGAAACGGGTTTTTCATTAATGCATCTCGACCATAATTGATGATTCAAACATGTAATGAAAATAAATATGTCGTATTGTAGCGTCATAAGACAGAGCGGACAATGGTCAAGCATGATATGCCTTGAGACATTTTCCCATTGATGACCGCTTCCACTTGCCTCCGTCCACCTTAATGATCTTGTAGTAGCCAGTATTGTAAGCCTTGGTGATCGTGTAAGGACCTTCCCATTTCGGTGAGAATTTTGGTGCGGACATGTCTTGTTGGATGTGTCTCAAGCCGTTTCAAAACCAAATCTCCCACTTTGAAAACACGTGATTTCACAGTTTTGTTGTATGCCCTGGAAATTTTATTCATGTACACCTAAGCACGTTCTTCTGCTTTGTTTCTTCTGAAATCCAGAGTGTCTAACTCCGCTACTCTAGAGTTAGAGGCTTCAGCCTCGTTCCGGTGGATCCTGGTTCTGTCACGCAATCTCGGGCCGATGGAATTTTGATCTCTCGCCGGGAGAATTGCATCCGCTCCGTAAACAAGTGAGTATGGGGAAACTCCAATGGAGCTTCGGGTGATGTTCGGTATGCCCATAACGCCATTGGTAATCGGTCATGCCATTCCTAGGATTATCGTGTATTGTTCGAACCGATGATCCCATCAATGTATTGT
Organism: Papaver armeniacum; assembly: GCA_023531295.1. Classification (NCBI taxonomy): domain Eukaryota; kingdom Viridiplantae; phylum Streptophyta; class Magnoliopsida; order Ranunculales; family Papaveraceae; genus Papaver; species Papaver armeniacum. The sequence continues at coordinate 127,136 of JAJJWW010010259.1, read as the reverse complement.
TGGTACTTTCACTTGCCCGTTCCCCTTGAGGATAGTAGATGGTGGAGAAGACCTGTTTAAGGCCATACTCTTCAAGTAACTCTCGTACTTGTTTATTGGCGAAGGGAGTGCCATTATCAGTGATGATATGCTTAGGCACACCAAAACGACAAATGATATGTTCTTTAATGAAAGCTGCAATTGTTGCTCCTGTAGTCCCTCACAGGGGAATGGCTTATACCCATTTGGTGAAGTATTCTGTCGCAGTTATGATGTGCTCGTGCTGCTTTGATGATGGAGGGTTGATTTTCCCGATAATGTCCAGTCCCCAGATGTAAAATAGCCATGGACTGCTTATCGAGTGCAAAGGGGTGGAAGGCTGATAGGTGTAGAATACACCGTATTTAATATCTAGTATTTATGCTTTCTTTGCGAGTTTTCTTGTAAATTATGTATCTTATGTGTGCTTTTGAGTTTATTAGGTGCAATGGAGTCATTTGGAGCAAAAAGACCAATTGGAACTCGTTCAAATACAAGATTTCTACTTTTCTATTGTGTAGAGGACGAGAAGATGAAGACAATGCCGAAAGAATGGAGTCATTCCGAAGTTCGTATGAAGAAGTTATGAGCAAAACAAGAACTCGAAGAGAAAAAGGGCAATTTTGTCATTTCCGTGGTGAACACTATCCCGAGTCCGAGTAATGGTTAAGGGGCTGCCATCATGTTAGCCCTTATCACCGTGACTGGTCACTCGTATAACCGACCCTTATCTAAACCTAACATCGAGAGAGTTTATCTCATTTGTTCAAAACTCTTGAATGAATTGGAGGCATAAGAAGCTCGGGAACAGACGAGAATTGAATCCAGGAGAAGAAATTGGTGGTAGAATCAAAATGAGGTCGCTAGGGAATTATCGAATAAGGGTTGATTGAATCCAAATGAAGATGTGAACGGTTAGGGTTTGATCCATTGAATCTAGAATTGGTGAGGATGAGGATTTGAGATCGATCAAGCCGTGAACAAATAGGTTTAACTCGATTTGAGTTTGAGTTGATTTTGATTGGTAATCGAAAGAGATGAATGGAAGTAGAGCTCGAATCGTGGTGTTCTCGAGAGTAAACCGTGAGATTGATTACCGCAAGACTTGAGAAGTGGAGCTCGAGCTGGGATGTTTTGATGAAACAAAGAGAAGACAATGGAGATGGTTCTCACGCTTGGGTCGTGATTAGAATGAAGTTTAACAAACTTGGTGGTGTTTCTGCCATTGTCATGGGTTGAAGTTTGATCGTGAACGATGGTTTGTCACGTTATTGGCGCTTCAGAGTTGGCAGTAGTGATGATGTTCGACAATGAAGAATAATGCTCAGGAGTTATGCCGTGGTTACGGTGGAACTATAATGAGGCGAGAGATGCATAAGATAATGCGAGTGAGGTAGGAGCTAGTGATTGAGTACAGTGTCAGTAGTCGTTAATGCGGGAATGGAGCAGCCAGCAGCCAGCAGTGAATAAAGTTGAGATGAGGAAGGTCCGAATTGCAAAGCAGATTAGATGAAGTTCTTGTGATCGAGTGAGCTGTGGTTGAAGCGCTTAGCGGTGTTGATGATGAAAGCTTGAGTTTGAGGCTCGAGGTTAAGATGGGAAGTCAGTGTTGCAGTGGGTATTGAGCTGAATGCAATGGCAGGATCGAGCGGAATGGCCCGAGGTAATGGATTTGATTGGAGTCATTGAAGCAATGATAGCATCTTTATTGTACGGTGATTAATGGAGAAATTCAAGGAAGGATTTGTATTGCTTGGTCACTTGAATTGAACTACGAAATAGGGACATGTAATGTGCTTGCGGGGGTGTTGGCGCGAGCCGGTGAAGCAATGTCTCAATTTGCGAGAGGCTGGTGGCGATGCGGAATGGATTACGGTTGATTCTTGAGCAAGTGATGGAGTAATGAGTCTTTGGTGTTGAGCAAACAGAGATGTGGAGCTGAGCAGTGCAGGCCAGAGCAGGTACTGGAGATGGCAAGTTAGTATTTCAGTGCAAGGGTGGAGTTTTGCTGTGGTTATGGAGATAGAATGACAGGGAGGCAGTGAAGCACAATAACCGAGATGCGAGAGGTGGTTGCCGAGCAAGGTCGAGATTGACCGGCCATGCACTTGCACCGTTGATGGGCAGTGAAGCTTGAGCCGTTGATGGATTGTGAGTCACTGACTTCGCAGGTTACAAGAAATGGGTTTGTTGCGCTTGAGTCACAAGTGGTGACATGGAGATGTAATCGGAGTGCAGCTGCGGCTTGGTGATGGAATGAGGTTAAGTTGCGATGGTGGTGGCGCAGCAGAAATGGTTGGCGAGTTGAATTGGCGGTCAGGGCATGAATGGAAGGTGATTCGATGGGTTTGAAGTGATGAGAGTCATGGAAATGGAGCTCGAAATTGCAGCAGCTTGAAGGATGAAGCGAGCCATAAAGGCTTGGACTGAGTTGATGATGCGCCATCTTGGTGCAAGACGGTTCCGGCACGTGCAAGACCGCAAATGGCCTAGGCCAAGGTGTCTCTCAGCCCGACTCATCCGACGACTCCGACTCACCTTGATATGAACCCGACTCACCCGAGACCCGGACTCTTCTTGACTCTGGGTCCGACCGAGGTTGAATCGAGCCGACCGAGTTGACCCGGCCGATTCGACCCGTTGACCTGGTGACCTGGGTTTGACTTGCCGCCACTCCAAATAGTTTTCCTAAGAACTTTCCTACCAAATTCCGGCCATAATCCCAGGTTTTCTGGCGAGCGTTTTTGGGACATATTTTCTGCACGGGTTTCTCCATGGTGGGCCTGGGTGAATTTCCAACTAATGGACTTTGAAGACAAAACCTAGTTTTGGAAGGAGAAAAAGACTACAAAAGGGAAGACTTCTACAATTTTTTGGGGACCACGTTTTATTTCTATTCTCTTGGCCTCTACTTTGTTTTCTAGGGTTTTACAACATGAAGTCTTTTCTCTTTCTTCTTGTGATGAACTCCATGAATATGAGTACCTAAGTTTATTATTGGTTATGGAATAGTTGGATTTCACATAATATGATTCTTTGATTCAATATATTAGTTTTGTCTCATAATTATCGTTTGCAATTCTCCGAAATATTGTTTTATGATTGATTGATTGTTTTGTCAAGTTGCAAATTGGTAGAACTTCTAATCACATCTATTGCTAGTTTAGGGTTTGTTATACGCAAAGTGATATTCCTTGGATACAAGTAGCATAATATGATTATAGTTTGTAGTGATATATTCTTATGATCATATGTGAATCGTAACCTTTGTTAAATCGGATTAGTGCGCTTTCCACGTTCGATTGCTTTGATTGGCCCGATTTCATAGAACTTAACGATCTAGGGAATTAAACTTGATTAGTGCTTGTACACGTTAGGTTGTTCCTTTAGGTAGAATTCATATTCGCATCTTTTAATGTGTTTGTTGATGACATGAGGAGGTTTGCGGGATATTCTTGCGATCACGGTATTCTAGGGTCTTTGATAAAAGTTGAGATTAAATATCAATTCTAGTTATTGTGAAAAGCATGTTAGTGAATGAAAACGAAATCCTTAACCAATATCTCTTCTATCTTATTTGTTTGCTTATTTGTTTCTTTGTTTTTATATTTATTTTATTACATAAAATCAGAAAATTCTCGGTGTTTTATATAGGAAACCATAACAATTTGACAACCTAGACCTCTCTGTGGGATCGATCCTTTCTTGCCCTTGCTATATTTATATTTTGAGTAGTAAGAAAGTGTAATTTATTTTTGACGCTTACGACCGCGATCAAAGGCGCATGAACAAGGTTCCCATGAATTTGGCATTTGTGACAGCTTTGAACAAAAGCGGCTGCGTCATCCTCCATGGTCGGCCAATAGTATTTCTCGTGTATCTCGGAGAAACAGCTTCCTCTTCCCTTGATGTTCTCCTTCAGTGTCTCCTTCAAAGATGATCGGATTTCTTCCCAAATGCATCGTAGTAGATTACCTCCGGCTCTTGCGATACAGGTTCCCTTCGTGGAATACGAACCGCTTGGCTTTTTGCTTTATCTTGATAGCATCCTTTTGATTGGCAGGAGTTGTTGCGTCACGGAGATAACTAATGTATGGTTCTCTCTAGTCCCCAGTGTGGTTCACGTAAAAAATTTCCAATTGATGTGGCGGTGCTTGGTAATTTGAGCAAGACTTCTGAAGTATTCTGGATTGAGTCTCCATCTCTCGGTCAGCAATAGCCCAAAGCGTTGAAGTCGCTCGGTAGCGTTACCACACTGATTGTCCACAAATTTCATTGTGAACACGACTAACCTGTAGTTGTGCTTCGTCATCCCCAAGACATCTTGGATGGGGAACCGTCCGGTTCCGATAATACTGATACCATGAAGCATGAAGAAGTTCTGCAGGGTTTTAAGACTGACCTTTCCTTGGGAGAGTGAGCTGTTGAGCTCTTGAATGATCGGAGTTCGCCAATCGTCGGTCTTGGTGTCTTTGTATTGTGATAGCCATGTCGATTTTATGGTTCTCCTCTTTACTTTCAGGGTTTATTCCAAACCATCAAACTTCAATTTGGAAGCCAGTGTTGCTAGACAATCGGCGTGTTTGTTGTTGCTGCGACCGACATGGGTTATGGTTGCATCAGCAAAATAGTTTAGTAACCTTTGTGCTTCTGATCGATATGGAGATAGCGTTACTTCCTTCAGGCGTATACCCCATTCATCTCGATTCACCAAACTTGGAGTCACCTCTTATCTCCGCGACGCGTGACTCCTCGCTTGCTTGGCTATTGACAGCCCCTATGAGGAAGGATTCATACTCAGCTGAGTTGTTGGTGCATTCAAAGTCCAGCTTGAAGGAGTGTGAGAATACTTCCCGATCGAGATACTAATACCACGCCCGCTCTCCAAGTATTCTGTTAGGGGTAGCAGAGCCATCAAAATACAAGAGCCACACTTCTTCTTCCAAAACAGAGATGTCTAGAAATTCTCCAGGAAGATCCTCGTGGATCCCTGTAGTGCCTTCTCCAGGGAATGCTGCTAGTAAGTCCACGACTGCTTGACCCTTGATAGCTCGAGGTGACGTACATGTTATGTCCAGCTCTGACATTTGGAGAAGCCACTTTCCTGTCCTTCCCGTCAAGACCGGCTTTGAAAGTAAAAACTTTGCAGGGTCAGATTTAGACACGAGTATCACCTTGTTAGATAGTAGGTAATGCCTAAACTCCCTGAATGGAATGGATCAAAGCTAAACATGCTTTCTCTGCTTTGGGATATCCGAGTTCATCATCTCTTAATATTCGCTGAAATAGTATATGGGACGTTCGATTCCCTGTCGTCTTCCCCGAGCGAGTAGAGCCCCTACGGCGGTGTCACTTTGGCGGTGTAGAGATATAGCGGCTTCCCTTGTGCAGGAGACTTCATGATGGCTGAGATGACAAGATTCGTTGAATCTTTCGAAAAGCTTCCTCATTGGGTTGCGGTCCAAACGAAGGCGGCTCCTTTTCTTCAACAAGGGGTGAATGAGGCGGTAAGTTGGGCTAGACCCCGGGTATAAAACGTCGAATGTAGTTCACCTTGCCCATGAAACTCTGGAGCTCCTTCACAGTTCGTGGGGGCGGCATTGTGAGGATAGCCTGAGTCTTGGATGGGTCTACCTTGATCCCTTCTGCAGCATACTTGGAATCCCATAAAATTTACTCCTCAAGAGACGCCAAAGCGCATTTCAAAGGATTCATCTTCAATTTGTATTCTCGACACCTCTCAAACACTTGTCGTAAGACACTGGTGTGATCTGCTCGAGCCCTTGACTTGACCACGATATCATCTACATAATCTTCTACTTGTTTATGCATCATGTCGTGGAAGATTGCCGTCATAGCACGTTGATACGTTACGCCGACGTTCTTTTAACCGAATGGCATAACAGTATAGTAAAAATTACCAAGAGGGGTTCGGAAGGCTGTCTTACTTGCATCGTGGTCATACATCCTTATCTGATTGTAGCCGCTGTAACCATCCATGAAGGAAAACATGCCGTGTCCGCTAGTGGCGTCTACTAACATGTCAATGTTAGGCAGAGAAAGTCGCCCTTGGGAAGCACTGCTCAAGTCTCTCAAATCCACACAAAGACCGAATCACAGTTTTTCTTCTTTACTTGGGACCACATTAGCTAACCAGGTCGGATGATGAATAGGTCTCGATAAAGCCAAAGATCTAGTAACTTTTGAATTTCATTCTTGATTTGTCCTTCTACTTCATGTATGAATTGCCTCTGAGATTGCTTGATTGGCTTGGATCCAGGTACGACATGTAGGTGATGGGTGACCAATTTTTCATCTAGACCAGGCATTTCCTCGTATATCCAGGCGAACATATCTTGGTACTCCTTGAGTAGTTGAACAAGACTCGCACGTTCGTCTGTGGACAGAGTCGAACTGATAGAGACCGGCTGGGAGATTCTTCATTCCCGATGTTAACGGTCTCGAGCTCGTCGGTCCGTGGAATTGGTTCCATCTTGTAGTTGTCGCGGGGCATCCAATACCTCCTCTTGTATTTCGTCGTTCTTGCACATTCACTGGGAGAAGAGCTGCCGATCTCTCTCCTAATTGCTAATAGCGCGCCGGTATATTGTCTTCCCCTTCGATCACGTTTTTGCCTCGAAAGTGCGTTCCCTTTTGGTGTGAGCGTGGGTTGAAGCTTCACCGGATAAAGATGGACGCCTCGTCGAGAAGGCGTGTCGTGGTGCTTGGCCCCCTGATGATGCAAGTCGGTCTTCTTCCTGGATTGAAGCCCACGTGGGTAGTGGGGTGTACAGACTTTGTCGATCTTCCCTGCGGAGTATCTTTTGCCTCGAATGCTCCACTCGCATATTGGTGCGTACGGAGACAATGATGCGGGAATACGAATGACTTCCTCATTTAGCATGGTCTTCGAGCACTCGGTGATACGTTGAAGTAATGACCTTGTTGTCATGAAGCCACGGTCTCCCTAGTATCATATGGTTGTCCGGCTCATTTTCTATGACTTCAAATTTGCTTGACAATCGGGTCCTACGATAAATTGATTGACATACCCGTATGCCGGGTCTGGTTTCCTTCAAGTCCGTCATCGTGGTGGGTTGCCGACAATCTTGCATGGGCTAACCTTGGCTGTCCCGAGAGTCTTGAGAGTAATCACATTCAAGATGCTCCCGTGCCTCGACGAGGGCCCTCCCGAACTCGAACCCTTGATGTGTGCGGTAACATGTAGGGCCCGATTGTGACCTTCCTCCGCCATCATGTCGCCTTCCGTAAATGTAACATTATTTACAGATGTTTTCGATGCTGATTAAGACTTCCGGACGAGAAGGAGTCGTGTAATGTCCCGCAGCTATTTTATTAATCGCAGAAACGTCTTCGCCCGTTGATTCTTCAAGAGGTCCAAGAGTTCACACAAGCTTTCCACTAGAGATGCCGCCTCGATCCACCGGCCTCTCGGTTCATAGTAAAACTGTTGATCCGAGGGGAACTAGTCCCCTGTGTAAAGGTCTCCTAACGCTCATCTCGATGTCATCTTGATGAGGAGATCAAGTATGCGTTTACCGCTATTTGATTAGCTCCATGTTCTTCGTGTGAATCTCCCTGCACCGTGCTAGTTCGCTTAATGTTGGAAATCTCCTGATCATGTCGTCAGATACGCCGTTAGGAGGAGGGGTATCTCCGTTGGAGGAACTATCAGGATTTGAGACCGTCGAGGTGGTCCTAAGACCAACCATCTCAAAATTGATTTAATGGTATTGAAGAAATTGACTTTACAACCGAGAGATTAACCTCCCGCTGTGGTCGCCAATTGTTTATGGGTGAAAACTATTCCTGCCGGATTTGGTAATTTAGGGTGTGTGGATGAGGAATGAATCTAAACCCTAAACAAATGCACTTGCACGGTGAGTGATTGTGATTCGAGAAATCAATCATACAACTCGGCCTAAACTAAGAAATGGTCGTTCCAAGACTTGCTTGGTCACAAAGTGAAGGAGATGGGGTTGATCTTAGGAAGGGAAGCGAAGAAGGTATTGTGATTGTGAAGGTGTAGGCTTGTTTATGACTTGTACGAGAAAGGTGAGCAGAGCTTACGATTGATGCAAGCAGGCTTTGAGTGTTTAAATACGTTTTTATTAACACTTGGTTTCCGTCTTGTCTTGACTTGTTCGGTTGTTTTGGAAATAGGGAGGAGAACCTATTTATACAAGTCATTTGAGCCGTATTCACGTCTCTCGTGGGAAGTGGAGGAAGTGGAGTGATGGAGTAGTGGAGTTGTGTGTTGGTGTTACACGACCGCCTTGCCCACTTCTCCCCGTATCTCTAACCGTCCATGACTTCCGACACGTTCTTGTGATGGCGCGTTGCACGCCGCACGCCGTAAACCGCCACCAATACCCCAGTATGTATCCCCTAGTTTGTGACATGATTTATGTCTTGAGTGTGTGGATCGTGGGACCCACAAAAAGTAGCATGTAATGCTAGACTAAATAGCGAAATTATTTAGGAAGTCGATACTTGTGAAGTATCGTGTGTATTCTACGCAGGTACTGCATCGAGTATATTCCGCATGTATGAAGCATCGCTGTTTTCAAGGCTTACCGGAGTAAGTCACGAATTTGAGCGTCTTAAAATAACATCATGTCCAAACATCTTCGAGTGATCGTTTGGAGGCTATCTGGTAAGCCCCGACTTGGCCGATCACCTCATGTGGAAGAGTGGTGGACGGTGATCGTGATGATGCCTTGATGGTCTCTTAACTCCTAACCAGGGCTTCTTGACCAGGCTAGTAGAGTTGGACGGACGAGATGATCCGTGACACTCATCTCGCGACCGTTGATGAAGTTTTAGGGTTTTGAAGAAGTGTGCAGGCATCACTCTTCACTTGTCGAAACCAAGCATGGGAGGTGTTTGGAAAGGACTAACCGGGCATGCATGTAGACGGCATGCCGATGTACACGTCCGTACCTCACTGTCCCATGAAGGTGCGATCTAGGCCACTCAATTTGACCGGAAAAGAGGAGCGGTTGGGATCGATTTGCAACAGAAATCTGGTGCCGCAGAAGCCGCGCATCATGCCCACTTCCCAGGCAGCGTTTCAAGACGACCAAGCCTGCTCGGTTCGTCGTTTGATTCGGGTGTGGGTGGTAGGCTGGTGTTCACGCCTTGTACTTTATTGCCTCATAAAACGTGATCTAAGCCCCTCAATTTGTCCTGGAGAAGTTGAGTGGTCGAGATCCGTTTACGATTAGGAGGTGCGACCACGCTTTGGTTTGGGCGTGCGTTTGGAGAAACCGGGCATGGTATGCCTTGGTCGGTCGGGTGAGGAGATAGATAGTTCCACGGTGATCATGTTGATGCTCACCGTACCTTCTCAATTGTCTCCTAAGCCCTCATTCGATCGGAGAAAACGGACGCTCGTGATCGATACAAACCCTAATTAGGGTTTTGGCCTCAGCCATGCTTCATGCATTGTTTTGCACGCACGAATTGGGACAACCAAACATGGTTGGTCATGACCGATTATTCATGTGTTTAGGCGGGCCCACGGTGTTTGTGTTGACATGCTCGGGCCCTTTGAATCTACATCTACACCCTTCATCTATGCCTCGAAGATGGATGGTTGAGACCGATTTGCGACACATGTAATGTGCCGTAACCCTAGTTTAGGGTTTCACGTCCATGCTTTGTTTTGGTTGGACGAACCGGTAAGCGTTGCTTCCCTCTTGGGAGGCCGACCATGCGGGCCCGCATTGACTCCAATACCGCTAAGGGTTATGGATTCGATCTCCGCCATCCAATCATCTTTGGTGAAGTTGGATGGTCATCGTTTCAGACCGATATGGACAGTCCGTTCAAAATATGCTCAATCTAGACTAGTATAACACACCGAGAGTTGTAGCTTTGTATGGGTATTTCGTACATGTTTCATTATTAATGCTTGGAGATTCGTGTTGCTCTGTTGAGAACAACACTCGAGTCGTCATCATCTGCACCGCAATGAGTACAAGAAATACAAGGTTGGTTATGCATTAATTAATAATGTTGTAAATTCACAAGGTATATGGGATCGTTCTATATGCTCCAACTGGATGAATTTCGTGTATTTAATTCACGAGAATCTTTTGGGATTGTTGCCACATGCTCTATTCTAGGTGAATTAATAAAGTGAAGAAGTATTCATCACTTATTAATGGCTTTATCTTTGCAAGATGTTAGCGCATAATTTTCTCGGCTTTTACAATTTTAACCTTAAATGAAAATCCACCATCAACAGCTATTTATACAAATCAATAGGGATGAACACATTCCTTAATAAGGATTACTTTCCTACAAGTATAGGGTTTCCTAACTTAACTCTAAGAGACAAACCTCTTAAGTTGCTATACATAGGACACTAGTAATTGGTTTCCCAAACCAACTAGATTTCTTAATCTAGTCCTTGACCATCCTCCCAACACCTTCTTCCACCCTGTAACAACAGCTCAACCAATATAACTCCCTCTGATTCTATGTCTCTCCATTTCGTTGGCAGCAGTTGCTTGAAGAGGAAATGGAGTGCAGGTTCCTTATTGATCAGAACATCAGCTGCTCAACATAAGAAATAAAATTATTCTGAAATGAGAACTTCTTTCACATTTAATCCTTGGTGGAGAGTTGGCCACGTCATTTGCCTATGCCACTGGTGGAGCTCACTGAAATGTCATGCACCATGTTAGTTAACAGCACCCTCTGGACCCATAAACATAATATTGTGTTGTCTGGCCGTGAAATGGAATAGTGGTGCTACTTAAAAAGATTTATATGACAACACGCGCTCTCTCTATGTCACCGATGCAATGAGTCAATTTGGTGTTTTCTTCGCAACCGTTAATTTAGTGTTTATTCTAGTCAAGAAGCAATTTCTCGTATTTCTACAAAAACACTAAAAATCGGGTCATTAGTCAAAATATGTGAGTCCTAGTTAATATAATTTCGACATCTTATCCTCGATTAAGGGAAATAATTCTTTTCCACTAGGGAAGCGATGCAATTGAAAACGAAAATTTTAAGGGAATTGGATTCCGCCAGAATTCGATTCTGGATTTCAAATGGATGTTCGGTTCAGGGAATTTAGCCGATTCCGTCGGAATTCTGGATCGTCTAGCTAACTTGTTTATAATTCAGATACAAGTATCTTTACTGTTGATTTATACTTACTAATTGTAACAAGTTTGTCCATACGGGTTCCCGAACAAAAAAGTTGGTAGTATACTTGGTACCCTCTCCTTTTACAATTCATATCTTAGGTGCTTTGAATGAGCTAACAAAGGCCTACTTATTCCATAAGGATTGATCATTCTTGTTTTGGCTAGTACTAAGAAAATGAAAATGTAACTTAAACAAATAAACTAGTAGTTATCTTTGAAAGAGACTTAGCTTGAGATCTATGTAAAGCCTTGGTTTTTGCATCACTATATAAGAAAGATTCATTTCAAATAATTCATCCCTTAGTCTCTCGAAGTAGTCAGCATATCGGTTGTGTCCTTTATTCTTTGTTCATTCCTAACTAGAGTAAGGATTAAATAGTTTTCTTAGGGATCGAGAAGTAGAGGTAATATTATTAATACAAATAAACTTGTTGTTTAAGAAACACCATTAACTTGGTTGACCCTAAAGAATAGTGACTCTCTAAAGGTAGTTTTAGTACATCCGATAGATGGATTACGAATAACTTAGAGGAACTTAAAGACAGACGTTAATAAGCTCTATGTGAAGTATCGACCATGAAGACTTGATTAAGTGTTTCATATTAGAAAGCTAACAACATGTTTGTTTTTTCCTCTATATAGGTAGAGGTTCTACATGGAGGTTTAGCTCTATCTCTATATAAAAACCACTACATAGTTCATCAAAAATTTATGTTTGTTTTATCACTATCTAATAACTCTATAAATATAATCAATATTTTCTATTTCTCATTTCACCCGTAGGAAAGTTTTAAATTCCATGAAGATCCATTCCATCCCATTAAGATGAAATACATTTTTTTTTTTTGAAAAATCCGTTTATTTTAAATCTGAAATTTAAATACATACAAAAGATTATCTTGTTTTTATTTACGCGAAAGAGAAAACAAAAATAACCGATAATATTTGTAGTGTTTTTGTCCAAAAATGTTAATAATCTCACTTTTGCATAAGAAAAATTTGTTATGATGTCACTCCCCAAGACCCCAATCCGATCAAATCATAAGTTGACACATTACGGGCCATGAAAAAAATAAAAAAATTTATACGTCAAAGAAACAGGTTTTTGTCGAAGAATCGTGTAACATGTGGCGCTTTTTATTTTAAGTAAGGTGGACTAAAGAGTCAACAACGATACACAATTCATCCCGCAAATCTGTCATTGAGAGTTTTAGTTGGGAGGACATAAGTAATCAATTTTGAGTTTGTTTGAGGATATGTCGGATATTTTACCATTTAATAGAGGTTTGGGTAGAAGATAGCACCTGATCGGTGCTATTTCATTTCCTCTACATAGATAGAGATTTGCCTCTATGTATATAGAGGTAGTGGAAAAAACAAACACCAAAATTAGTGGGATCCACCACTACATAGAGGTTGGTAGAGGTTAGCCTCTACATAGAGGAAAAAACAAACATGTTGTAAGTGTCCCAAGGTGATTACATTAATTTGGTAAACCTAGGGTTTGGGGATTATTATTAACTTAAACCTTTATTTATGAAATAATATAATATAATATTATTTGGGAGAAATAAGAACGTTTGGAGGCCGGAAGCATCCTGGCTAGGAAAATTGGTACACTTGGAGGCCAATGTAAGAGTTACAACATGTTTGTTTTTTCCTCTATTTAGTGGCAAATCACTATCTACCTCTATGTAGTTGTGGGTCCCATAATTTGTAATGTTCACAACCTCTATTTAATGCCAAAATGTCAACTTTACCCTTGCACTAACTTTAGATTTCCAATATTTATCCATTATACAAAACCAGTATTTTTTCTCTCGTCTGCCGCTGCTTCCCTAAAAATATTGCAACTGTTTTCTCCATTGGAAAATCAAGAAGGTTTCATCGATCTCTTGGGGCTGGGAAGGTAAGATGTTCTTTCTTTTCTTCTCTTTGTTCAATAATCTATCTTCCTAATCTTTCGTTAGCATTAGGGTTTTCTAATTTGGGTTTTGTTTGATTTGATTCGAGTCTTCATTGGATGTTACTGATGGTTTGGATATTGGTATAAATATGGAGTTGGGTTTGATTCAGATATTTTGATTTCGTTAGTAATAAATTTTGATTCACAATTTTCGTCATCTATTCATGAATTTCAACATCAAATTTTGGGGATGGAAAACTGTTTGACAAAATACCCAAGAGATTGTTCTCTGTTTTTGAATTAAAAAGAGATGTTAGTTAAACTCATTGAAAAACGTATGAAAATATCTTTGTTTTGCTTGCTTTAGATCAATTGCTTCCAGAATTTGCAGATTGATCCCATTTCAATACTTGTTTGCAGCATGTAGAGGAATTTCATTGGATATAGTATGGTGCTGGTTTTGGATCTGCAACTTTCGTAATATCCTAGATGAGTGTAGCATTACAAGCCAGGAAGTTAACTTTTACTAGTACTACTGGTTTTAATAGCATAAGCGGATGGAACCCAATTGACAGAATCTTGTACTAGATTGAAGTTAGAAGTATATGAACACTTCTAACATGAAAACAAAACAAGAAGATAAGGAAATAGTTATACATTTTCAATTAACTAGGAAGGGAAATGAATTTTCGATATAGTTTGATATCCAAGCAATAACTCATCTTTGTACCACTAGTCCAATTAGACCTTTCATAGTTCGTTTGTTAGCAACTAGTTTAATCTATAAGTCTTATGATTTTTTAATTTGGTTGTGATGCTAAAAAGCATGCACGTTAGATACTATAGATGATTGTGGTGTATCGTGGTTGTGATCCAATTAGTACTATTGTAGGCAATGCATAGATAATTTGGCATATGCGTGCTTACGTGACTGTGATTGGAATCTAATAAAGTGATGCTTTGTGTTGCTCTCCATAAAATGCTACTTCTGTTCCAGACTCTAATGGTTGCGACTCTAATTTGGCATATGCTTTATGTGACTGTGATTGATATCTGTTTACTTTGGCATTAGCTATTGGATGTGAATTCAGCTTATGAAGCTTGGCATTTCGTTGGTTATTGCACAATAATTAAATAAGTGAATTCGTATTGCTGTCGATGATTTATGACTGTTAACGATGGATTTTGTGCTATGAAATCTCGGTATTTTGCTTATGATTAAATATTGCACAGTAAAAACAATGGATACGGAGGTCCATGTGCGATCCCATTGGTGTGGTGGCGACGAAATATGGATGGTCATTGAATATAATGAGTATTGTGGTCGATATTTGGAAACTGGTGGTGAGTCGTGATTGAGCTGATATTGGACTAGTGGTGGAATAGACTGACTGGTGGTGATGGATGCCAGCATATGGTGATGTCAAGGTTGTCATGAACTAGTGATAGTGGAAGTTCTTTTAGATGGCGAATCGGTGATGGATTTTCTGTTGGTGTAGGGGTGGTGGGGAAGTGCGGGAGAAGGTGAAGAAAAGTGTGCTCGGTTTTGTAGAGGAGTTTGGTGATGTTAGAGCCAAATTAAAACATTACCGCCTATTTCTCAATTTCAAATTTGGACCGTATGCATTTTAGAATTTTTTTTTTTGTGTATTTGAATCTCGATTTGAACTATGTGTAATTCAAATGTTTTGTATTTCATCTTAACTTGGAGGAATTGTTCTTTATGGAATTTGTAAACTTTATTAGGATACAATGGGAAATAGAGGATATTGAATACATTTAAGATAGAGGTTAAACAAACATAAATTTAAAAAACACTATGTAGTGGTTTTTACATAGAGATGGAGGTTTACCTCTATGTAGAGGAAAAAACAAACATGTTGTTAGTCTTCCTGTCGACGTCACCCCCCTTCTATTAACATGAGATGGGATGCTAGCTTCTTGTTCATATGTTAATGTCACCCCTCCATTAATTATACCTAGCGGTGACACCCGCTCTCAATTCTTCTAATATTCTCTCGTTGGTTTTGTCCTATACAACATTCTCGAATTATGACTTGTACCAGAAAAAAAAGATGTATAAGAGGATTTTGTAACTTTTACGAGAGATTTTTTTATGTGAAGAACTGTTATGATTTGCAAGTTCAAGACATTGATACTTGAGATTTCAGAAATTTCTCTGCAAAAGATTGTCCCAGCAAATTTTTTTTTTTTTTTGATTGGAAAGAAAAGATATGTTGATAAAAAAAAGGGGTATAAAAGAGTTATACTACCCTATCCACTTACAAGAAAGAAAAAAAGAAAAAAGTGTTTTTTTTTTTTTTTTTTTTTAAAAGGAAATATTATAGAAGCTAACCGAAGAAACATACATTGTTTTGCTTACATAGCGTATCTAACCAGAGTTCCTTTAACCACTCAACATATCAAGAGTACAAAAAGATGAATCGCGAGTAGTTCCGTCCAGGAGGTGCCGGGCAAAGGTTGGCGTCTTAATTTGGGTATGTCTAGAATTGCTGCAAATGATTTTGTGTTTTTTCTCGGCGAATCTGGGGAGGTATGCTTCTTATGTGCTTTGGTTAAAGCTTTTTTTTTTTTTCTTCCTCTCCTTTCTGGATTTATAGACTTAGGTTAGCCGTTTCATGTGTTGATTTTATTATGATTCGATGTTTTAGTCTATACATAGGAAGTAAGATTTCTAGTTCGTAATTGGGTTTTCCTCTAGTTTTTCTGCTTGCTTATTAATGGTGGCTGTTTTCTTGCATCGGTGGTTGTTTAAGTAATTGTATGATCAATATTGGTGAAAACTAGTTGGCTGTTTAAGTAATTTATGATCAATTTTGGAGAAAGTTTATAGGTTTAATGGTTAGTATCTCAGTTTTGAAAAGTTTTTTTTTTTATTTAAATCCTCATGTTCTTTCTTTCATCGGGAAGAAGATGTGTATCGAATCGGTCGTGTTGGTGTGGTAGACTCGGTGTCAAATCGGTTTAGAAGAATTCTCGTTGTTTTCTTGGTCTCAAAGTTTTACCTCATTATTTGTGCCTGTTCTGTTGCTTTTTTAGGAGGTGAAGTAGCCACTAGCCACGTATTGATCCTGTCGGTGATTACATTTTTGTGTAGTCAACATTTTTGTCTGTGTAGTCATCATTAATTTTGCTTCCGTAAAGTCTAGGAGACGTTTCTTTTGCCTGGGGTCTTTAGGCGAATTCACGAAAGAATTAGGGGGCACACAAACGACATAAAACTGGCTATAATCGATAGTTATTTGACAATCAGGTTATTTATGGGCGTTTTTTTAATCCCAAATTACCCTTTACAATCGGTAGATAACTATACAATCGGTAGTTAATCAACAATGGAGTAAATTTGGTTTGTATAACTTCCGAATATAAAGTAAAATCCTTTATCTTTTTGAATTTTGACTATCTATAATCTAGTCAAAATAGTTATCTTGACTCCCGATTAAAGTAGACCTTTGGAAAATATCCTACCATAATCGGTAGGAATTTAGGTTATTTAACTCCCGAATATGTAGTAGCCCCAAAATGAGATTTTGCGAAAATCTTTTTTTTTTGGAATTTTGGTTGAGCCTATAATCGGTAAGAAAGGAAGAGTTATCATGACTTCGATTATACAGGGCTCTCTTTGCAAATATCCTACCATAATCGGTAGTCAAGATAGTTCATATAACTATCGAATATAGAGTTGCCCCAAAATCGATTTTGCAAAAATCCATTTTTTTTTGAAATTTTGGTTGAGCCTATAATCGGTAGTAAATGAAGTTATCCCGACTCCGATTATCCTGCTCTCTTTGCAAATATCCAACCATATTCTAGCTTCTTTTGGGCCATTTCCAACCTTTTTTATTTTAATGCTCTTGCTAATGAAAATTAAGTTGCTAAAATTATTTCTAAAATTTTTGCGGAAATATTTCTGAGAAAAAAAAAATTAAAAAAAAAAAAATCTTTTGTCAGTGAGTGCTCCCCTAGATTCTATTCCACCTATTTGCAAGTTCCGGTACACTCTTATTGATTCACAACTGTCTCTGATCTCGCTCCTGGCTCCGGTATGGCACCTCAACATCCCTAATTAATTTTATCAATAGTTTATTTATACGTTTCTTTGATCCGTTAGCGCGTCCTTTTATTAATCATCATTCTACCATTTCATTTAGTAAGACATGTCTATTATCGCATGGAACTGTCAAGGTTTAAACCAGCCACCAACAATTCAGCACCTTAATGGACTTTTATTAATGTACAAACCAACCATATTATTTTTATCCGAAACTTTGGCCAATGACTTTCAAATGCTGCGAATTGCGCAAACTTTACAATTTCCAAATCACTGCACAGTTCCTAAAATCGGCAGAAGGGGGGTTTATGTCTATTATGGAAAAATGAGGTCAACATCCAAATCATCCCGAAGTCCCAAAGTTATATTCATGCTCTCACACCCGCCGCTCCAAACAGACCTTGGTTTTGCACGGTATATATGGCCCACCACATCTGCACTCCAAGGAAAACCCGTGGGAAGATTTTCCAACAATTTTTCCTAGCACTTCAACACCTTGGCTGCTACTGGGAGATTTCAACGAAGTTTTGGACCAATCGAAAAAAAAAAGGAGGCAGGCCGGTTACGTATGCACAAACACAACCATTTCTCAATTTAATGGATCAGATAGGCTATATTGATCTAGGATTCAGAGGAGACCCGTTCACCTGGAAAAACAACCAACAAGGTCATGACAACATCCAACAAAGACTTGATAGAGCAGTAACAAATCAACATAGGAGAACAGCCAACCCCCATGCTGGAATCACACACCTGCCACGAATAGCCTCAGATCATGCTCCTATCCTGCTTCAAACGAAAGCCTTGGACTGGCAAGGGAGTGAGAATTATAAATTTGAGCATCTATGGCTATCTCACCCTCAACTTCATCAAGTCGTTACCTCGGCATGGGATAAACTACATGACTCGGATCCACCTTTGAACCTCTAGCTCAAACTCATCTCAACCAGTGAAACTCTAACAGAATAGAATAAGATTAACTTTGGCCATCTTCCCACTTTAATAAAAAAGTCGACCGCGAAAATTAAAGATGCCCACCATCAATGTGCTACGCAAACTGGAGCTGCACTGGAAAACTGGATTCAACAAGAAAAGCAACTCCGAATTGAACACCTGAATTTATTGGATTGACACGCAACATATTGGCAGCAGAGATCTAGAATACAATGGCTTCAGTCAGACGATCGTAACACGACATTCTTCCATACAAAGGCCACAATTCATAGAAGCTGCAACAATATACAACAAATTCAGGATCATCAAAACAACTAGATTAACGACAAAGGAGAAATTATCAGGATCATGCTTGAACACTTCACGGACCAGTATACGGCTCCAAATACAGTAATTGATGAAAACCTGTTCGAGGAAATAACACCAAGGTTAACCCCCCGACAATGTGAGAAACTAACAGCGGAAGTCACCACTGAGGAGATCAAACAAAGCGCTTTTCTCCATAGGATCGAACCGAGCTCCAGGGACCGAGATGGATTCACCAGTAAGTTTTTTAAAGTTTTCTGGGAAATAACCCAACAACAACTTATTGCAATGGTCCGAAGTTTCTTTGAGTCATTTAGCATTCACCCTCTCATGAACCACACTAACATCACTTTAATCCCAAAGATTGAACATCCCTCAAAACCATCTCAATTTAGACCGATAGGGTTATGTAATGTCACTTATAAAATCATCTCAAAGATCTTGGTCAATTGCATTCGACCTCTACTCCCTTTTTTGATAAGCCCATACCAAAGTTCCTTTGTGCCTCAACGATCCATTCATGATAATATAGCTATCGCATCTGAACTTTTTCACCATATCAGAATATCATACCGTACGAAGGATCCTAAAATAGCACTGAAACTAGACATTCAAAAGGCCTATGACTCCTTGGACTGGGGATTCATCAAACAAGCTTTCACCAGCTTAGGCTTCCCCTCCAACTTTGTGGATTATATTATGCTATGCATATCTACGGTAACCTACTCAATCAATATCAACGACACACCGCATGGATACATCACACCAACCAGGGGAATACGACAAGGAGACCCTCTCTCTTCTTATATCTTTATTATTTGTGCGGAAATACTGTCCACCAATTTAGGGATACTTGAAGCACAAAACAAGATAGAGGGACTCCGCATTTCTCAAAAAGCTCCACCAATAATGCATCTTATGTACGCGGATGACCTCTTGATAACATATAAAGCAACCCCAGAAGGCACCAATCACCTCAAACTACTGCTACAGGCTTACGGCACCTCGGCGAGTCAACACATCAACGACTCTAAATCCACACTGATACATCACCCGAATCTAGAACAACCCAGATAGATAAGTTAACCCAAGATTTCAACATGCCAACAACATCGAACCCTCCTACCTATTTAGGGGTACAATTTAAACATGGTAGATCCTCTAGCCACATATTTGCCCCACTGCTTCAACGGCTGGCACGCAAGGCAAAAGGATGGATGACAAAATTCCTCAACCAATCGGGAAGATTCGAGCTCATAAAATCGTCACTAACCCCTACTGCTAACCACCTCATGCAAACCCAAATCCTTCCTTCTCATATCCACCAAAAAATAGATCGTATCACGACAAACTTCTTCTGGGGTCACGATTCTTCAATCAGAAAACTCCACCCACTGGGAAAAGACAAGCTCCACAAACCCAAAGCACAAGGAGGGCTCGGTATCCGAAGTAGAAAAGAACACAACAAAGCACTATTCATGAAACGAGTTTGGCACATTCACCAAAACCCTAACTCTATCTTAGCCAGACTATATAATGCAAAATACCTTGATCAGAACCCCATTTTTGAAAACATCCCACCGCTCCCGTCTTCCCCTAGCCCTCAATGGAGGCAAATGGCCTCACTCATACCATTTTTCAAACGACATCTCTTCCACCAAATAGGAGATGGATTACACACCCCCATACAAGCAAATTGGATACCACAATTTGAAAATATCATTAACCCATCTTTTTGTTATCCAATACAATCAGTAGCAGACATCATCGACCCATCAACCAGGAATTGGGATCATGAAAAATTAAGCCTACTACCCCACCCCATAATTCAACGAATTATCAACATCCACATCCCGCAGAATAATCAACCTGATAGGATCATATGGCCTTTTACAAAAAGCGGTCAATATACTACTGCTTCAGGATACAACTGCCTCATTAGCGCTTCTGCGCAAACTCACCAAAACCCCCTTCCACCATCCAACTTCCTTTGGACACTCCCATGTCCCCAAAAATTACAACTTTTCTTGTGGAAAACAATTAATGAGGGTTTACCAACCCTCAACATTCTTCATCACATCCATCTCACCAACTCAAACCTATGCCCTCAATGCAGTTCTAATCCTGAAACATCCGATCACATTCTGCTATACTGTCAGAAAGCTATAGATTCTTGGAACCTCTTACTAAACCACTTCAGAAACCTTCACATCGCATTGCAAGGCATACCCATTTCACTACCTCACCAAACAACCATATCCGAACTCCTTCAAACAAAAGTACCTGCACCGATAACCACAACATTCTGCTTCCTTTTTTAGTCTTTATGGTTAACCAGGAACGGTGTGGTATATCGCCAACAACAACAAAATCCGATAAATGTAATGCAAATGGCCATAAAGTTACAACAGGAATACTCTTGGGCCCCCACACACCTCCCACCGGTGCTCCCTGGGATGCAGCCATATCCAAACCCAACACAAAGAACAGTAAAAACTTCAACCATCTTTGTAGGATGACTCAAGCCTCAATCAGATTGGATCAAAATCAACACAGACGACGCAGCAAGAGGAAACCCCGGAATAGCGGGAGCAGGTATTATTTGTAGAAATGAGGAAACCAACACTATCCTAGCAATAGCACAACCTCTAGGCATCACCACAACACTTGCAGCGGAGACCTGGGCCATGCACATAGCCTCTAAAACGGCGACGGAACGAGGATGGTCAAAAGTCCAATTTGAAACAGATTCGGAAAATTTAATGAGATTTATAACCTCAGACACAGACCCCCCTTGGTATATATCTGACCTGGTTGCAGAGATCAAACTAAGGCTCGCCCAAATCCAGCAATACACTGTTAGCCACATCTACAGAGAAGCAAATCAAGCGGCAGATGGTTTAGCAAACCGAGCAGCGGATGATTGCTCCATAGGGAGACTCACGACAACAATATGGGAACATACAATTCCGCAATCTATCAGTTCTATTGTAATAGCGGACTCTATGGGTATTACGTACCCTCGTGTAATTTCAGTCTAATATAATAAATTTCATGCTTTAAAAAAAAAAAAAAAAAGAGTTCCTTTCTAGATTTCTCCCAACCTCTAGAAAGAAAGAAACGAAAAAAGTGTTCACAAACAGATAAAGAGCACCCACGCAATGTAAAGTAAATTTTACACTAGTGTTTCATCACATCCTTCGAATCAATATCCTTAAACTCTTTGAAAGCAAGGGACCATGTAAAAGAATGTACACTGCCTTATTACCAATAACTGTAGCGGAATTATGATCATTAAAAATTCTGTTGTTTATTTCTTTCCACTCACACCAGATTATAGCAATAGGAACAAGCTTCCAGATATCACCTTTTACCTTGTCAGAGATAGAGAGAGAGAGAGAGATTTCATGCTTGCAGAGAAGGAATAACATCTTCAGGCATTGCGTAGAGCCATTTTAATCTGATAGTTAAAACATCCCAATGTTTTTTAGCAAAATCATAGTGAAGAAGTAAATGAGAAGCGGTTTGTGGAGCAACACAAAATAAGCAAGTCTCTGGCACTTCAATTCTCCTCCTTAGCAGCACATCCTTGGTAGGTAGTCTGCCATGAGAATTAAGCCACAGAAAAAACCCAATCTTTGGTGGACATTTTAAGCTCCAAATGAAATTGAAGACAACTGAATTCTGCATTGGCATATCTTCTATAGAAAGTCTATCATAGATTGATTTTACTACAAAATAGTCACCAGGGAGTTAAAGGCCGGTTTAGCTCATCTTCATGACTCAGACTGAACTTGGAAGATTGCAGGCCAGCATTAAGAAGATTAAGCTCCACTCTTGCAGCAACATTAAGTCTCATAGGAATATGAAAATCCCAAGCAAATGCACTTCCATTTATAACACTCATTTCAGCAACATAAAGGTGCTTAGCTGTTGTTAGTGCAAAAAAAATTCGATAACAAAGTTTTGATTGGATGCTCATACAACCAGTTATCATGCCAAAATCTAACCAGAACTCCATTGTTTACCTTTAATCCGACAAATTTTAAGAAAATAGAGTTAGTCTTCATAATAGATTTCCATACAGACCTGCCAAAAGTGCACTTAGGGATTTAAGAGACTACACAACATCACCAAACCCATATTTTTCATTTATGATTTTCTTCCAGAGAACATCATCTTCAGTATCAAATATCCATGACCACTTAGATAATAAAACTTGATTAAATAACTTCAAGTTCTTCATACCAAGACCCCCATTTTTTTCTTTCTGCACAACGCATTCCATTTGACAGGATGAATCTTCTTTCTTCCTCTATTGTCACTCCAAAGAAAATCTCTCATAATATTTTCAAGCTTTCTTAAAACAGAAATAGGCATTTCATATAGAGACATGTAGTAAAATGGAAGGCTAGCAAGCACACTTTTAGTTAGAGTAATCTTACCATCTCTAGATAGAAGAGGTTTCTTCCAACCATGTAATCTTGCAATGAACTTGTCCACCATTTTGTCCCATTTAGCAATGTAGTTGCAGGAAATCCTACACTACACACCTCACTCGAATTTGCTTATTCAATCCATTTGAAGATGAATAATAATGTGTTTTATTAATTGTTTTCTTGAAAGATTTACAAAGAAATGTAGAACAGAGCTAAAGAAATTACCACTCTTAATTTTCTCTCTCCTAATGACTTGCTTAACAATTCAAAAAAAGACCTCCCCTACAACAGACTTACTCAACCCCTTTATATAGGGTATTACAAAGTGGATGACAAAAGTAAGCATCCTTTATTTTCGGGAATCCTCCGCGAAGCGCCGCAAATATGTAAGTGTTAGACTTCGCGACACTCCTAAATCTCGCCAAGTCTTCACACTTTCCTCATGTTCTCGACTGTCGTCATCTATTACGTCATTTATTTATCTCCATGCGACTCCTTCGCGACGCAAGCTGTTTATTAATCTCGCGAAGTATTGGAGTTGCGATATTCTCGGTCCTACATCTTGCCTCTTCTCATGTATTCTCTGCGAAGAAGAGAGTACCATGAGAATCAATATCTTGAAATGCCGCACACAGCTCATCCTTATCTGCTTTAACCCCATAATTTTTACATAGAATTTATAACAGATGTCTTTTCTTTCATTCCTTTCTTGACACGTTTCATCCAACCGCTTATTTCTGACCATTCATGTCCCATCTCGCATTAAATGCACTTACTTTCCCAAAATCTTTCTCTCTATATATAGTTTACTCCTCTTTCTCTTCTTCCCTTTTATTTTCTCTCTGCAACTTTCCTTCAACTTTTTTTTCTTCCGCAAGTTGCGCTTCTGCTTCCTTTTCGATTCTTCACTTCTCCCTTCATTTCCATACCCTGATAATGGCTTCACTTGGTCGTACATATGCACCACTTTTTAATGACGTTTTCCAGAAATTAAAGGAAAAAGGTTTCACTTTATCAACCATTCCAAATCAAGAATCCTCATCTATGCTTTCGCAAAATTGTTTTCGATCATCAATGTGATGATCGGAAAATCATAGTCTCTCTAGGTCAACTCCTCGCAGGCTCCCCATTCCTCTATACAATCCCGAAATACCATTGTTTTATGAGATTCTTGCTCACGAGAAATTCTCGCGGGCCGTTTATCAATTGAATGGCGATGTATTCGCCCGATGCTTGAATTCGCCTATCGTGGCGCCTAAAGGATCTTTATACCCCGATAATGTTAGAGATCCTCAATTTGCGAATTTACCAATAATTGCCGAGAAGTATACTCGTGGACAACTTCTTTGCAAATTATTCACCATAACTATGAGAAACGATAAATCTCACTGGGGTGTTCGATTGAAGAAAAATGGGATAACGTTGATCTTGACAAACCGCTCATGCGGGACATTGATCGCATTCGGGTAAAAATAATACCCTCGCCACTCCAAAGATGAAAAGTGGTGGGTTGTACCTCTTTTTCGAGTGGACCTTATATCGCAGGCTCACATGCACTCCCAGCCAATCTCGCGAATTATTATCCTTGGGAGTTTAAGTGGCCTGAGAAGACAAAAGAGGTATTATTTTTTATTTATTTATTTTTTTTTTTTTAAATTTGCTTTGCTATGTCTTCCATTTCTTTCATTCATTAACTTTTAGAAAATTTTTAGATCACCAGAATGAGAAAGAAATACAAAGAGAATCCACAACCAAATATCCTGGCGATACTTCGATCGCTCACGGATGAAGTAAGAAACATTTTCTTTTGTTATTTTAAACAATATTGTTGCCTCTGTTTCTTATCATTATTCGTGTGTGAAGATTGGTGTTGAAGAAGTTGAAACCGCAAAGATTAATGATGAAGAAGCTAATGTCATGAAAATTAAAGGCAAGAATAAGGCCATTTCTCGCAAGGACAAATCTTCCGTCCATCTTCTAAAAGACGAAAAGTTCAATCTCCCTCCCATTCTAATTCCCAAGTCAGTGAGGACTCGTAAAATGAAAATGAGATCGATATCTCTTCCGCTAAGGGGACTCATTCGGATACTTCGCTATGTCGCTATTATCCGGTATTTTCTCCGATCCTATGCAAGGACCGGGAGATGATAATTTATCCGCTACTTGCGAAGCTCTCGCCAAAATCTGCGACGCCCCACTATTGGAGGACACTGAGTCTTTTCGCGGAATTTCCCGAACAATGACTCCTAGTCTTTTAAATGCTCTCAATGCTTTGGTATGTTCATATTCCTTTGTTTCTTTGTGATTTCACTTTTGAGTTTTGTTTTAATTATTTCTTTATTTTCTTCTATAGTCAGGGAGAGCTTCTTTTGTTGTTGCCTCAGACCTTGAGAAGAGACGCAATAACCTTGAAAAGAAGAACCTTCAACTTAACAAGAAAGTCCGAGAATTAGAAATTGAAGTTGCGTCTTCTCGCGATAAAGATGAGAGAATTCAAAAATTGGAAACCGAGCTTGATTCTCAGAAGACTAAAGTATCTACTCTTCGAAGTGCAAATCAACAACTATATGGTATAGAATTCTTTCTCTTCAAATCGTTTTCATTTTTCCATTTGTTTTTTCTACTCTGATTTATTATTCTCGCAGACATATATAATCTCTCCGACAAGAAGCCATTCTTCTTCATTCGTTTCCCGAGCCTATGGATAATGATATTCTTCTTACTTATCTCAACGAATCCTTAAATAGTTCATCAAATAAAATCGATTCCCTTCCATTAAATGAACTTCGAACCAAACATCGCCTCTTAGAGATTGAACATAGATCCAGTTTGAATTTAGCCAATCAATTTAAGCGAATGTACCTTGATTCCAAGAAGAAAGACAAAACCTTAAGGAAGAAAATTAGTGATCTCATAGATGAAAAAGATCGCATTACTAACAAAGGTGCACAGAGCTTTAGCAAAATTTCAAAAATCTCTCCTTGATGTGCAAGTTGAGCGAGATGAACTCCTTCGTCGAGAATACCATGCTTAGCGAGCGAGAAGACCAAATTGCTTCACTTTTTGTCATAAATAATGATGATGAGTTTGCACGGGCTGCAAAGGTTCTAGATAATGCTAGAAATAACTTAGGTATCGATGTTAGTCTTCGCGCAAGAGCAAACTACCTTGATCAAGGATATGATCTTTGAAAGAGAAGGTTGTTTATTACACTTCTTTACTTTTCTTTTCTTTTTCTTTTTGTACTATTATCATTAACTCACTTTCTCATGTTTTCGAATCAAAAGAGATTTCAGACAAGGATTGGGGAGCTTGAAATCGAAAAAGAACGTCTCGCAAAGGATCTCTCTTCGCGAGAATAGATATTCTAAATTGAAGCAACAATTCCAAACTACAAGTGGCGAATTTTAATAATGATGTTGTTCGTTTTCGCAATCAAGCTATGGAAATAGTTTGTAATGATCACAACATTCCTCTTCATTCATATCCTTTCCTTGTCAAGAAGTTCCCGAGAACTTGCCCTGTCTCGATGTTTCGATAGTGAAGCTAATGAAGAAGAAGAATCGCGACGAGAGTGATGGAACCAAAGAATCGATCAAGAAGAAGAACCTAAGAAATAACTTCTTTTTCTTCTTTCATTTCTTGTAATATCTGTATACATATATCTTTGACCATTGAATGTGAATTTCAACTTTTGCTTTCTTTGTTCGTATATATCCATCAAACAACCCTTCTTTGTAATTATAACTTCACACTTGCCTCTGTCCATAAGATATAATCAACTTTGCGAGTTACATAAAATATAATCAACTTTGCGAGTTACATAAAATATGATTATTCTCGCGAGATATATATATATCATTCATTTCATTTTTTTTTTTTTTTTTTTTTTTTTTTTTTTTTGACTTTGCACATTATCAATGCGACAAGATCGCAAGATATCTTCATGGATAAACAACATTTATACCGTATAACTAACACGGAACACCTGTAATCCAATACATAACTCTCGTGTACCACAAGTGAACACTGTTCGCATGCCTTTCAGTTCAATTGAAAGGAAGCACCGTTGCAAGAATAAAAGGGAGGAGAGGAATGAGAAGGGGAATATACAATTAACTGTCTCATTTTTCTTTACAATTAAGTGTCTCTCTTTCTTTCTTCGAACCCTCTCACATGAGTAATTGACATGGAAGCACTGGGGTTAAGACTTGAGTTTTACATGGAAGAGCTCGTTTAATGGATAATGGGTTTGAAGAAAATAACAAAAGGAGATCAATGAAACAAGATTAGTGAGAGAGTTTTAATATCAACGGGGTTGCAGACGTGTTAGATTAGAAGAAATCTTCCTCACTAAAACATATGAAGGTCCGCGATAGAGGTCTCTAGTGGGGTTGATCGATCGGGAAGTGGTTATCACTGATTCGTGTAGGGTGCTTCTTGTGCCTTGTCATGGATTAAGAAATCTATTGATCTTGCCTTATCATTATTTGTGTGGTCTTATTATGCCTTCCTAAGTAAAGGTCTTATTTTGCCACCCCTCGTTGCGACAAGATCGCAGGCCGTCTTTACACTTTCATATAATGACCCATTGACCTTGTCTTATCACTTCTTAAGTATTTTTGCCTCTGCAGGACATTATATTTGTGACAATATGACAGGTTTAAATGTTCTTGCGACCATAAAATCCCGTAACATTGTCGTCTTTGCGACGAAATCGCAGGATGTTCTTACATTTTCATGTAAAAACCCATTGATCTCGTCTTACCCTCGCGTTAGTATTATTGCCTCTGCAGGATCATTGCACAAATATGACAAGCCTAAATTTTCTTGCGAAAATAAAGCCTCATGACATTTGCGTCTTTTGACACTTATCAGCTCCCTAATGGAGGGTGCCGCCCTTATCTTCTCCCTGGTTGCCCCTTCAAGGAGGCGTACATCGGCCATACAAGACTAGCTCCTCCCATCCTGGTCTTAACAACAACCGGTTGTTTTCGCGGCCTCTTATCCCTTATACCTATAGGGCTTATGGTTACGAGACCGCACCCTAAGTGGAGTTTTCTTCAAAGCCGAGTGCGGATGTGCCAAGACTTGTCAAGAGTGGTAAGGAAGTTCCATGCTCCCCGCACTCTTGACTCAACCGTGTACCTCGGCGCCTTGGTCATACACCGACTCCTTGGAAGAGACCCTCGGGGCCCAACCAGGGTATAACCTTATATATATAGTTGGAAATCCAAGGTATCTCCCCCGATAGGCTTTTATGGGCCCCAAATCTCCATGACCCAGGTTTCAGGAGCGGTGTAACCTTCCACTCGAGCCATGTTAAGAGATACCCCTTATATGACGTACTTTAGGTCTTACATTTGCCTCTTGCGAAATATCATTCGCGAACTAGGGTGTACGCCATAAAGGTTTGTCCCATTCACTCACTCATTCATTTTATCAATTTATTCAATCATTTGTCTCATGCGAAGTTTTCGCACAATCTCATTTCAATTATTCAATAGATTTGTACACATTCTTCATGGCGAGATTCTCGCATAATTTTTCCGCAACCATCATCTCTGGCTTCTTATCCTTATCATGCTTTCACCACTAAATTGTTATCTTTTCTCGCAATTATTCATTTTTTACACCTTTTACTCTTACTTCCTTCCTCGCCTCCGCATCAGTCCAACATTTCAATGTCTCCTTTGCATCATGATATTCGATTGCTTTTGTGCATTCACTTCACAAGATCTCTTATTCTTTTGTTTCTATGGTATCTACCATTAGTCTTTCTTTTCTTTGTTCATCCTGTACATTCTTCCTCCAACCTTTCTTTTTGCTGTTCTCTCTTCGCAGCTCTCTACATCCACCTCATAACATTTTTGCCCCTCTATCCAATCTCCTTTTATAATTCCGACACCGGGGATGTGGAAACTTTATGCACCGATGGTATGTCGATGCTACACCTGCAATTTCATGAAGCCATGGTCTTCCAATCAATGCATTGTAGGAGATTCCACATCAACTACACAAAACAAAATATCAGTTGATAACCCCCGCAAGGGTATCCTCATGTGCACTTCTCCTTTGGGCTTGTTCGCGGTACCATTGAAACCATATATTTTGTATGTTGAAGGGATCAAATCTTCATCTCTTCCTCCCATAGTTTTATAAGTATGGTAGAAAAGAATGTTGACTTGATCACAAGTATCAATTAATATTCTATTGATTGCCCAACAATTTTCCGCTTCATCATCTTCGCCATCAATAGGTTTTGGATTAATTTCCAGTTTACCACTAATGGTATCATGTGTTTCTCTTCCTTTGGGTACTTCTTCAAATAGAAAGAAATAATCTGCAATTGCCACTCTTTTAATCGCGATGTCTTCGCAACATTCATCACTTCTTTATCATCGCATCCCTCGCGAAAACTCTACTAAGTACACTGCGTCATGAAAATCTTCAATAGTGCGGTATGAGTGTACAATGGAGTTGCAAAACAAATTTTTAGCCTTTGCCCCAACTTCTATAACAAATGTTTCTTTTCCCTTTGCCGGTGGGGTGGTAAATGTTGAACTTTCTCTTCTTCTTTTAAAAAGTGATTTAGCTTTCCTTGATCAATCATTCTTAGGATAATTCTCTTGATGTTTTGCAGTCATTTGTTAGGTGCCCATGAAAGCGATGGTAAGAACAGAACTCGTGACTTCTATCTCCGGTGGTGGTTCACTTCCCATGTTCCATGGTGCGGTATGTTTTCCATCAAAAGTATTGCTTCCCATATTTTTTCCACACCGGCCTTCAATGGCGGCATTTTAATTTCCTCCCACACTACTCGTGACTTCGCTGTCCTCTATGATAATTCGCCTCGGCCTCCATAAGTCTCTTGCGAATTATGCCTTTGACCTCCATAGGTTTCTTGCGGTTGATCAAGCCTTTGAATTTTATTATTTCCGCCACTTGTAGAAATTTCTTTCTCTTTCAAATTCTTCCCCGATCGTGACTTCCCATAGCTACCAATTTTGGATGTTTATCATCTACCATTCTCTTTTGTTGCCCTTGCGATGTGCTCGCCACTGTGTGTACAAGTTGAGGTAATAAACTTCCATTCGCGATGTTAGAATTTGTGTTCGCCACTGGATAAGATTCCATCTCGTTCTGTCTTTCTTCTAAAGCGATATATTCTTCCTCCGGAGTTCTCGCAATTCAGTCATTGTAATCGTATTCTTGACTCTAAAACCCGAACATACAATAGATTGGTTGCGAACATAGCATTTATGAATGACAGTATGAGGTATCTTTCATCTACCCGTCCGGCCATCTCGCTGCACATCGTCTTCCATCTGACAGTTAGATGTCTCAAACTCTCGCCAACTCTTTGTTTTAGCCCAAATACATCTTCAATACCAGGTCGCGAAGAGTTGTTACTTATATACGCCCCTAAGAATATAGCACGTAAATGATTAAATGATGTGATTGTATTCCTTGTAAACCCTCGAACCATTTCAACGTTTCTCCCGTTAAACTCGACGCGAAGTATTTGCACAATATAGCGTCATGGTTTTCCCACTGTAGCATACATCTCACGTAAGTCTTGATGTGTTGTCCCACCCATCAAAAATGCTAGTT
Organism: Papaver armeniacum; assembly: GCA_023531295.1. Taxonomy (NCBI): domain Eukaryota; kingdom Viridiplantae; phylum Streptophyta; class Magnoliopsida; order Ranunculales; family Papaveraceae; genus Papaver; species Papaver armeniacum. The sequence goes on along the minus strand of JAJJWW010010259.1, from coordinate 96,641 downwards.
AGCGCTGGTAAGTTGCATTTTGGGGGTATTCCTCCTAACTGCACTTCTAATGTAAAAGGATTTTTCGCAGCCTCTGCGATAGCTTCATCTAACTGCCTTCTCCCTCCTCCTTCTCTTCTGCTGTTCAATATTCCTCTCATCTCTGCCAATTCTCGCAGAATTTGTTCATTTGCCTCAAAATTTGAATTGATCGGTCTCTTTAATTCTGCTTCTCTCCTTCTTCGTTCGTGTCTACTTTTTTGTATTCTTTCGTATTCTTCGTTAATATCTCCATTGTTGCGATTTCGCTCGCGCCTCCTCTCTCGATTGTCATGATTATTCTCCGCCGGATCGCCTCTTCCAATTCCCGATTTTCCATTTCGCTCTCAATCTTTCTCTCTCGCGGGCTAGACGTGCTTGCTCGGTGTAATGCTTTTCAATATCATCTTCAATTTCCTTTTGTTTCCTTTGTGTTTCTCTCCCATGTAGTGTCCTTCTTCTTTCTTCCCCGATTTTCTTCATTAATTGGGTTATTCTGTCCTCGAGGTCGCCTATCTTCTTGATTTCCATCATCGTGATTGTTCACCAAAATATAACGATTTTCTATTAATTCTCTCTCTTCGCGACCTCCTTCGCCATGATTTAACTCTCTTTCCAAATTTTCTTCATTAATGTTCTCTGCGCAGTAATGTTCTTCTCCCATTTTCTCTACTCGATCCCGATCTCGATCTCGTTACTACTTCTTGATCTTCTACTTTGCAGCCTCCTATTTTCCATCCTCAATTCGTGGTTTTGCCTTGTTAGATTCGCACGTTCTTCTGCTTCTAACCGCCTTTCTTCGTGTATTGTCTGTCTCAGCGTTTCTAATGCCGCGATTTCTTCATTTCCACGAATTGTTTCTCCCATCTCTTCTCGATTTCTCTCTTCCTGTCCACTATTCATCAATTGTTGCACTTCTCTTCTCTTTCTTCCATAGAATCTCGATCTCCATGTATGCACGCTCACCCTATCATAATCGATTACTCTGTTTAGTCTTTGGTTGAACCGGTGGTTGAGCCGATGGTTGAATTGGTGGTTGAATTGGATCTTCTTATCCATTTCTTGCATCTATCCTTGATGGTTCACCTACTTCATTTCTTCTTTCTCCCACTAATCTTCCACTTCTCCTTACGATCGTTGGTTGTTCTGATGCATTCTTTCTCCTAGCCATTTCTCAATTTTAGTAATTTGTTAAAAATTATTCAAGATTTCTTTCTTGTTATCCCTAATTCTTCCAATTCACAAGGTTTATCTTCTTCAATCCACATTTCTAGTGCATATGTAGTTGCAAAATCCTACACTACACACCTCACTCGAATTTGCTTATTCAATCCATTTGAAGATGAATAATAATGTGTTTTATTAATTGTTTTCTTGAAAGATTTACAAAGAAATGTAGAACAGAGCTAAAGAAATTACAATCACTCTTAATTTTCTCTCTCCTAATGACTTGCTTAACAATTCAAAAAAAAGACCTCCCCTACAACAGACTTACTCAACCCTTTATATAGGGTATTACAAAGTGGATGACAGCTAAGCTGTCCTTTATTTTCGGTAATCCTCCGTGAAGCGTCACAAATATGTAAGTGTTAGACTTCGCGACACTCCTAAATCTCGCCAAGTCTTCACACTTTCCTCATGTTCTGACTGTCGTCATCTATTACGTCATTTATTTATCTCCATGCGACTCCTTCGCGACGCAGTCGTTTATTAATCTCGCGAAGTATTGGAGTTGCGATATTCTGGTCCTACAAGCAACACCTCTACATTTTTCACCCAAAGTCAAACCAGGATAAGTAGCTGGTAGAACACCACTGTAACACCCCAGAAGAGACGAAAACACACTAAAATTACCATCATAACCCATACCAAATATTTGACTTTAACAAAGTTAATTTCAGACCTGTAAGCAACTCAAAGGCAAGAAGAATAAGTCGTTAGTTTTTAACTTGCTCAATGTCAGCATCTAGAAAGATCAAAGTGTCATCTGCAAACTGTAAATGACTAAGAAGCAGACCATCAGACTTCACTTAAAAACCAGATAAGATACCATGCTCTTGTGCTCTTCTAATCATAAAAGTCAAAGCTTCACCGACCAGAAGAAACAAGGTAAAATGGGATCACCTTGTCTATCCCTTTCTTGCTCTTGAAATAACCAGTTGCACTCCCATTAAGAAAAACTGAGAACCTTGTAAATTCTACACAACATCTAATCCACCGCCTCTATTTAACACCAAAGCCCATCAGCTGAAAGATTTCATCCAAAATGTCCCAATTAACATGGTCAAAATCTTTTTCAAAATCTACCTTGCACAAGATACCTGGTTTCCCATATCTGAGGCTTGAGTCAATTAGCTCATTTGCTACTAAAACTCTATCTAGGATTTGTATCTTCTTGACAAAATCAGTTTGATGCTGAGAGATGATAGTAGTCAATGTATGTTTGAATCTTTCAGCAAGGATTTTAGAGACATTCTTGTAATCCCCATAAATGAGGTTAATTGGCCTCAAGTCCTTTATTTTTTCAATAGAATCTTTCTTGGGGATTAAAGTTATGAAGGTGTTTTTTAATCTTCAATCAAAAATTATCCTGCAATTCTTTGAAAACATTGGGAAAATCATACTTAATGAAGTCCCGACATAAAAGGTAAAAGCTTACAGGAAATCCATCAAAACCTGGAGCTTTATTTTGTCATAAACTTTTGATAGCTGCCACACATTCATCCTCATCAATGTCTCTTTCTAGCCAAGTACTCAATTCTTCAGTAATGGTTGGAAAATACATACCTTCCATGTTTATTGTCCTTTAAGGTTGGGACTGAAAAACATTTTGAAAATAATCTGAAATTCGATTCATGATTTCACTTTAATCTGAAGTAAGGGTGCCACTGAATTTGATTGAACCAATGTCGCTTCTTCTCCTCCTGTCATTTACAATTCTATGGAAATATTTAGTGTTGTGTTCAAAATATTTGATGTTAGTGATTCTTGCCCTGTTTCTTAGCTTCTCAGCTCTAATGATTGTGAGCTTGCAGTATTATTGCCTTGCCGATGCTCTCTCCTCCCATTGAAGATCAAATAAACCATTATTTACATTCTCCAAGGCATCTAGATCAACAAAAATATCCTCAAATTCCTTGAGTCTTCTTTCAAGCTCCCCAAATTGCTCTTTACTCAATTCTTTCAACTTTGGCTTCAAAAGTTGCAACTTTTTACAAAATATGAATCCTTCACTTCATGTAACACAACCACATTTCTTTGACAAAAGCAAGAAAATTAGGGTGAGAAAACCAGAGATACTCACAATGAAAAGGAGAGGGGCCATGTTTCACTCCTTCACAGATTAGGGCAATTGGATTATGGTCATAATAACATCTAGCAAGATGCTGAATGACTTGAGGGTAGAAATTTTTCCAAGAAGCAAATATGAGAATTCTATCAATTCGACTTATTATACACTGAGATAGATTGTTTGTCCATGTGTAAGTTGCACCAAGCATGGGTAGATCAATCAAATGATGCTTAGAAATGAAATTATTAAATCTTCTCATACCAGGAGTAGAATCACCACCTGAAGTTCTTTCATGAGCGAATCTTATCTCTCATGAGCGAATCTTATCTCTCATTGAAATCACCTCCAATAACCCAAGGATATTGCCAGAAACATCTAACCTCTTCAATTTCTCTCCAAAAAAGCTTAACTTCATCAGTGTTAGAAGCACAAGGTGCATACACACTTGTGAACATCCGCGCAAAATAATTTGAGATAGTTTTATACTGAAGTCTAATAGAATATGGCCCACTTAAAGAATCAACGACTTCTACTTTAGAAGAATCCCACATACACAAAATTACCCCAGAACTTCCTTGAGGTGAATATCTAACCATTGAACAACTTTATTACTCCAACATTGCCATACCAAGAGGTCATTACATTGCTGAATTTTAGTCTCTTGTAACAGAACAATACTTGGTTTCCAATCATGAAACAGAACAATACCAAGAGGTCTTTACAACGTCTCTTCGATTCAAATCATTGAGACCTCTAACATTCCAACATATGGCTTTAAAATCCATAAAAATTAAACCCGGAATACCAGAAAAACAAAAGAAAACATCCTAAGATGTCTTCATATTCTCCAGATCGAAATTAAGAAGATGTAGCCTCAAAGAATCCATCATTACATCATCAATCTCCATCTGTGAACCATTAAAGTGAATACCCAATTGAGGACAAATGTAGACCATCTACATTAAGACCTTTTCAAAATCTCGCCCAAGAATGGGATCAACTTTTAACTTCAATGTGCTACATTTTTCAGATGTGCTTAAAAAGAAATCAAATTTCCTCAAGGGCCGATTTGAAGAAACCGCCTTTTATGGAATGATGATCTTAGCAGGATGAGATGGTGATGAAATACCAGTAGAATCGATCATTTGCAAGTAATGAATATAAACTGCTGTTTTTAGGTAATCATTGATTTCATCTATATTTTGAAAAAAAAAAGGTGAAATAGTCGTTGGACAAGTTCCATTCGAATCAGAAGAAGTAATTGAGTTTGAACTTGAGTCTTTTGCACGTGCTAAAATCAGACCCTTTTTTGTATCAGATGGAGCATATTTTGAAGTTCAGGTACCCGAGTCCACATTCGAATACTGTATCCTCTTACCATTAGCATTGGAGGTAAATTCAAAATTTGAATCATCAATAGTCATGGGGTCTGAGATTGATTGTTTTTCCCTTTTCAACGAAGGAAAATTTATTAAACAAATTCTTCCAGCGATAGTCATGGGGTCTTAGGATATTGCGAGGTATTTTCGGCCAATCTACATTGAATGAAAAATTTTGTACCGAATCTACAGCTGGAGATTCTGTAGAAACAATCTCCAAATTTTGAACCCTAACTTTTTGATGATATTGATTAAAAATCCCATTGATGATCTTGAATGAAGAAATCTGGATCGAAAAGGAAAAGTCCCCAAAACGAAATAAAAAAGAAGTATTAAGTCCATTATTATAATTTGTGACCATAATCCTGATTACCGATGCATTATTCCAAGTGACGGTGGAAGCATGAACTTCCAACAAGCCACCAAAATGGACCCCAATTTCTCAAAAAATTATTGCCTCAGAGGTCAAATGAACACCTTTAACCTTCACCCATGTGCTATCTGAAGTAAGAGCCGGTAAAGCAACGTAGTTTGATGCTTTCTACCAAGGCACCAATCTGATAAACAAACCATCAAAATCCCAATGTCCTTTGCTTAAAATAATTTCCTTGTCTTTCAAAGATGCAAAGAAAAAAGCTTTCGTAGATGCAAACGGGAAGATATTGTTAGAGTAATGCTCGGTCGAACTCGCAAGTGTTGATATCTCAAGCTTGTTTGTCAAGTTTAGTTGCCAAAACTATAAATCTTGATTTCTAGTCTACTTATAGCTAAGTCTCGGATTAGGATAGTAAGTGTAGTTGAGCTTTAGACTTCACGGCGTTCATCGAATGAAGACGAAGAACTACTTAAGGGAACTTGTGAAACTTCATCAACAAAAGGTATATGGAGACTTGAACTCATCTATCACTCAAAAGTCTATCTACTCTATCTCTTATTTGAGACAAAAGTCATATTACTATATAGACTTCGATTATACACATTTTGTATTTCGAGTCGAGTTTATCTCGCTTATATATTTCGCTTTAACCAAGTTCATCTTTTATTCTTGACGAAAGTCAAAAGATGATCATGTGAAAATCGCCTTGTAACATCTTACATGATTTGTGTGAGACAGTCATTTGATGTAGACTCGGAATGTTTCGTATTGATCATTCGATCACTTGAAAATTGCTTTGAAGCTAATAGTTTGTGTGAGACAAGTATTGTCGTCTTTTAAGAATGTTTCAATGATTGAAATGAGGGTTTATAACATGTAACCATGATTGGATATAAATATAGTGTGTATTCACATTTGTGTAAAGTCCAAAACCGGGAACCATGGTATGCGTACTCGACAAAATAGTGCATATTTATACACCTTTTTATTGGCATTTTACTCTTTTGTATCTGGTTAGTTGTTGTTGGAAGTCTGGGAACTAAGTATGCGTACCCGTACGCGTGCGGAAGTTCAAGTTCCGTGAATTTCTGCTGGAGTTTGGAAGTGTGAATTGGTATGCGTTTTTACACGTACACGTCTTTCCAATTTGTGCTTAAACTCTGCGTAACCAAACTCAATCCTCAAGGTTAGTACCCTTAGCTACTTAGGTATGCGTACATGTTTGCATACTTAAGTAGGTTATGTTCTAAAATCGATTTGTTCATGAACTAATACATTTATATAATAAGGAATGCAATCTTTTACAAACCGTGGATATAATGTTCATGAAATGATTCGAGTAAATCAAAATCGATTTTGCTTCAATTGTGTCTTGTATACTTCTATGAGAATATAAACAATTGAACAACTCTCTAACTAGTTTTATTTGAGTCATTTGAACTAGTTATGATAAAGATGAATAAGGTTGATATGAAAGTGCTCATATGGCTAACCATTGGTTAACTATTGTTGAACCAACTAAGTGTACACGTTTAGGTACGGAACAAAATTTCAGCCCACACCCATTAGTTGTTGTTGGATTGGGTTGACCCTCAACTCTTTAGACTTTAGTAAATTTTTGTAGGACTTGTTAATTTTTTCTTTCTTGAATCGGTTGAGTCTTCTTGTGCATTTTTTTGTGCTAATCCTATAATCACCACCGAGAATGTTGGATTTTGCCTTGACGAATGCTCAACCTCTTTACTCTTCCCTTTTCTCTTATCGGCATAGTTCTCTCGGTATGTGATTTGTTTGAAATTTTTTTTCTATATGTAGACATTGAGGACAATGTTTGATTTAGGTTTGAAGTGCATTTGCATTTAGAGTTTTTAGTTTTTATTTTGCATTTAGAGTTTTTAGTCTTTTATTTTATCTTCTATTTTCAAAAAAAAAAAAAAAAAAAAAAAAAACTCTTTTTTGTAAAAACCTCAACTTTTAGAGATTTTAGAGTCACTAGCATGCTTCTAGCTATGTTTACATAGAGATTAATCGAGAACTTGGAAGTTGCCTTAGTTGATTAGAGCGTTAAAGTTGGATTTAACCATACGGAGGGCGAATTAGGTGCTGTTTAGATATTCTGTGAGTAGAATTGTGATCACCCATAGTGGAGACTACCCAATTTACATCAAGTGAGGCACCAACCTTCAATTTTTGCAACTTTCTAGAAAAAGTCAGAGTGTGTGTCACCGCACGTAAATTCGAGAATGGTGAGTTACCCAACTTCGCACCATTTTCAGCACTACTTCGATCTCTTGAGTGCTAGTTTTTGTCAATCATGAGGGTGACGTCTAAAGATGAAAACTCCTTCTAAATACCGATTTGTAGTTAGCATCATTCTCTCTCTCCAATCAAGTGAACTAAGTATGCGTAGTCTCCAGTTTTTATTTCGGAAGGTTATCCTTCTTACCTTCAACGTGTGCGTGGATTTCTCTCTTTATTCTCTGCACACATGAGAGACTAAAAAGCGAGGCAGCGTCGAGGCTTATGATCACAATCGAATCAAATTCGCGTTCTAACTTCTCATTTACTAGCATGCGGAAAACTCTATGAAGTTCAAGTTAAAAGAAATTCTGCTGGAGTTTGGAAGTGTGAATTGGTATGCGCTTCTCCACCCTACACGTTAAAGATGACAGAGTTAGGTTGTTCACCTAATCAAAGCAAGAGGAGTTAAATCGTAACCAAACTCAATCAATTAGGTTTAATTTTGTTCTACTTAGGTATGCGTACATGTTTGCATACTTAAGTAGGTTATGTTCTAAAATCGATTTGTTCATGAACTAATACATTTATATAATAAGGAATGCAATCTTTTACAAACCGTGGATATAATGTTCATGAAATGATTCGAGTAAATCAAAATCGATTTTGCTTCAATTGTGTCTTGTATACTTCTATGAGAATATAAACAATTGAACAACTCTCTAACTAGTTTTATTTGAGTCATTTGAACTAGTTATGATAAAGATGAATAAGGTTGATATGAAAGTGCTCATATGGCTAACCATTGGTTAACTATTGTTGAACCAACTAAGTGTACACGTTTAGGTACGGATACCTTTATCTAAATGATGGTACATTTCATTTGTGTATAACAAGCTAAGTTCGATCTAACGGTTGAAAGATATTAGCTTGAATCTAATAAGGTTTTCATCTAACGGTGAATATTGAATGCTTTGTTACCAAGGTAACATTGATTGCAAACCTTGATTTGAAGACTATATAAATGAGAATTCTAGCAACTGGGAAACCTAATCCCCACACCTTCTGTGTGATACTAGTTGCGAGTAGAGTCGATTCTCCTTTAACCTTAGGTTTTTCTAAAACCAGTAGGTTAACGACTTGAAGACTTCATTGGGATTGTGAAGCCATACCCAACTATTTCTCTGTAGTTGCGTGTTCCGATCTTCCTGTTTTCTATTGTGATTGAGTACTATCTTCTTTAATATTTGTTCGATATTTATTCTCCGATAGGCAAGATTGAAAAGTAGTCACAAACATCTTCGTCTCATCGTTTGTGATTCCACAATATCTTGTTTCGTTAATCGATTAAGATTATTGTGAGGTGATTGATAATACTAGGCTGTTCTTCGGGAATATAAGTTTGGTTTATCAATTGGTTCCTGTTCACCTTGATTTATCAAAATACGGAGAAAAACTCGTAGGTGTTAGAGCATAGTTCGGTTGAACCCACCAAGCGTTGGTATGTCAAGTTTGGTTGTCATATTTTAGTGAACCAAAACTCATTTTAAGAGTCGCTTGATTATGTAGTAGAGTCAACTTCGTATAGGTTAGCTTGAAAGTATTAGGATATGAGACATTACAAGTATTGCGAAGACTTGAAGAAGTGAAGAAGTAAGAAGCTACAACGACAACATCATCCTTCCACTTGAGGTTAGTGATATTTGACTTGACTTGTTTCATTCCCTAACGTATCTTTCAAGTCGTGCATATTGAAAACAAAACTGCGAAGCATGAACACTCTAGATAGACATAGTATTAAGGAATACAATATGAAGTTTATTAATTGCTTAACCATTAAACTTTGTAGATAAGACATCGACATAATCGTTTGAATGCTATTGTGATTATGTATGGGTATGAGGTGAGGATTTCATCCTAGGAAACAATGTTTTACATGTGTTTTAAGGAAGTAAGTTCATAAACTTGTTTATGAATCGAAAAGGAAATCGCCAGGCGTTATTGGGATTGTTATTCATTGCATAGCTTGTGAACATCCAATATGTGTGATTTAGTATAACCGCTCACGACTTGTTTGTGTTCTTGGTAAAACTATTCACAAAGGCCTGACTTATGTATTGGTATGACTTTTATTAGTGAAACAGATCTTAAGTAATCACCTGAGATGGTATGATCGAGTTTGTGTTTCGTTGAACCAAATCTGGGTAAAGGGGAACCGATCCTATGAAGAGGTGCAACACATCACAAAGGGGAATCGATCCTTGTATGAGGTGCAACAAGATTTATAGAAGAAAGGGGAACCGATCCTATGAACATGTGCAACACGTTTTTAGGCAAAGGGGAACCGATCCTATGGATATGTGCAACACATATAAGTTAGATACCATATATATGTGGGGAACCGATCCTAGTACCTAGTCAACCGAATTTTGGGAAGCTAGTGTGACTATGCACATTACTCACATGGAGGTAGAACCGAAATTTGTTTTGGTAGAATCGTGAAACCCATGATTTGTGATTGAGTGTTTCTTAATCAATCGCATAGTTCTTGAAAGTCAGATGAACCAATTCTAAACTTGTTTGGAAGTGTGGCAAATCGGTTTCAAGGTTGTAAGTATGAAAGAGGACTTACAAAGTAAGGATGTCGGCATACTTTGAACACGTGCAGTAATGTTCATATTTTATTGTTCAAAGTTATTCCTTAATAGCTATAGGAAGAAAATCCCAGGATCGAAATAAATAAGTAAGAATCTTTTATTTAAGGTTGTTAATTTTATTTTAGGAAAATGAGAATTAGTAATGTGCATTTACTAGTTGAGATTTTCCAGAGAGATTTTCGATCATTATTTTGGACAGAGCATTTCCAGGAATTATGAAAACCGAATTTGGAATGTATTGAATATCTTTGAGAATATTTTCAGTTTTGGAAATTCCTTGGTGTCCAAACTTCCTTGTCCATAAAAAACTTGAAGTTTGCATTTCTAGCAAACTAATCCTTCGTGACAGCAAACTTCCTCGGTTGTGTTGTTACTGGTGTAGCCGCCTATTCGGAGAGGAGAGTAGCCTAATTAGGCGAAATCTCTTACGGCCTCTCAGTTTAAAGTCTTCTTTGGAATTGAGAAGCTCTACGAGTACCGTTGGTGGGAAACTAAATAATTGCGGTTTATCTTTTGTTTTCGATTGATTTGATTGACTAATGGTGGTTGAACTTTGATTGCACCTATTTTATTTATGCTTGAGAATCTTCTCTTCTGATATAAGATTCACTCAAACTACATCGAAGTTTCGACGGGGATCTTTAGACTGTTGTTAGTGCTAAAGACGATCTTGTGATAATCCATTGTTAACAGACTCCGTTCTGTGCATGATTGATCACAAGAGATTCAAGTTGTTGTGTACATGTGTTTATTGAAGATCTAAGAAGATTTGAAGACAAAGAAGATATTGAAGATTTCTGATTAGGGTTTCATAATCTTTGGTGTGCACAATACTTGTTTCGGTATAAGAGGATCCAACTATAATCAGTTTATCCTTGTGGTAGATTGGATTGATTAGTTGTGTAGATCGGCATCAATAAAATTCTTTATGATTAAAAATATTGATTGCAAAATCTTAAAAATTACTTCGGTAGTTGAGAATAAGATAGATCTAAGAACCTGACGAAGGAGTTTATGTTAAGAAAAACAGAAGAGCCTTTGTCTAACTCACATCACTTGGTTGAAGAGAGTTGATACCAAACACATTTGTTGTTCCTCTACTTTTTGGAATACGAACCAAAGGAATTATTCCAAGTACGTGACTTATTCATAAGTTGGAGGCGTGGTAATACAGACGAAACTAGGTGAACTATAGGTTTAGTTGCTTGGTCTAAACTATACGAAGTTAGGTTTAATTTTTTGTAGCGGCTTACTCCTGAGAGTATTCAATTCTGGACAAGGTCCCGGGGTTTTTCTGCATTTGCGGTTTCCTCGTTAACAAAATCTTGCTATGTCACTCACTTTATATTTCCGCATTATAATTGTTTTATTATAATTAAAGTAAATTACACAAACGTTAATTCCTATTTACTTGATAAGCAATCCTATTGTGTTTGGTTAAGTCCGAACCTTTTTATCAAGTAAACATACTTCGTTGTTATATTGTCTCGATCTCGTATCCATAGACGATCACACGAAGTGTGAACCGATTAGTTGCATTGTCTCGACTCAGTCCATAGACAATCACTTTCGGAGAAAGGACTTATAGGTAGGAAAAGTTTTAGCTTGATGTATATTTGGGTCCTCTCCTTTTCAATAGGTATATCTGTGAGAGACAGATTTATCTATTCAATAGACTTTTCTGTGTGATACAGATTTGTTTAACAAGTGTTCGACTTTGGGTCGTAGCAACTCTTAGTTGTGGATGATATTAGCTAAGGGAATCAAGTGCGCAGAATCCGGCGTGGTTCAAGAGGCATAAGGAACGCAACTGTACCTTGATTAGTGTGAGATTGGTTAGGGCTCAAATACATTACATTCCGAAGTTAACTTGGAGTAGGCTAGTGTCTGTAGTGGCTTAATACAGTGTGGTGTTCAAATCTGGACTAGGTCCTAGGGTTTTTCTGCATTTGCGGTTTCTTCGTTAACAAAATTTCTGGTGTCTGTGTTATTTCTTTTCCGCATTATATTTGTTTATATAATTGAAATATCACAGGTTGTGCGTAAGTTCAATCAATTGTGAATCCAACCTTTGGTTGTTGATTAAATTGATTGACACTTGGATATTGGTTTTTGATACCGTCCAAGTTGTTTCTTATATTAATCAGGCTCACGGATTCCTATCTGTTTGATTTGCTGATCACATTAAGAAACAGAGATATAACTCTTGGATATATTTCTTGATTGAGCTCGCTTTATTAGTTGGTGCTCTCAAAATTATATTGGAGTTAGTCCATACAAATTTCTAAGCGAAATATTGGGTGTGGATGTTAGACCCCCGCATTTTCAATTGGTATCAGAGCAGGCAAACACGTTTAAGACCTCATAAGTATGTGTTTGTAGCGATCTAACTCTATGGACAGTAGTGCTATCTCAGATAAACGCATCATTAGAAATAAAAGTTCTGTTTCCATGGAACCTATTAAAGAGAAAGATTTATCAATCTCAAATATAGATGAACCTAGTGTTCCCACGAAACAGAATTATACTGACAAATGTTACCCCGATTACCTTTCAAACGAGTCTAACTCTGTTGAAGAAAAGGAAGCAGCCAAAGAGAGTAAAATTATTCTAAACTTTATTAGATTCCAATCTGATAGAATCAATCGGTTGAAACACAAAGTCAGTGATCTTGTTGGTGTAGTAAATGATCGTGACTCGCAACTAAAGGTTCTTCAAGAGGAATTCACCTCAGCCTGTTCTTCACGAACCCTGCTCGAGGTGAAGCTCAAAGAGGATGCCTTGGAAATTGAACGTCTGTAGATGGGGCAAAACGAGTTGCTGGTTTTGAAGGAATTGAGGAGACGACCGTGCGGAGGAAACTCCTTGAACCGAGCAAATTGTCTAACCTCACACAAATGTACTGCAAAGAGGGAGTGCTTTGAATTCGAGAGATCAATCTTTAGGACTCCGGTATAAACCAAGACAATGGTCGTTCCAGAGTCAATTCGGTCACAAGAGAGGATGGGTCGATCTGTATGTAGGAGCAGAATATCGCAGCAAGGACATACTTGCGAAATCTTCACCAATGACACTTTGCGAGTGTCGCAGACTGATGACGCAATAGATAGTGGTGATAGAAACATGAAGAAAGCGCGAAGATCTTGCGAAAACTAGAGTGTATGCGAGACTTAACATTTATACTCCTGCGAAATGTCGCAAGGTAAATCCGAAATATTAGTTGTACATGAGCTGTCATCCATTATATAAACACTATATAAAGAAGAGAGCAGGAGAGAGAATGGGGGGATAATTTTGGTAGGAGAGAGAGAAATTTTGGAGAGAGATATTTTTAGAGAGAGATTTATTTTCTTTATCATCTTCTTCCCCTAAAATTAGATCTAGAGCTCTACAAAATATCCATTAATGGAGATTGTAAATCTAATTCTTTTGTAACCTCAAAAATCATAGTGAAGAACCATGGATGTAGATCACATTGATCGAACCATGTAAAAAATCCTTGTGTCAATTTATATTTCTAGCACTTATATTTGAAATTTAGGTGATTAATAAGATTTAGATCTATAAAATATTATGAGGGGTGTAGTGTAGGATTTCCTGCAACTACATATGCGCTAGAAACAGGGACGAATTTATGAAGTTCAGGGACAATGTTTGCTAAATTGAAGAAGATTCAAAGAAATTAATTGTTGAGGATTTGGATTTATGAAGTTCAGAGACGAGTGCAGAACGTTTGTCTACAGAAAACAAGTTTCGGAAAATAAACGTCAACAAAACCTAGAGATTAAGAAATAGTCAAGATCAACAGATGATTTCAGATTCAAAACAAAGAAAATTATGAATGAAGTGAAGCGACAGTGAAATTAATCGAGTCCATTCGACCTGAAAGATAATCTTCTTCCCATTTCATTTGATTATGTTATTAATTATTTAGATCCAGAGTTTTAAAACGAAAAGTTTTGAGAGAAGCATCAGAAAAACAGATTTTGTTTTCAATAAATTTCTCATTTCTTTACCAAAAGTATGATTAACAAGTTTTAGTTACTGATTTTTAACGAAGAAATGTTGTTCTACAGACCTATACGAGGCTTTTGAGAAAATTTATGTGTCATAATTTTCGATGCTATTTTGGGATTCTTTCCCATGAACGAAATGTGATGATTTCACTCTTTGTACGGCAAAAAATTATCTAAGGTTCTCTAGATCATTTACTGACTTAATTGATTGCTTACAGCGAAGAGCTCGCATTCATACACAATTCTGCGAAAGAATAATTCTGTGAAGTTACAGTAGCTAAATGAAGATTATATCTAGCATATTTGGCATAAAAAACTATTTGCATACAGAGCAGGGTTGAACCTAACTGTCCACGCGAAATGCTTCAAAGAGAATCAGTGTAACTTCGTCACCAGACCCAGTAACAAACAAAGAAGACAACGAAGTATTACTTCACAAACGACCATTTCAATGGTTATAGATCAGATCAAAACCAGCGAAGCCAGGACAAAGTCTACACTTTCGCAACAAAGTCTACATTTGCGAAGACAATGAGATATAATGGAAACGTATGAGCTGTTAATGTCGAAGGAGGAAAGAAATTTGTTCTGACGAAACGACTTTGTAATTGAGAAGAGAAACCCAATCACGAAAAAGAAGACACAGGCAAAGCCCAATTCATAAGAAGCTCCATCCAAGGTCAATTCAGATGATTAATCGACAACTATATCATCGGTGAAGAGATATAAACATACGGTAGCAATAAAGTTTTAGGACAAAAAAGTCAGGTCGAAACAATTAGAAGAGCATAGAACCAATGATGAAGTTTCATGAACATTTACCAATATTACATGGAGGTGTTCACGCTGCATCAGCATTCAAGTTTTAAAGATATCATACTAAAGTGGAAAATCCTACTAACGGGACAATGAAGCTGCGAAGAGAATGCATAGTACAACCAAAAAGATGAGGAAAGAAAAGAGATCAAACCAGATGGAGAGTCGCGGGTTCAGAAATTCCAGACGAAATTCAATGAGCTTCTATGAAATCCAATGTCCAGGGGCATGTATACATCAATAGGAGATGAAAGAAAAGTTGCGAAGGGGACATGCAAATCCAAATGGAATTAGTTGCGAGCTAAACGCAAGTACAAAGAGAGCAAGTTAAAGTTAAATTAAAACTCCAGTGAAGGAAAAGAAAGAAGAAGAAAAGATGAAGAAAGAGTACACAAAAGGGGGTAATATGAGAATAAGTAGCGAATAACACCACTTTTTCATAAACACTTGATAGCACAGTTGGTTCCCAGCGAAGAGAACAAGTTTGGTGTCGCGAGTTCGAATCCCACCTTCTGCATATTTTTTCGCATATTTTTGAACTTCCAAGAGCGAAGAAGTGGAGTAAAGTTATAGTATTGTGTGATTCTTTCACAAGCAGCAAGTAGCCCAAATGGTTAGAGAAGGGGCATGCAAACTAGAGGTCGCGAGTTCGAGTCTTCCCCTTCGCAAAGAATTTTTTGCTTTGCAGATGTTTACTTCGCAAACATTTGCTGCATGAACATACACCTCGCAAATGATTGCTTCAAATAAATTTTCTTCACGAGAAGTCATCTTCGCAAATATACTTCTTATTTCGCAAAGAGAAAGTAGGTGACTATTTCGCATAAACACATCGCAGAGGCAGGGCTAGCACAGTTGGTCAGGAGGCATGAATGCAGGCAGAAGGTCGCAGGATCAATTCTTGCTTCTCGCACATTTATTTTTGTTATGTAAAATTTCGCACAGACTTTGCCTATTTCGCAAAGAAGAAAGTTGATGATTATCTCGCAAATTAATTTCGCAAGAGAGGGTTAGAACAGTTGGTATGGTGCGAGAATGTGCAAGAGGCAAGTCAAGGGTTCAAATCTCATTTCTCACACTTCTTTTTGCTGCGAGATAACTATATTTTGTGCGATGTTTATACATTTCAAGGATGCTAGCTTCGCAAGCAAATCATATACTTCGCAAGAGACAACAACAGCAGCAAACCACAAAAGCTAAGTACCACTTTCTTTGAACACTTTACTTCTACAGAAAATAAAAGATTTTTGATTTGATTACAAAAAAGCGATTCAATCGCAAGATTACAAATATTACTAAGATTTCAAGATTATAAAGACTTCAAAATTACAAAGATTTCTAGATTTCTAGATTTCAAAAAAAATAAAAATAAAAAATATATATATATATATATATATATATATATTTCAAAATTACAAAGATTTCAAGATTTCAAGATTTCAAAGATTTCAAAGATTTCAAAATTATAAAGAATTACAAAGATTTCAAAGATTTTTAAATTACAAAGAGCTTAAAGATTTCAAAGATTCGAGAAAAATCTCGCAGATTAATTTATATATTTCTCTTGAATATTTACTTTACTTCAAATGATATGATATTATGAGAATAAATGAAAGAAATGACATAAATGAAAGAATGAGTGAAGAAAATGACAGAAATGAAGGAATGAATGAAAGGATGAATGAAAGGATGAAGACATGTGATAATTTCGCAGAGATAATGGGAATGCGATAATTTCGCAAAGATAATGAGAAGAGATAATCAAAAATGAATGATTGAACGAATTGACAAAAATGAATGAGTGAGTGAATGGGACAAACCTTTATGGCGTACACCCTAGTTCGCGAATGATATTTCGTAAGAGGAAAATGTAAGACCTAAAGTGCGTCATATAAGGGGGTATCTCTTGGCATGGCTCAGCGAAAAGGTTACACCGCTCCTGGAACCTGAGTCATGGAGATTTGGGGCCTATGAAAGCCTATCCGGGAGAGATACCTTGGATTTCCAACTATATATATAAGGTTATACCCTGGTTGGACGCCCGAGGGTCTCTTACAAGGAGTCAGTGTATGCTCAAGGCGCCGGGGTACACGGTTGAGCCAAGAGTGCCTGAGGCATTTGAAGTGTCTTGGCCATTCTTGGCAAGTCTTGGCATATGTTGCACTCGGCCCGAAGAAAACTCCACTTGGGGTGCAGTCTCGTAACCATAAGCCCTATAGGTATAAGGGATAAGAGGCTGCGAAAACAACTGGTTGTTGTTAAGACCGGATGGGAGGAGCTAGTCTTGTATGGCCGATGTACGCCTCCTTGAAGGGGCAACCAGGGAGAAGATAAGGGCGGCACCCTCCATTAGGGAGCTGATAAGTGTCAAAAGACGCAAATGTCATGAGGCTTTATTTTCGCAAGAAAATTTAGGCTTGTCATATTTGTGCGATGATCCTGAAGAGGCAATAATACAAAAGACAAAGATAAGACGAGATCAATGGGTCTTTACATGAAAGTTTAAAGACGTCCTGCGATTTCGTCGCAAGACGGCAATGTCATGGGGTTTTATGTTCACAAGAATATTTAGGCCTGTCATATTGTCGCAATAATGAGGGGTGGCAAAATAAGACCTTTAACTAGGAATGCAAAATAAGACCACACAAGATAAATGATAAGGCAAGATCAATGGGTCATTACATGAAAATGTAAAGACGTCCTGCGATCTTGTCGCAATGGCAAAATTCAACATAAACATTTTGAATGTAGGTAACCGAGATCTTTCATCCCAAGAAAGATTACATGATAAGCTTGCGAGCTTGAGAAAATGATTAAATGATAAGCTTGCGAACATATACATGATAATGAGACTGAGGCAATGCAAATGCCGCACACTTGATATTATGATCATATTATCATGCGATACTAATAGTGCAGGAATAAGAAAAGATGAAGCACAAGTAAGAACATGCGAGGAACAATAAATACGCAAAGAGAAATGCATATACTAGAGACAAAATCAGAGAAATGAAGAATGGAAGCGATTTAAAGCTACATCAATTTTAGAACGGCAAAATGAGCTAAGTAACACAAACATTAGCTATACATTGCAGTAGATAAGCATTCTCATCATACAAGCATTATACTCGCATCATGAAAGAATCGCATAAGCATTTCATGGCATAAACATCGCATACACATTTTATAACATAATCATTACATAAGCATTATATTCGCACAAGTATTTTACAAAATTTCGCTGAATTATTCAGAATTTCACAGAATGAGATTATTTCGCCAAATTATTTCTCACAATTATAAGCAGCTTGAAGAAATTATACCATTGCATGAGCACAAAACATGAGACAGAGGCAAAATAAAAATGCAAAAACAATTCGCTCAATCAACACTTTCTCAAGGATTCTACCTTCATAGATAAAGAACAGAGGCAACTATGGATAACCAAGAAAACATTTTATGTTCTTCATCTTCTCGGCAAGAATCATTTCCAAAGTGGATGTTCACTAATGAACAACAAGAATCCTCATCAAAAATGGTGTAATAATTTCGCATGAATAGAGACAATACTTCTTATTTGCAATCAAGGACAGATACTTCTTATACTTCTAAAAGGATACTTCATACTTCTTATATATTTCGAGGATTAAATACTTCTTATATTTCTTCAAGGATACTTCATACTTCGCATACTACAAGGGTTGATACTTCTTATTTATTTCGCAAAGCTTCGGAACTCCACAAAAGAATAGAGGCAAGTACGTACTTTTCAAGTCCAATATTCTTTCGCTCGTTCCTTCATCAACAAAGATCAAAGATTGCTACAACAACGGATTTTTCCTTAAAGATCGCTCTTCAAGCAATATTCAAGGAAAAAGAGGCAAGATGTAGGAGCAGAATATCGCAGCAAGGACATACTTGCGAAATCTTCACCAATGACACTTTGCGAGTGTCACAGACTGATGACGCAATAGATAGTGGTGATAGAAACATGAAGAAAGCGCGAAGATCTTGCGAAAACTAGAGTGTCTGCGAGACTTAACATTTATACTCCTGCGAAATGTCGCAAGGTAAATCGAAATATTAGTTGTACATGAGCTGTCATCCATTATATAAACACTATATAAAGAAGAGAGCAGGAGAGAGAAAGGGGGGATAATTTTGGTAGGAGAGAGAGGGAAATTTTGGAGAGAGATATTTTTAGAGAGAGATTTATTTTCTTTATCATCTTCTTCCCCTAAAATTAGATCTAGAGCTCTACAAAATATCCATTAATGGAGATTGTAAATCTAATTCTTATGTAACCTCAAAAATCATAGTGAAGAACCATGGATGTAGATCACATTGATCGAACCATGTAAAAATCCTTGTGTCAATTTATATTTCTAGCACTTATATTTGAAATTTAGGTGATTAATAAGATTTAGATCTATAAAATATTATGAGGGGTGTAGTGTAGGATTTCCTGCAACTACACTGTATGAGGGAAGCTGAGAAATGTATGAGATCAATGGTGATCGAAGATTGTAGGTGTACTGTGTATTCTGCGTGAAGAAATAAGATAAGCTCTGATTGATTGAATTTTGCTCTGTTGAGAGTAATTGCTCAGACGTTGAGTTGTTAATCTCTGGTTGTCTGTTTGACGAAAGATTATCTTGTTTTCAATCATGATTCAGAGACTTATTTATATTGCTAGAATTGTAAACACCTTGATCCCATGAAGTGTGACAGTTGATGGAGTCAAAGAGTGGGGAAGTGGAAATCGTGTGAAAACCAGTTGCTCATCGTGCAGAGACTTGGTTGGTTTTCCATCCACTAATTTGCTAACTCCTCCAACTGATTGCACGACTTGCTCACATTCTCATCGTGTGTATGAACACACATGTCGTATACCGCCAGACCAAAACCCTAACTAATATCCCCCATGTGACACAATTGATGTCTCGTGATTGTGGAGTCTGCAAGGCAGACGTGTATTTAGTTAGTCAGTTGCTGACTTTATGGGACGATGACTCCTTGTATTGTTGAGTCGAACGTGATTTGCAAATGTTCTAAGACTCATGAATTGAACATGTATGTTGAGACAGAGGTATAATTGTCGAATAAATGTTGATAGTTAAGGTGAACAAATATTGTTCATTTGATGAATTGTTGAATATTGATAGTTGAACCAATATTCCTTAGTCTGAGCAAATATTGCTCATCTGAGCAAATGTTGCTCGTTTGATGAATTATAAATTTAAAATACTGGCAACTGAACCAAGTATTATAATTAATGTGTTGATTACGGTATCAACATAAAATTATTAGTGTTTGAATCTGGAATTATGAACCTTGGATTCGAAAATCCTAATTTCGATCAATTGATGATTTATAGAAAATCAACCACGGAGTGAAGGACGGACCGACTACATGGGATGATGAGTCGACCATGTAGCGTCCAGATGCTCGAGTGAGCAAATACCAAAGTCTCTTGAAGACTAGTTGGTGAAAGGATGATTAAATGCTGGTTTAATCATTTATTATAATAATGCTCGTCTGAGCCTTAGGTGATAAAACCTAATTATGAAGAGATGAGGGACCGACCAAGGGGTCATGAAACAGGCCCTGGTTGGTCACGGGACCGAATGACGATCGTTTTATGAAATTCCCAAATTGTTTGAAAGAGTTTGAACCTAATGTGAACAAATTAGGTCAAATGATGAAAGTATGTGGGACCGGCCTCTTGCAAGCCAAAGAGCCAACCTTGGTCAGTCAAGGTAATATGCTCATGTCACCAAAGTGTTCGTGTCTCAGTTCTGAGAATTTTGATATTTTCTTACGCGCGTTTGAGCAACATTTTGAGAAAATATGAAGAAATCAAGGTTTTTGCTCAAACTGAGGAAACTTCATAAGATGAAGGAAATAATAATAATAAAATGAAGGAATCATGAATGTCTTAGTTGTGTGGATTATTGTGAGGGGTGTAGTGTAGGATTTCCTGCAACTACACCAAGAACACCTCCAGAAATTCACAGAGTAAATACAACCAAAGGGAAAGAAACATTTGTAGTGGAAGTTGGAGCGAAGGCCAAAAACTTGTTCTGCAATTCTATTGTACATTCGTACAAGACATTCGAAGATTTTCATGATAGTGTTCTCAGTAGGGTTTTCGCAAGGGACGCTGACAATAGAGAATAAAGAGAAAAAAAAAGAAAAAAAAAAAAGAGAAGGAAAAAAAGGAAGAGAAAAAAAAGAAAGGAGGAAATAAGCAAAGGGTGAGAAGATGAAAAGAAAAAAAGAGAAGAAGAAAAGTAAAAAAGAAAAAAAAAAAAAAAAAAAAAGGAGAGAAAAAGAAAAAGAAGAAAAGAGAAAAGAAAAAAGAAGAGAAAGACTGATGGTGGACACAATAGAAGTGAGAGATGAAGATATATTGCGAAATCAGTGCTTGAAGACAATTGAAAATTGCGATGGTCTCGCAAAAGGGAAGGAAATATCTGGAAATATGAATGAAGAAACAGAGAGCAACAGGAGTAAGAAGTGTAAGAAATAAATAATTGATTTTAGAGTTGTGTAAAAAAAAAATGTGTTTGGAGTGACAAACACATGTCAAAAGTACAAAGAATATGATGATCAAGGAAGGAGTACGCGAAAGTCTCGCGATTCATGAATATAATCAAGGAAGGAGTGCGCGAAAATCTCGCGATATATGAATGGCCAAAGAGCCAACCTTGGTCAGTCAAGGTAATATGCTCATGTCACCAAAGTGTTCGTGTCTCAGTTATGAGAATTTTGATATTTTCTTACGCGCGTTTGAGCAACATTTTGAGAAAATATGAAGAAATCAAGGTTTTTGCTCAAACTGAGGAAACTTCATAAGATGAAGGAAATAATAATAATAAAATGAAGGAATCATGAAATGTGGGACCAGCCATGTCCAAGGAAGGGTCGGCCGGCCAATGAGCCCGATCCCATGACATTTTCCTAATTTTATATTATTTTCATTATTTTAGGGAAATATCATGAAATCAAGGAGTTTGTTGAAACTAAGGAGTTTCCTTGAAGTGAAGGAGTTTCCATGAGATGAAGGAAATAATAATAACATAAGGGGCGTGTGAGACCGGCCACGACTAGGGCATGGTCGTCCGGCTAGGGCCCGGTCCCGTGGGTCTTCCCTAATTTTATATTATTTCCATGACTTGAAGGAAATATCATGAAATCAAGGAATTTCATGGGATGAAGGAAATAATTAATAAAATAATAAGGAATCATGAGGTGTGGGACCGGCCACAACTAGGGCATAGCCGGCTAGGCTAGTAGACCCGGTCCCACGACACCTTTTATATTATTTCCTTGAATGAGGGAAACACCATGAAACTGAGGAGTTTCCTTAAAATGAAGGAGTTTTGTTCAAATGAAGGAATTTTCATGAGATCAAGGAAAAATAATAAAATATGATAAAATAAGGAACTAGGCGTGGGACTGGACACGGCATGACCGGCCGGCCGGTGGGCCAAGTCCCCTAGTGCCTTGGCCAATATTTTATTATTATTATTTTTCTTCCTATTTTGCATAGGTTCATCGTTCCTTCATATTTTGGAATGCTCGTTCGTGCATTCAGGTGCTCGTTAGTGCATTATTGTTGAGTACTCTTGCACCATTTTGGTCGGGGCTTACTCGTTAGTGGCTCAGATGCCTGTACGTTGAATATTTATTACTAACCCATGGAATTCTGCTGGGAAGAACCACGAATTGAAGGAATGAAATATTATGAAGAACGTAGAATATTTCCGAATATTCAGTTAATGAATTTAAGGATTAGAGATACTTAATTGATGGCTCTATACTAGCAGGCATGCTGTCTAGGAGCATTAATTATCTGAGCGTCGAATAATATGAGCTTGTTGAAGCGTCATATTTCTTTTATATAGTCAGGGAAAACATTGTTACATCCTGAAGACGTTATTGCTCTATACTAGCAGGCAAGCTGTCTAGGAGCCATCCAATCGTTCGATTCTATATAGAAGTAATTACTGAAATTGATCAGTATTCGTGAGATATGACGTTGCCTCAGTTGAGAGACTACAGATCTACATATACTCTGAGAGACAGTATTCTCAGTCAGAGGTTCTTGTGGCATGAACTTTCATGCTTCGATGAGAGACATGAGCCTCAATACTCATCTGATTGCTGGTTCATGAGCATGTACAATTATGTTTTTACGATTTTATCCTTTGTCGAAAATCCACCATCTACAACGTCTTTTGTGTAAACTCTCTATTCAAAGATGTTCTGAAGAGTTCACTATACCAAGCACTTCTGATTCAACTGGAAAAAATTCATTCCCATAAGCAAAATCAAAATCCCTTCCTATTGGAAAAGATGTGCTTGTATCTTCCTCTAATCAAGGAGTTTCCAAATCACATGGAAGGAGGTAATCTCCTAACAACGGTGTTAAATCTGTTCACTCTAATCACTCTGGTGATCAGAAAGTGTGTCTCTTTTGTGATTCAAAAGGACATGTTGTACGGAAAAGCAAGTCTAGGTTGAATAACAATACTCTTGTTCAACTTCAACACACCTTGGATTTAATACTCAAAGGTGTAACTGACATTCAGATGTCTAAATCTATTGGTTTTAGTACTCACCCTGTGAATTCTTCCAGGAAAGTCAATTCTACTTGTTCATCGAATGTTCAGCCAAATTGAAACTTCAATTCAATTGGGTCGAGGAGATTTCAGAAAGGTTACCCTCAATCTAATGTGAAAAATAATGTTCGAAATGTGAAAGTGGTTGCTGTAGTGGGAAGCAACAATGAAGATATGAAGGACAACCTAAATCTTATAATTGAAGGATATAAGGATCTTATCAACAGGTTGTCAAAATCCTCCAAACAAACTTCTTCTGGTAAGAATTCGAACTCTGTCTCATATTTTGCTGACATCAAGTTTTATGATAATTTTTCACATCAAAAAGGATTCTTTCCTAGAATTGGAAGGAAAAAGAGACTTAACCATGAACACCGTTCATTTAATGAGCTTAGAGCTCATAATTGTGCTAATTAAATCACAAGATTGAATTCCCACTCACAAAAAATCCTGATTGAGTGAGATATGGTCAGGTATACTTATTGGTATTTGTTTTCTAATTAGTCAAGCTATCTTCTTATCATCCATAGCTAAACTATTGTCTCTAGACAGCGCTGCCTAAGTATTGTTTGTGTCTCAAGAAGTTCTTCGTTTTTCTTTTTGTTTTAATTTCGAAGAAGCTTTCGTTGCAACTAAGTTGCCTGATACTCTTGTGCTCTAAATTGTTTCTCTGTGGAGATATAAAATTTATTGAGCCAAAAATTTGTGAAAGAAAATCTTCACGTAGCAAAATTATTCTGTTGAGTCTTAAAAGTACGATCCGTTTTTGTTTTTTTTTGGGTTCGGATTGTGTTCGTATGGGTACCCATGATTTCTTATCACGAACCGTCTTTAGAAACCCTAAAAATTATTGTCCCTAAGAAACCATTTAAATACCAAACATATTGAGTCACGTACGCATACTCTAGGTTATTTTGTGTTTTGTCAAGAATGTCTTCACCTTCTCGCACTGGTGATTTTGCAAGAGGCTTTCTTGATAAAGGTATTGGTTTCGAGTCCAAAGGGAGGAAGAAAAGAACCCTAGTAGAAGATGATTATCCTAATACCTCATGTTACTATGCCTATACACATCAGGATTGTAGGATCAGAATATCGCAACACCAATACCTCTGTAGGATCATAATATCGCAACGGACAAGGTTCGCGGGATTAATAAACGACGGTGTCGCGAGGGAGTCGCAGGGAGCTAAAATAAACGACGCGATGAATAACGACAAACAAAACAATTGGAAGACATGAAACCTGGCGAGGGTTAAGAAGTGTCGCGAGAATGAATATTCGTACACTTGCGACACTTCGCGAGACATTCCCGAAAATAAAGGATAGCTTAGTCATCATCCACTATGTATTACCCTATATAAAGGGCTAAATGAGTCTCATTGAAGGGGAGAGATCTTTTTGAATTGTGAAGCAAGTCATTAGAGAGAGAAAGTTTAAGAGCGCTTTAATTTCCAAGTGTAATTCTATTGTACTTGTGTAAACATTTCATGGAATCAATTAATAAATATTCTTGATCACACATCTTTCAATGGATTAGTTAAGCAAAATCGAGTAAGGGGTGTAGTGTGGGATTTCCCAACTACATATGCGCTAGAAACAGGAGTGAGCAGAGATTGACGTAGAAATTGGAAAGAATTTGGATTAACAGAGAAAAGGTTTGGAGAGATACTCAAGAATTCATTGCAAAAGAAAAATGGCTAGAAGAAGAAACGTACAAGGGCAACCAACGATTGTAAGAAGAAGTGGGAGACTTGCTGGAGAAAGGAGGAATGAAACAGGAGAATCATCAAGGATGAATATGAGAAATGATAGAGAAAATCAAAATCAGCCACCGATCTCCCCAGTAGCAAACGCGGCTGTGGATTATGATAGAGTAAGTGTACATACTTGGAGATCTGATTCTGAAGACGAGAGGGAAGAGGAGCAGCAGATGGTGAACAATGGACAAGGAGGAGGAGAGCAAGGAATGAATGGAGAAGTGAATCCAGAAAACGAAGAAATCGCAGCGTTAGAAAGATTGAGACAAACAATACATGAGGAGAGACGACTAGAGGCAGAGGAACGAGCAAACTTGACAAGACAGAATCATGAGTTGAGGATGGAAAATATGAGATTGCAAAATAGGAGATCAAGAAGTAGTGTGAGATCAAGTTCAAGATCGATTAGGGAAGAAAGAAGGAGAGTTTTGCCAACAGAAAGCACCGAAGAAGAAAACCAACAAGAAACACAAAATCCAAGCACAGAGCATGGCGAGAGAAGAGGGGAAATGGAAGATCGTTATGTTCCTCAGCCCGAAAATCTTCGAGATGAGCGGAATAGGGAAAATCAAGGAAACATGCAACTCCAAGGGCCGAATGACCCAGTGCCAAGGAAGAATAATCTTGCACGGAGAGAAGAATTGAGAAGAAACCGAGAGATTGAGGAGGACATTGAGAGGCACTACATTGAACAAGCACGGTTAGCTCGCGAGAGAGAAGGATAAGAGCGAAATGGAAAATCAAGAGATGGAAGAGGCAATCCGGCAGAATAACCATGACAACCGAGAAATAAGGAGGGAACAAAATCGTACCAATAGAAATATTAATGAAGAATATGAGAGGGTGCGAGATGAGAGCCGAGAGACAAACAAGAAGAGAGAACAACCGATATAATGGCGTGCGAATTGAAGAAAGAAACGAAGAAGAGCGTCGCGAGGAAAGGAGAGAAGAAAATAACGAGCAAGAAGATCAAAACAGGCACGAGCGTAGAAGGAGAGAAGCGAGCTAAAAAGACCAAAAGAGAATCAAATTACGAGGCAAATGAACAAATCTTAAGAGAATTGCGAAAATGAGAGGATTGCAACAATAGAAGGGAAGGAGGAAGGAAACAATTGGACGAAGCCATCGCATAAGGCGCGAAGAATCCCTTCACGCTAGAAGTACGAGATGGGAGGAATACCTCCTAAGTGCAATCTTCCCGCATTAACTAACATCTTTGATGGAACTACCTCGTGCGGTACAACATATCAAGGCTTATATGAGATGTATGTTGCAGTGGGAGAATCATGATGCTATACTGTGCAAATATTTTGCATCAAGCCTAATAGGAGAAGCACTAAAATGGTTTGAAGGTCTGCCAAGGAACACAATCACATCATTTAACCATTTACAAGCCACATTCCTGGGAGCATACATAAGTAACAACTCTTCACGACCAGGTATTGAAGATGTATTCGGGTTGAAACAAAGGGTTGGCGAGAGCTTAAGGCAGTTGACAATAAGATGGAGAACCATGTGTAGCGAAATGGCAGGATCTGTTGAGGAGAGATATCTCATCCTCTCATTTGTGAATGCTCTCTTCGCAACTAACTTGTTATACATTCAAATTTTTAAATCAAAAATACAATCACGATGGCGAATCCATGAGAGTTACGGGAAGAGTACATTGCCTTAGAAGAAAGACGAGAATGAAATGAATTCTTATCCAATCGCGAACACAAGCTCGAATGCTGCGAACGCAAGCTTGTTGCCTCAATTCATAAATACAATGGCGAGCACTTCGCAAGGACAAGAAAGGAGGGAAGGCCGATGAGGGACAACGGAAGATAGTAGCCATGGGAAGCCACGACCAAGAAGAGTTTGAACGAGAAAGAAACTATTACAACCGTAACAAAGAATAATAAGATTCAGAGGCTAGATCATATACAAGAAACTTACTAGTGGACGAAGGCAAAATAATCATGCAAGGCAGAGAAGTCGCGAATAGTATGGGAAGAGATTAAGATGCCTCCACCGAATGCTAGTGTGGAAAAGATCCGGGAAGCTATACTTGTAATGGAAGATGTACCAAAGACCTTGGAACGTGGGAATGGAACCACCACCGGCGATAGAAGTCATGAGTTTTGCTCTTACCATCGCTTCCATGGGCATCAAACAAACGATTGTAGAAACATAAAGAGAATTATTCTCGGGATGATTGATCGGGGAAAGCCGAATCACTTTCTAAAGGGAGAAGAAAAAGGCCGACATTACCACCACCACCGAGATGCACAAAAATGTGTCGGCGAAAGGAAAGGAAACATTTGTGATAGAAGTTGGAACAAAAGCTAAAAATTTGAACCGCAACTCTATCGTTCACTCTATCGCACAATCGAAGATTTTCATGACAACAGGCCTCGGTAGAGTCTTTGCGAGAGATGATAATGATAAAGAAATAATGAGTCCATGAGAACGACGCTTGATTAGAAAAGTGGCAAATCAAGACTATTTCTTTCTCTCGCAGATGAAGTGCCAAAAGGGAGAGAAACGCATGATAGCCCGTTGGTTGTGAAACTAGAGATTAACCCAAAAACTAGTTGATGGAGAAGATGATGAAGCGAGAAGATTGTCAAGCGATCAACCGAATCCTAATCGACACCTAAGTTCGGTGAATATTCTTTTTACCATACTTACAAGACGATGGGAGGAAAGGATGAGGATTTGATTCCCTCGACATACAAGATATATGGCTTTAATGGCACGGCAAACAAGCCAAAGGGAGAGGTTCACATGAGAATACCTCTTCAAGGATTATCAACCGATGTTTTATTCGTGTGGTTGACGTGGAATCTCCGTATAATGCGCCGATTGGGAGGCCATGGCTTCATGAAATCTTGGGGGTCGCATCAACATACCACCAATGTATAAAATTTCCACATCCAAATGGCATTGGTATTATACGGGAGATTGGAAGGAGTCGCAACAATGTCACGAGGTTGATGTAGAAAGTCAAAGAAAGAAATGCCAAAAGAAAGGGTTGGAAGCAACATGTGAGAGATGAGCAGAGAAAGGAAAACTGATGGTGGATGCTATAGAAGTAAGGACCGAACACATCTCGCGAGGTGAATGCCTAGAGACAAAGCGAATATTATGATAATAAAGAAGCGAAGGATATGAAGAACAAAAGGCAAAAGAAATGAATAATCAACAAAAACAGGAGAAAAAGTAGCAATTGAAGCAATGATGTGCGAGAATCTCGCAGCCAAGAGTATATGAGAATTCGGTTAAGAAAGGAAAATGAAAATACAACAAATGAAATGGAATTTTGGTGAATACTTCGTAAACAAATATCAGCAAATAATGAAATATGAATGATTGAATGACTTAACAAAGATGAATGAGTAAAAGAATGGGACGAACCTTTATGGCGTACACCCTAGTTCGCGAATAACATTTCGCAAGAGGCAAAATGTAAGACCTAAAGTGCGTCATATAAGGGGGTATCTCTCGACATGGCTCGGGGGAAGGTTACACCGCTCCCGAAGCCTGGGTCATGAAAATTTGGGGCCCATGAAAGCCTATCCTAAGAGGTACCTTGGATTCCCAACTATATATATAAGGTTATACCCGGTTGGGCGACCGAGGGTCTCTTCCTAGGAGTCGTTGTATGCTCAAGGCGCCGAGGTACACGGTTGAGCCGAGTGCCCGGGATGGATGAACCTACTACCCTGGCCATTCTTGGAAAGTCTTGGCATATGTTGCACTCGCCCGAAGAAAACTCCACTTAGGGTGCATCCTTGTAACCATAAACCCTATAGGTATAAGGGATAAGAGGCTGCGAAAACAACTGGTTGTTGTTAAGACCGGATGGGAGGAGCTAGTCTTGTATGGCCGATGTTTCTCCTCCTTGAAGGGGCAACCAGGGAGATGATAAGGGCGACGCTCTCCATTAGGGGGAGTGTCAAAACAGACGCAAATGTCATAAGGCTATGTTTTCGCAAGAGAATTTAGGCTTGTCATATTTGTGCAATGATCCTGCAGAGGCAATAATACTAACGCGAGGGTAAGACGAGATCAATGGGTCTTTACACGACAAAGGTACGGACGTCCTGCGATTTCGTCGCAAGACGGCAATGTCATGGGACTTTATATTCGCAAGGATATCTAGACCTGTCATATTGTCGCAACTAAAACATCCTGTAGAGGCAAAAATACTTGGAAAATGATAAGGCAAGATCAATGGGTCTTTACATGCAAGTGTAACGACGTCTGCGATTTTGTCGCAATAAAAGGTGGCAGGGGAAGACCTCTAATTAGGAGGTCTAACTTGGAAGACCACACAAAAATGATAAGGCAAGGTCAATGGGCCATTACATGAAAATGTAAAGGCGGCTCACGACCTTGTCGTAACATGAAGAGATAAAATAAAGACTACCAAGATGATAAGGCGAGATAAATAGGATTCTTAATTTATGAAAGTGCTCACACTCGTCGCAACGATACATTTCAATAACAATAAAATTATCCAAAGAAAATACATGATGACAACTAAAATCTTCCATCTCAAGATAAATAACGAGAGGCAAGTATGGGAATGGAAAAGATGGAATATTGTTATTCATCTTCGATGAAAGAGTTATACATCAATAATGTTGGCTTATTATATTACAAGGAAGAACTACCGAAAAAGGAAGTGAAGATTGAAATGTACGAGATATTACAAGCAATAAAAGAAAACAAAAAGAATTATTTCTTTGGTGATTCTTCTCCTTCATCCGATTCTTCAAATGCCTATTATTCTCATCGCCAGAATTTTCTTCTTCGCCACCTCACTATCGAAACGTCCGAGACAAAAGATTCTCAGAACCTTTTCGTAAAGCCAGGGATATAAATGCAGAGGGATATTGTGGTCCTTACAAACATACTCCATGGCTCCATTACAAAAACGAACGGCATCATTATTAAAATTCGCCACTGTCGTTAGAAATTGTTTCTTCAACTTGAAATATTTATTCTCGCGAAGGGAGAGATTCTTTGCGAGTTGTTCTTTTTGCTTCAAGTTCTTCAATTCTCGTTGGAAAATTCCTGGCGAGTTGTTCTTTTTCGTATTCAAGCTCTCTAATTCTAACTTGAAGTCTCTTCTCGGATTCTACAAATAAGTAACAACAAGTTAATAATTTACAAGCAATACTACGTAGTAAGAAGCGAAGGTATAATAAGTAACCTTCTCTATCGATATCATATCTTTAATCAAGGAAGTATGCTCGGCATGAAGACTAACATCAACACCTAGGTTATTCCTGGCATTATCTAAAACTTTCGCAGCCCAGGCGAATTCATCATCACTATTAATAACAAGAAGAGAACGAACTTGCTCTTCTCGCTGCTTAAGTATGGTATTCTGATGAAGGAGTTCATCTCGTTCAACTTGCACACCTAGAAGAGATTTGTGGAATTCTCGCTAACGCCTGTGCACCTCTCGTTAGTAATGCGATCGTTCTCATCTATGAGATCACTAATTTTCTTCCTTAAAGTCTTGATTTTCTTCTCGGAATCAAGGTACAATCGTTTAAAGCGATTAGTTAAATTTAAACTAGATCTGTGTTCGATCACTAAGAGATGATATTTGGATTGAAGATCCTTTAATGAAAGGAGGTTAGTTTTATCTGAGAAATTACTTAGAGATTGATTAAGGTGAGTAAGAAGGACATCATCATTCATAGGCTCGGGAAATGAATGGAGAAGGATGGATTCTTCTGGAGAGATTATATACGTCTGCGAGAATAATAGTCGACAAAGAAAAATAAAGGATAGCATGAAAAGGATTTGAGAATTGAAATTTACTATACCATAAAGTCATGATTTGAATTCTCGAAGAGTGATTACTCTATCCTTTTGGGAGTCCAGATCGGCTTCTAATTTTTGAATCTTATCGCGAGATGACGCGGCTTCAGCTTTCCGGCTCTTGGGTCTTCTTGTTCAATTGTAAATTTCTCTTTTCAAGATTGCTGCGTCTTCTCTCGAGATCCGAGGCAACTACAAAAGAAGTTTTTCCAACCTATGAAAGAAGATGGAAAAGTCATTAATATATATATATATTCAAAAATTTAAAATTAACAGAAAATATGACTACATGCATACCAAAGACCCAAGTGCGTTCAAGAAGTCAGAGACACAATTCTAGAGGCTCCATTGAAAGAATTATTGCCCTCTAGCAAAGCAAAGATTACACACATTTGCGAGAACCCCACAAAGGGAAGCTAGGGAGCATCTCCCATTCCTTGGAAAGAGTCCGAGAAGATGCTAGATAACCGATCCATAGAAGAGCCGCCAATGGAATCTCTTTAATGAGAGAGAGATTCGAATCATGGTTATCCTCGTCGAAGATTCGAGCTTGAGTTAAGGCGAGAAGAAGACCGAGTCTTTCACTTCTTAGTTAAGGGAGCAGAAGATCTACCTTTGCGAACAGCGGTTTTACCCTTACTTCTAATCTTCAGCTACATCAGACTTCTTCAACTCCAACCTTCGCATACGGTTAAAGATAAGAAACAGAGGCAACAATATTGTTTCAAATAGCAAAGGAAATGTTTCTTACTTCACTCGTAAGCGATCGAAGTATCGTCAGAGTACTCTCCAACGGATCATCCTTGTAGCTTCTTCTCAATTTGGCGATCTGAAAAATTCCACAAACTCAACGAAATATAAAAAGAAAGTTGCGAGGGCAAGATTTGAAGTGGAAAGCATACCTCTTTTGCCTTATCAGGCCATTTGAATTCCCAAGGATGATATCCTGCGAGATTCGCAGGAAGAATATGCGAGCCCGCGATGTAAGGGCCATTTAAAATCAAGGGTACAACCCACCACTTCTCATCCTTGGAGTGGCGAGAGAAGTATTATTGCCCGGTGCCAGTCAATATCTTGCATGAGTAATTTATCCTCGTGGACATTATCCTTCTTTTTCAAAGCGAATACCCCAAATGAGATTTCACATTCCTCATCTTTATCACTTTGAATAATTCTCAAAAAGTTCTCTACAAAGTGTATTTCTCAAAGATCTATTTCCAAGTTTGCGAAATTGGGGTTTCTAACAAGTATTAGGGTATAAAGATCCTTTGCCAAAGACCACTGTTCGCGAACTCAAGCATTAGGCGAATGCAATCGCCACATAATTGATAAACAAATGAGAGAATTTTTCATGGGCCAAGATTTCATAAAATAAAGGCGTCTCAGATTGTATAAGGGAATGGGAAGTCCTCACGAGAAGCTGACCTAGCGAGACTATAATTTTTTGATCATCACATTGATGATCAGAAAACAAATTTGCAGAAAGAATAGATGAAGGTTCTTGATCAGGAATGGTTGATAGAGTAAAACCCTTCTCGAGCAACTTTTGTTGAACTTCATCAAAAGAAGATTTGTATGCACGACTAATGAAGGCCATTATCAGTATGGGAATGGAGGGGAGATTGGAGATTAGGATCAGCGTTAGAAGGGATGAAGAAAAGAATTACAAGAGAGAGGAGCGCAAATTGCGGAAGGAGAGAGTCAAGAAAAGTTGCAGAGAGAAATTAAAGGAAGAAAAGAGGAGGAAAAGAAAGCTATATATAGAAAAATCAAAAAAGATTCTTGAGGAAAACGAGGGCATTTAATGCGAGAAGAGACACGAACGGACGAGAATAAACGGGTGGAAGAGACGTGTCAGGAAAAGACTTTAATAGTCAAAATCTGTGTAATAGTACGGAGCTGAAACAAATAAAGATAAGTAGTTGCGGCAAATCAAAATATTGATTCTCATGATATTCTCTCCCTCGCAGAGGAGATGTAAGGAGAGACAGGAGACGGAACTTCATATATATATACTACAAAGAAGCTTCTAACTTCGCTAAAAGAATAGAGGCAAGTACGTACTTTTCAAGAAAAATATTCTTTCGCTCGTTCCTTCACCGATTGAAACCAAGGATTATTACAACAACGAATTTTTCCTTCAAATCGCTCTTCAAGCAATATTCAAGGAAAAAGAGGCAAGATGTAGGATCATAATATCGCAACGGACAAGGTTCGCGGGATTAATAAACGACGGTGTCGCGAGGGAGTCGCAGGAGCTAAAATAAACGACGCGATGAATAACGACAAACAAAACAATTGGAAGACATGAAACCTGGCGAGGGTTAAGAAGTGTCGCGAGAATGAATATTCGTACACTTGCGACACTTCGCGAGACATTCCCGAAAATAAAGGATAGCTTAGTCATCATCCACTATGTATTACCCTATATAAAGGGCTAAATGAGTCTCGTTGAAGGGGATAGATCTTTTTGAATTGTGAAGCAAGTCATTAGGAGAGAGAAAGTTTAAGAGCGCTTTAATTTCCAAGTGTAATTCTATTGTACTGTGTAAACATTTCATGGAATCAATTAATAAATATTCTTGATCACACATCTTTCAATGGATTAGTTAAGCAAAACTGAGTAAGGGGTGTAGTGTGGGATTTCCTGCAACTACAACCTCTGCGAATTCATAAACGTTACGTAGCGAAGGCGTCGCAGACGAGTAAAATAAGTGACGCAATGGATGACGACAGCCAGAACACGAGAAAGGTGTGAAGACCTAGCGAGAACTAGGAGTGTTGCGAGATTATGCATTTGTACACTTGCGACACTTCGCAAATCATTCCCGAAAATAAAGGACAGCTTAGCTGTCGTCCATTATGTAACACCCTATATAAAGAGCCAAACAGGCCTATTGAGAGAGAGATCTTTTTCGAGTGTGGAGCAAGTCATTAAGCGAGAGAAAGTCGATAGTGATTGTAATTTCTTTAGCTCTTTTCCATTTTACCTTGTATACATTCAAGAAGTTAATCAATAAAAATTATAATTGTTCATCTTAAAATGGTTTGATTGTGTGGATTCTTGTGAGGGGTGTAGTGTAGGATTTCCTGCAACTACATATTGGCGCTAGAAACAGGGAGAGAGTGAAGATTGACATCGTGATTTGAAAGAATTTGGAGTAATAGGGAAGGAATTTCATATAATTTTCAACAATTTACTGAAATTGAGAAATGGCTAGAAGAAGATATGCATCAGAACAACCAACAACTGTTAGAAGAAGTAGGAGACTTGCTCGGAGAAGGGAGAAATGAAATGGGGGAATCCTCAAGAATGAACACAAGAAATAATGAAGAAAAAAATTCAATCACTCAGCCTTCAACCAAGACCGAATAGAATCAGTGGATTATGATAGAGTAAGCGTGCATACTTGGAGATCGACTCAGGACGAAAGGGGAGAATAACAAAGAATTGATAAACAATGGACAAGAGGAGAGAGACCGAGAAGTGATTAGAGAAATAATTCATGGAAATGAAGAGGTCGCAACATTAGAGACATTAAGACAAAGAATACATGAAGAAAGGCAATTAGAAGCATAGGAACGTGCAAATTTGACAAGGCAAAATCATGAGTTGAGGATGGAAAATATGAGATTGCAAAATAGAAGGTCGAGAAGCACTACAAGGTCAAGCTCAGGATCAATTAGAGAGGAAAGAAGGAGAACTTTACCTATAGAAAATGCTAATGAAGAAAATCGAGAGGAAGTGCAAAATCCAGGCGAAGAACGTTGCGAAAGAAGAGAAATAATGGAAGATCGTTATATCCCACGTCCCGAGACTCTTCAAAATGGGCAAAATGATGGAAATCAAGGAAATAGGCAGCGTCAAGGGCGGAATAATCCAGGTGATGAGGAAAATCAGGAAGAAGGAAGAAGAATATTGCATGGGAGAGAAACACAGAGGAAGCAAAAAGAAATTGAAGATGAAATTGAAAGATACTATGTTGAGCAAGCACGTCTAGCTTGCGAAAGAGAAAGATTGAGAACAGAAATGGAAGAACAGGAGTTACAAGAGGCAATTCGCCAGAATAATCATGATAATAGAGAAAGAAGGAGAGAACAAAATCGCAACAATGGTAATATCAATGAAGAGTATGAAAGAGTACAAAGGAGAATCGAAAGGCAGCAAAGAAGAGAAAATGATAGATATAACGGTGTGCGAATTCAAGAGAGGAATGAAAGAGAAGATCGCAGAGAAAGATAAGAAGAGAATGATGAACAAGAAAGTCAAAACAGACATGAACGCAAAAGAAGAGAGGCGGAGTTAAAAAGACCAATGGAGCCAAACTCTGGTGTAAATGAACAAATTCTGAGAGAATTGGCGGAAATGAGAGGAATGTTAAATAATAAAAAGGGAGGAGGTAAGAGACAATTGGATGAAGCCATAGAAGAAGCTGCGAAGACTCCATTCACACAAGAAGTACAATTAGGAGGAATACCCCCAAAGTGCAACTTACCTACGTTAACCAGCATTTTCGATAGAACAACTTGTGCAATACAACATATCAAAGCTTATGTGAGATGTATGTTACAATGGGAGAACCATGATGCTATATTGTGCAAATATTTTGCATCAAGTTTGATAGGAGAAGATTTGAAATGGTTTGAAGGATTACCGAGGAATACAATAACATCTTTCAATAATTTGCAGGCTATATTTTTAGGGGCATACATAAGTAATAACTCCTCGCGACCTGGCATTGAAGATGTATTTGGGTTAAAACAAAGGGTTGGTGAAAGCTTGAAGCATCTAACCGTGAGATGGAAGACAATGTGCAAAGATATGGTCAGTCATGTGGATGAGACATATCTCATTCTATCATTCATTAACGCTATGTTCGCAACCAATCTGCTATATATTCAAATTTTTAGAATCAAGAATACAATCACAATGACTGAGTTGCGAGAACTTCAAGAGGAGTACATTGCTCTAGAGGAAAAACAAAATGAGATGGAATCATACCCCGTTGCGAACACAAGTTCAAAAGCTGCAAATGCAAGCTTGTTACCTAAACTAATAAACACAGTGGCGAGCACCTCGCAGGGTCAACAAGAAATGATAACGGATGATGGTCAGCGAAAGTTAGTAGCCATGGGGAGTCATGATCAGGAGGAATTTGAGAGAGAGAACCTTATAACCGTGGAGGAAATAACAAAATTCAAAGACTTGATCAGCCACAAGAAACTTATGGAAGTCGAGGCGAGTTATCATAAAGGACAAATGAAGTCACAGGGTAGTCTCGGGAAGAAATCAAGATGCCACCACTAAATGCTAGTGTGGAGAAAATATGGGAAGCTATAATCTTAATGGAAAATATACCTGCACCATGGAACATGGGAAGTGAACCACCTCCGAGTGACAAAAGTCATGAATTTTGTTCTTATCACCATTTTCATGGACACTCCACAAACGATTGTAGAAATGTAAAAAGAATCATCCTCAGAATGATAGACCAAGGGAAACTAAATCAATTTCTAAAAAATCAACCTCAATCTCAACCATTACCACCACCGCCAGAAATTCACAAAGCAAACACAACAAAAGGAGGATAAACGTTTGTGGTAGAAGTTGGAGCGAAAGCCAAGAATTTGTCTTGCAACTCTATTGTACATTCGTACAGGACAGTAGAAGATTTTCATGATAGTGTTATCAGTAAGGTTTTCGCAAGAGATGCTGATAATAGAGAAATAATGAACATCGCGAAGACATCGCCACTAAAGGAATAGCAAAAGCAGATTATTTCTTTTACCGCAGAAGAAGTACCTGAGGGTGGAGAGATGCATGACAACCCATTAGTGGTAAGATTGGAGATTAACCCAAAACCTGTTGATGATGAAGATGATGAGGCGTAAAAAATCATGGGCAATCAATAGAATCTTAATCGATCTTTGAAGCTCAGAAATATCCTTTTTTATCATACTTACAAGACTATGGGAGGGAAGGACGAAGACCTAATACCTTCAACTTATAAGATCTATGGTTTCAACGGTACTGCCAACAAGCCTAAAGGAGAAGCTCATATGCGAATACCACTGAAAGGATTATCAACTGAAATTTTGTTTTGCATAGTCGATGTGGAATCTCCCTATAACGTATTGATTGGGTGACCTTGGTTACATGAGATTTTGGGTGTAGCATCGACTTATCACCAGTGCATCAAATTTCCTCATCCCACTGGTGTCGGAGTCATAAAAGGAGATTGGGTTGAGGTACAGAAGTGCTATAAAGTTTATGTGGAATCTTGCGAGGAAAGAGCTGCTCAGAAGAAGAACTGGAAGAAAAGCATCAAAAATGAACAAAGAAAGGAAAGACTAATGGTGGACGCAATAGAGGTGAGAGAAGAAAATACGTTGTGAAACCAATGCCTGAAGAAAGTTGGAAATTGCGATGATTTCGCAAAAGGGAAGGCAGTATTAGGAAATTTGAATAATGAAGAAGCAGATAGCAACATAAGTAAGAGGCGAAAGGAGTGAATAGTTGATTCTAGACTTGCGAAGGTTGTAAAAAAAAATCTTTTAACTATTGAGTGATAAAGACAGGTTGAAGATGCAAAGACTGTGATAATCGAAAAAAGAATACCCGAAGCTTTCGCAGGAATTTGAATGATAAAGACAAGCTGAAGATACAAAGACTATGATAATCGAAAAAAGAATACGCGAAATTCTCGCAAAAATGATGACAAGAAACAATCTAAAATCAATGAAATATCAGAATGGGACGAACCTTTATGGCGTACACCCTAGTTCGCGAATAAAATTTCGCAAGAGGCAAATGTAAGACCTAAAGTGCGTCATATAAGGGGGTATCCCTTTACATGGCTCAGGGAAAAGGTTACACCGCCCATGGAACCTGAGTCATGGAGATTTGGGGTCAATAAAGCCCATCCAGGAGAGATACCTTGGATTTCCAACTATATATATAAGGTTATACCCTGGTTGGACGACCGAGGGTCTCTTCTAAGGAGTCAGCGTATGATCAAGGCGCCGAGGTACACGGTTGAGCCAAGAGTGCCTGCGGCATTTGAAGTGTCTCGGCCATTCTTGGCAAGTCTTGGCATATGTTGCACTCGGCCCGAAGAAAACTCCACTTAGGGTGCAGTCTCGTAACCATAAGCCATATAGGTAAAAGAGATAAGAGGCTGCGAAAACAACTGGTTGTTGTTAAGACCGGATGGGAGGAGCTAGTCTTGTATGGCCGATGTACGCCTCCTTGAAGGGGCAACCAGGGAGATGATAAGGGCGGCACCCTCCATTAGGGAGCTGATAAGTGTATTAAGACGCAAATGTCATGAGGCTTTATTTTCGCAAGAAAATTTAGGCTTGTCATATTTGTGCGATGATCTTGAAGAGGCAATAATACAAAAGACAAAGATAAGACGAGATCAATGGGTCAATACATGAAAGTGTAAGGACGTCCTGCGATTTCGTCGCAAGACGGCAATGTCATGGGGCTTTATTTTCGCAAGAAAATCTAGGCTTGTCATATTATCGCAATAAAATTATCCGGCAGAGGCAACAATACTAAGAAATGATAAGGCAAAATCAATGGGTCTTTACATGAAAGTGTAAAGACGTCCTGCGATTTTGTCGCAATGACAAGAGGTGGCGCAATAAGACCTTTAACTAGGAAGGCAAAATAAGACCACACAAAACAAAAAGAAAAAATGAGATCTTGAAAACAACCAAGAAACAATCTCTCGCGAGAATTCAGCAGCAACAGTTGCGAGACTGAGGCATGTTACCATCTAAAGGTTATTTGCTTAATCATTCATTTGAAAACAAATAACAGAGGCAAGTATGGGAATGAATAGATTGAGAACATGTTATTTATTTTCATATGATAGATTTACACACTCATAATATTGATTAATCATATTGCAAAAAAGAGTTGCTTTTTTAACATGTGCAGAAAGGGACAACAAAAGTAGAATTTGTATTTGAAGATCCAAGAAATTTACAATAAGAGATTATAAAAATGGAAGATTAAAAGGATAAATATACAGATGTTACAAAAAGAGAAAGAAGAAAATGGAGCTATTTCTTGTTTGATTCTTCTTCTTCATCAGATCCTTCTACTTCATTATCTTCATCAGATTCTTCTTCGCTAGCATCGCTATTAGAGATATCCAAAGAAGGCATGTTCTCAGGAATTTCGTCAAGAAGACAAGGGTATGAAGAATGAGGAATACTGTTGTCATCGCAGTCTGTCTTAATAGTTTGATTGCGAAAGAGAACAACATCATTTTTTAAGTTCGCCACAGTAATTTGTAGTTGCTTCTTCAACTTGGAATACTTGTCATTGCGAAGAGAGAAGTCCTTTGCAAGTTGCTCTTTTTTCGGATTCAAGTTCTTCAATTCTTTCTCAAATATCTTCTCACCCTCTGCGAACGTAGAACAATGAATCAAGAACTTAATAACAGACTTCATATATAATAAACAATTAAGTAAAGAGGAATGATCAACAACCTTCTCTATCGAAATCATATCCCTAATCAAGGCGGTATGCTCAACTTGAAGACTAACATTAACACCTAAATTATTTCTAGCGTCATCTAGAACTTTCGCAGCCCAAAACTCATCGTCATTTTATGAGAAGAAGGGAACGAATTTGATTCTCTCTTTCGCTAAGAATAGTATTTTGGCGAATGGATTCATCCCGCTCAACTTGAACTTCAAGAAGAGTTTTTTGAAATTTTTCTAATGCTCGGGCACCTTGATTAGCAATGCGATCTTTGTCATCTATAAGATCACTAACCTTCTTCCTTAAAGTACTAATTTTCTCTTGGGAACTAAGGTGTAGGTGTTTAAGTTGGTTGGCTAAACTTAAACTAGATCTATGATCGACCTTCTAAGAGACGGAATTTGGATTGAAGTTCATTTAGAGAAAGATGTTTGATTTTGTCATTTGAAAAGCTATTTAAAGAATCATTGAGATGGGCAAGAAGAGCATCGTTATCCATAGACTCAGGAAATGTGTGAAGAAGAATGGCTTTATCAGAAAGGTTATAAACGTCTGCGAAAATGATAAGTCAGATAAAGAAAAATAAATGACAGAACAAAAGCAAGAAAAAGAGAAGAATCTTATACCATAAAGTTATTGATTAGCATTTTGAAGGCTAGATATCTTATCCTTCTGAGAGGAGGATTCAACTTCCAGTTGTTTGGTCTTTTCGCGAAGTGTAGCAGTTTCATTTTCAAGTTCTTTATCTCTCTTTCGAAGAGCAACAACTTCAGCTTCCAATTCTTCATTCTTCTTGTGAAGTTGAAGGTTTTTCTTTTCAAGAATGTTGCGCATTTTCTCGAGATCTGAGGCAACAACAAAGGAAGCTCTCCCAGACTATAAAAGAAAATAAAGAAATCATCAAGATGAGGTTTATAGTTGAAACCATGCAGAAATAAGGAAATATAGACATACCAAGGCACTAAGTGCGTTTAGGAAACTGGGAGTCACTGCTCTGGAAACTCCAAGAAAAGAATCATCATCCTCTAGTAAGGGGGCATCGCAGATATTTGCGAGAGCTTCGCATGTGGCAGAAAAATGATCATCTCCCATTCCTTGCATAGAGTCAGAGAAGATACTAGATAGTTGCGCCATAGAAGATTCAATTGGATGATTCTCCTTCGCAAAAGAGGTGTTAATATCATCATTATCTTCATCAGAGCTCTCGATGGATTGAGGACTAGAGCGAGAAGAAGAATGGATCTTCCGTTTTTTAGAAGATGGAGCAGAAGATTTCTTCTTGCGAAGAGGAATTTTACTCTTGCCTTTAGCTTTCGCAGCTTCAGAAATATCCTCTTCTTCAACAACTTCAACGCCAACCTTCGCACACGAATGAAGATAAGAAACAGAGGCAACAATATTGTTAAAAATAATGAAGAAAAGTATTTCTTACTTCATCCGTGATCGACTGGAGAATTGCCAGAGTACTCGCCTTAGGTTTTCTCTCGTAACTTTTCCTCAATTTAACAATCTGAAAATTTCGCAAGATTAGTAGATGTAAAAAGAAGTAATAATTACAAACTGAGCGAAATTCGGGAAGCACACCTCTTTAGCTTTCTCGGGCGTTAAATACCCAAGGTTGATAGTTGGCGAGGTTCGCAGGAGTACATTCGAACTCGAAATATAAGGTCCATTCAAAAATAGCGGAAAGACACACCATTTTTCGTCTTTAGAATGGCGAGGAACATTGTTCTTGCCGAATGCCAATCGATATCCCGCATAAGTACTTTGTCGCCGGGGATATTTTCTCTTCTTTTCAAACGTGCACCCCAAATGAAATCTATCGTTCTTCATGTTTATTACTTCATAATTATCAAAGAAACTCTCTCTCGAATACTTCTCGCCGAATATCTCTAAATCTACAAATTTAGGATCTCTGACTGCATTAGAATAGAGACCCCTTACCAGCGCCACGGTTGGCGAACTCAAGCATTAAGCGGATACAATCTCCACTTAATTGGTAAACAGCTCGCGAGAATTTCTCATGAGCAAGAATTTCATAAAACAAAGGAAGTTTAGGGTTGTAGAGAGGAATGGGAAGGCCGGCGAGAATCTAACCTAGCGAGATTATGATCTTTTGATTATCACAACAATGATCAGAAAATAATTTGGCGGAGAGAATAGATGAAGATTCTTGATGGGGAATAGTGGATAATGTGAAACCTTTCTCTTGTAAATCCTTTTGAGCCTCTCCCAAGAGAACTTCATATCTACGAACAAGTGGAGCCATTTTCAGATTATGGGAATGATTAAGGAGTTGAAGATCAAAGGAAAAAAGAAAATTTACAGTAGCAGAAGCGGAAGTTACGGAGGAGAATTGAAGAAAAA
Source organism: Papaver armeniacum (assembly GCA_023531295.1). Classification (NCBI taxonomy): domain Eukaryota; kingdom Viridiplantae; phylum Streptophyta; class Magnoliopsida; order Ranunculales; family Papaveraceae; genus Papaver; species Papaver armeniacum. Next base: position 54,775 of record JAJJWW010010259.1, on the reverse strand, counting down.
TTACAGAGAGAAAGTAAAAAAGAAGAAGAGGAGGATGAGAAAACTATATATAGAGAAGAATTCTTGAGAAGATAAACGCATTTAATGTGAGAAGAGACGTGAATGGTTGAGAAGTAACGGTTGAAAGGGACGTGTCAAAAAATGGGTGGAAGAAGAAACACGTATTATAGATTTTGTGTCAAAGTATGAAGTCAAATCGCCAAACAGATAAGGATGAACAGTTGCGGCAGTTTGAAAATAATAATTCTCATGACATTCTCTCCTTCGCAGAGAAGACATGAGAAGAGGCAAGATGTAGGATCAGAATATCGCAACACCAATACCTCTTCGAAATTCATAAACGTTACGTAGCGAAGGCGTCGCAGACGAGTAAAATAAGTGACGCAATGGATGACGACAGCCAGAACACGAGAAAGGTGTGAAGACCTAGCGAGAAATAGGAGTGTCGCTTGTACACTTGCGACACTTCGCAAATCATTCCCGAAAATAAAGGACAGCTTAGCTGTCATCCATTATGTAACACCCTATATAAAGAGCCGAACAGGCCTATTGAGAGAGAGATCTTTTTCGAGTGTGGAGCAAGTCATTAAGAGAGAGAAAGTCGATAGTGATTGTAATTTCTTTAGCTCTTTTCCATTTTACCTTGTAAACATTCAAGAAGTTAATCAATAAAAATTATAATTGTTCATCTTAAAATGGTTTGATTGTGTTGATTCTTGTGAGGGGTGTAGTGTAGGATTTCCTGCAACTACAAGGATGTTGAGAATGAGGATATGGAATCTGCTGAAGTGGTTCATGATTCTCTTAAATACTTTGAGGAAGCAAAACTGCAACTCGTTGATACTATGAAGAGTCTTGATGTGTTAAGAACTGAGTTGAAAAAGGTTAATTCTGACCTTGTTCTCATGAAGACACATGTTAAAGATCTTCTCAATGAGGATATCTTCTCCGAAGAAGCAGTGGATGCTGTCAATCACAAGCTCAAAGGTCTCAAGGCTCATGAGGATTCCGGAAAAGCTAATTGATTTCAGTTCATGTTCGGATTTGACGGTTTAGGAGTCTTTCTTTGTTTCTTAGCTTGTCGATTTCTTAATATGTCTAGGAAACTTCTTATGAGAATTTATTCTTGTGTTTTAAGAAGGATAACTAGGGTTTGGAATAGCCATTATTGTGAGTACACATAGCTATTTCTAACTATATTCATCTTGCAATGATTTTAGATTTATTTATTTAAATTCTAAAGTTTATTTGGAAGATGATTTTGCAGTATTAATCTTTAAGGTTTTATATATTGCAACTTGTTATGGGATATGTGTGTTTGCGTCCGTGAACTATGATTGTCCCATATATGTCAAAAGTTAAGTCTTTCATATGTCATTATGCAAATATTGATAAAGGATTGAATGAACTTTTGACAAACAAAAGTTAAGCCTATTATGTGATTATGCAAATATTGATGGAAGATAGGATGAACTTTTGTTTACAAAGATTAAGTCTATTATATGTCTCTATGCAAATATTGATGAAAAAATAGATCGAATCTTTGAATATTCCGCAGTATTGGTTTCATAATCCACATTTTTGTGTAAATATTGTGCGGCTCCGTAAGTTTTCTTATGTTGAGCATTTCCGATTAAATTAATCATGGGTTCTCTTGTGGTTAATTTAATTGAGTATTTTGGATACAAATTCATGTTTCCTGTGATTTGTTAATGTCCAAAGAAATCCTTCTTTTCTTGTGAAAGTAAGGTCGCTCTTGTTGTTCTTTCAGGAATGACATTTTATGGGGGAGAGTTCTTATTTGAACTTGTGCTTAATTGCCATATCTTTGTGGGGAGTGCGGCTGTGGATATTATAGGGGTTATCTTGTATCTTTAAAAACTCCTTGATGAATGCATTTATCTTCAGCTATATGATTGCATATAAACAAAGTTGATATGTGTTTCTCTTTTGGTCATGAAGTATCTCTATGGAAATTTCATTAGGATCTCACTAGTTTTCGTACCTTTGCCAATTTATATTGAAAAAAAGGGGGAGAATTAATATGTAGTTCACACTACAAATACATATGGTTTACGTATCATTATGTAAGGGGGAGTGGTTTTCATGAGAGATGAAGTATTGACTAGGGGGGAGTGATACATATCACCATAGTATTGTTGTCAAAGTTGTGATACAATTGAACTTTGATGTTGTGTAATAATACTATGACATCGTATAACAATGATTGAGAGTTAATTTTTTCTCATTGTTATAGCTACGGATCTTCAACAACTATGATGCTGAGTTGAACACATTTAGAATCATTGAAATACTTGGAAGTGACGAAGATTTCGATTAATGTTGAAGAACCAAGGAGATCAAGCATTTGGATGAGAAGCTACAAAGTTTATTTATTTTATAATCCATATGTATTGATAGTTTTGTCACTAAAATTGACAAAGCAAGAGATTGTTAGAGCACTGCTCGGTCGAACTCATCTTTCATATGAGCGTTGCTATCTCAAGCTTGTTTGTCAAGTTTAGTTGCCAAAACTATAAGTCTTGATTTCTAGTCTACTTATAGCTAAGTCTCGGATTAGGATATTAAGTGTCTTGAGCTTTAGACTTCGCGGCATTCATCGAATGAAGACGAAGAACTACTCAAGGGAACTTGTGGAACTTCATCAACAAAAGGTATATGGAGACTTGAACTCCTCTATCACTCAAAAGTATATCTACTTTATCTCCTATTTGAAACAAAAGTCGTATTGCTATATAGACTTCAATTATACACATTTGGTATTTCGAGCCGAGTTTATCTCGCTTATCTATTTTTCGAAATATGTGTTGGTAAGCTTTCGCTTTAACCAAGTTCATCTTTTATTCTTGACGAAAGCCAAAAGATGATCATGTGAAAATCGCCTTGTAACATCTTACATGATTTGTGTGGGACAGTCATTTGATGTAGACTCGAAATATTTCGTATTGATCATTTGATCACTTGAAAATTGCTTTGAAGCTAATAGTTTGTGTGAGACAACTACTGTCGTCTTCTAAGAATGTTTCAATGATTGAAATGAGATTGTAGAACATGTAACTATGATTGGATATAAATATAGTGTGTATTCACATTTGTGTAAAGTCCAAAACCGGGAACCATGGTATGCGTACACGTACGCGTACTGGTAAGTTTTTGGAAGTCCGGGAACTAAGTATACATTTATATAATAAGGAATGCAATCTTTTGCAAACCGTGGCTATAATGTTCATGAAATGATTCGAGTGAATCAAAATCGATTTTGCTTCAATTGTGCCTTGTATACTTCTATGAGAATATAAACAATTGAACAACTCTCTAACTAGTTTCATTTGAGTCATTTGAACTAGTTATGATAAAGATGAATAAGGTTGATATGAAAGTGCTCATATGGCTAACCATTGGTTAACTATTGTTGAACCAACTAAGTGTACACGTTTAGGTACGGTCATTTGTGTGTAACAAGCTAAGTTCGATCTAACAGTTGAAAAATATTAGCTTGAATCTAATCAGGTTTTCATCTAACGGTGAATTTTGAATGCTTTGTTACCAAGGTTGTTAGAGCACTGCTCGGTCGAACTCGCTTGCGTTGCTATCTCAAGAATGTTTGTAAATGCTAGTGATCAAAACTACAAGTCTTGATTTATAGTCTACTTATAGCTAAGTCTCGGACTAGGATAGAAAGTGTAGTTGAGCTCTAGACTCCATGGCGATCATCATACAAAGACGAAGATATACTCAAGTAACTGGTGGAACTTCATCGACTAAAAGGTATGTGGAGACTTGAACTTATCTATCACTCAAAATTCTACATACTCTATCTCCTATCTTGAGACAAAAGTCGTAATGCTATATAGAATTTGATTATACACATTTGCTATTTCGAGTCGAGTCTATCTCGCTTATCTATTTCTCGAAATATGTGTTGGTAAACTTTCGCTTTGGCCAAGTTCATCTTTACTAGTGACGAAAGTCATATTGAGTTTCAATTACTTGAAAATTGCTTTGACGAAAAATGGTTTGTGAACAACAACTATATAACGTCCTCTAAGAATGTTTCAATGATTGAAATGAGAGTTTAGAATATATAACCATTGTTGGATATAAACATTGTGTGATAACTCATACGTGTGTAAGTCCTTATTCCTTGAACCAAAGTATGCGTACCTTGCTGCTCAGGAAAACCGGAACTAAAATCCGCGTACCAGTATGCGCACCATCGGAAGTCACGTCCCGTGAAAATCTGCTGGAGTTTGTGAACTAAAAACAAACTTATTCCAGGTACTTAAGTTCGCGTACCAGTATGCGTACTTAGGTTGGTTATTTTCTAAAAACGATTATTCGTGAACTTAAACTTATATAAACTAAGGAATGCATAATTGCAAACCGTGGCTATAAAGTTCATGAATCGATTCAAGTGAATCAAATCGTTTTTGCTTCGATTGTGTCTTGTATACTTCTATAAGATCTAAGCAATTGAACAACTCTCTAACTAGTTCATTTGAGTCATTTGAACTAGTTATGGTAAAGAAGAATATGGTTGATATGAAAGTGCTCATATGGATAACCATTTGGTTAACTACTGTTGAACCAACTAAGTGTACATGTTTGGGTACGGTTACACAAACCTAAATAAACGTGCATTTCATTTGTGTGTAACAAGCTAAGTTTCGATCTAACGGTTGAAAGATATTAGCTTGAATCTAATCAGGTTTTCATATAACGGTGAATATTGAATGCTTTATTACCAAGGTAACTTAGATTTCAAACCCTGATTTGAAAGACTATATAAAGGAGAACTCTAGCAAATGGGAAACCTAATCCCCACACCTCCTTTGTGATACTAGTTGTATAAGCTAGAGTCGATTCTCCTTTAACCTTAGGTTTCTACCGAGACCCTGTAGGTTAACGAGTTGAAGACTTCATTGGGATTATGAAGCTAGACCCAACTATTTTCTTTGTAGTTGCGTGATCTGATCTTGTTGTTTCTATCGTAGTAAGTACAATCGTAAGATTGGCTTGAGATTGATCTCTCCGATAGGCAAGATAGAAAAGTAATCACAAACAAACTTCGTCTCATCGTTTGTGATTCCGCAATATCTTCTTTCACTAGTCGATTAAGATTATTGTGAGGTGATTGATAATTCTAGGTTGTTCTTCGGGAATTTCAAGTTCCGTGAATTTCTGCTGGAGTTTGGAAGTGTGAAATGGTATGCGTACACGTACACGTACTGGCGTAACCAAAATCAATCCGGCTACTTAGGTATGCGTACATGTTTGCATACTTAAGTAGGTTATGTTCTAAAATCGATTTGTTCATGAACTAATACATTTATATAATAAGGAATGCAATCTTTTGCAAACCGTGGCTATAATGTTCATGAAATGATTCGAGTGAATCAAAATCGATTTTACTTCAATTGTGTCTTGTATACTTCTATGAGAATATAAACAATTGAACAACTCTCTAACTAGTTTCATTTGAGTCATTTGAACTAGTTATGATAAAGATGAATAAGGTTGATATGAAAGTGCTCATATGGCTAACCATTGGTTAACTATTGTTGAACCAACTAAGTGTACACGTTTAGGTACGGTTACCTTTATATAAATGATGGTACATTTCATTGGTGTATAACAAGCTAAGTTCGATCTAACGGTTGAAAGATATTAGCTTGAATCTAATAAGGTTTTCATCTAACGGTGAATATTGAATGCTTTGTTACCAAGGTAACATTGATTGCAAACCCTGATTTGAAGACTATATAAATGAGAACTCTAGCAACTGGGAAACCTAATCCCTATACCTTCTGTGTGATACTAGTTGCGAGTAGAGTCGATTCACCTTTAACCTTAGGTTTTTCTAAAACCTGTAGGTTAACGACTTGAAGACTTCATTGGGATTGTGAAGCCATACCCAACTATTTCTCTGTAGTTGCGTGTTCTGATCTTCCTGTTTTCTATTGTGATTGAAAACTATCTTCTTTAAGATTTGCTCGAGATTTATTCTCCGATAGGCAAGATTGAAAAGTAGTCACAAACATATTCGTCTCATCGTTTGTGATTCCACAATATCTTGTTTCGTTAATCGATTAAGATTATTGTGAGGTGATTGATAATACTAGGCTGTTCTTCGGGAATATAAGTTTGGTTTATCAATTGGTTCCTGTTCACCTTGATTTATCAAAATACGGAGAAAAACTCGTAGGTGTTAGAGCATAGCTCGGTTGAACCCACCAAGTTTGGTTGTCATATTTTAGTGAACTGGTAGGCCTTTAAATGTGTTTATATTAATGCCTACGAGTGATAACCGCAAGTGCACGGCGTCTATCGGAGACGTGGCAAGTACGGGTCGAACCACAGAGACTTGTGGTGCTGATATGTTGATCAAGGCTTCCTAAACTGAGTTTCTAGTGAAGTGGTAACACAATTGTAGTTGTCGAAGCGACTGAGGTTGAGTGCATGAGTCTAAATTAAGGCAAGGAAGTAAATTGTAACAAATTAGAAGCTACCAGTAAGGTTGAATTCACCACCTCGAACCTATGCTAAGGCGGTTCCTAATCAAGTTATATTCTTGGTTCATTCCAGGGAAGAACACCATGATAATGTCTTGACTAATCTTACACACTCCCCCCTAGTATAGAGTGTCTTCTTACAGTACACTCTATCACAGGGTCATGTGCTCAAATAGCTAAATCATTCTAAGACAATGAAGCATAACAAGAACAATAAAAAGAAGATGAATTTCTTGGCATATTATCAGGGGTTTGAACAACACCCTGGCTAAGAACTTAGAACATAATTAAACTGAAAATAACACAAATTACACTACAATGGTGCTCTGGCTAGCCCAGGCATGACCATTTCACAACCACAGACTTTCTATTTATACATGCCAAGAAAACCAAACCCTAAATTCACTTTAAAATAGAAATTAAAATCAATACTCTCTCACCCACGTCGCTCAATCACCCACCTCTGTCAATTCGACTCGAGATGACCATGCATGGTTGTTGGTGAAAACCCTAGTTCAAACTCGCCTCAACCCTAGCTTCTAGGTTGAGAGAAGCTAATGATGGAGAAAGTGTGAACTAGGGAGTGGAGATGGTCTGCAGAGTTGTTGGTGATGGCGTTGACAGGAGATAGGGTGGTGATGATGATCTCTCGCAATGGGTATGGGAGGTGAAGAAGGAGGATGGGTTTTTCTCTCGTGGAGTCGTGGGAGAAGAAAGAGAATATGGAAGAAGAAATGGATTTGGTTCGAATAGGGTATAGGGTGTTGGGTGTCTTTGTGGTGTGAGGCGAGGACAAAGAAAGGAATGATGATAAGGCCTCAGCGAGCGTTGGATGCAACGAGACGAGATCTGAACGGCTGAGAGAGACTCGGAGTGTTTTGGTGTTGAGCGAGCGCATCAAGATATGATGAGGATGTAGGATCATAATATCGCCATAACAACAAATCGCGAAGACAACGAATAACAACACTGCGAGTCAGTCGCAGAGTATTAAATGTAAATGACGCTTACCGGATGACGATAGGAAGATATGAAATCTGGCGAAAGTTAAGAAGTGTCGCGAATATGAATATTCGTACACTGCGACACTTCGCAAGGCACTTCCGAAAATAAGGGACAGCTTAGCTGTCATTCACTATGTACTACCCTATATAAAGGGATGAGTGAATCTGCAGAGGAGAGGTCTTTTTTTGGATTGGAGAGTAAGTCATTAGGAGAGAGAAAGAGAGAGAATTTTGTAAGTTCTTAAGTGTAATTCTATTTTCCCCGTGTAAAGATTCAAGAAAGTTATTAATAAACATTCATAATTGTTCATCTATTATCTTTTGAATGGATTAGTTTAACTAAATATAGTGAGGGGTGTATTGTGGGATTTCCTGCAACTACATATTGGCGCTAGAAACAGGGAGTTTGAACAGCATTAAAAGAAGAGAATTAAGAAGAAAGAAATTTGAGATAATTTTCAAAGAATTTACCAAAAGAGAAATGGCTAGAAGAAGAAATGTACTTGAACAACCTAAGAGAAGAAGTGGAAGACTTCTTTGGAGAAAGCAGAAATGAAAGAGGAGAATCGTCAAGGATGAATATAAGAAATGATGAAGAGAATCATGTCCAAGCTTTAATTCCACCGGTAGCAAATGAAACTGTGGATTACGATAGAGTAAGTGTGCACACTTGGAGGACGGATTATGAGGATGAAAGGAAGAAGAGCAACAATTGGTAAACAATGGACAAGGAGAAGAAGATCAAAGAATGAATGGAGAAATGAATCCAGGAAGTGAAGAACTCACATCATTGGAAACATTGAGACAAACGATACATGAAGAGAGGCGACTAGAGGCAGAGGAACGAGCAAACTTGACAAGACAGAATCATGAATTAAGAATGGAAAATATAAGATTGCAAAATAGAAGATCGAGAAGCACTGCGAGATCGAGTTCAAGATCGACTAGGGAAGAAAGAAGGAGAGCTTTACCAACGAAATTACAGAGGTAGAAAACCAACGGGAAGCACAAAATCTCATTCGAAACATCATGAAAGAAGAGAGGACGCAGAAGATCGTTATATTCCCCATCCCGAGAATTTCCAAGATGAGCGAGAATGAAGAAAATCGGGGAACTAGGCGATTTCGGGGGCCAAATGATCCAAAACTTGAAGGAAGAGCAATACTACATGGAAGAGAAGCATTGAGAAGGCAAAAAGAGATCGTGGACGACATTGAGAAACATTATCTTGAACAAGCACGCTTAGCCCGCGAGAGAGAGAGAATAAGAGCAGAAGTGGAAAACGAAGAATTGGAAGAAGCAATCCGGCAAAATAATCACGACAACCGAGAGAGGAGGCGAGCACAAGATCGTATCAATAGGAATACCAATGGAGAATACGAAAGGATGCAAAGGAGAGTTGATAGAGAACCCAGAAAGTAGAACAATAGATATAATGGTGTGCGAATTGATGAAAGAGACGAAGGAGAAACTCGCAGAGAAAGGAGAGAAGAAAATAGTGAACAAGAAGGTCAAAACAGGCATGAACGAAGGAGGCGAGAGACAGAGCTAAAAAACCAGCGAGAATCAAATCCCGAGGAAAATGAGCAAATCTTGAAAGAACTAGCAGAAATGAAAACCTGTTAAACAGTAAGAAGGAAGGAAGGAGGAAGAAGACAGGTTGGATGAAGCCATCGCGAAGCTGCGAAGACTCCTTTCACAATAGAAGTACAAATGGGAGGAATACCACCTAAGTGCAATCTGCTGCATTAACCAACATTTTCGATGGAACAACACATGTGCGGTACAACACATCAAGGCTTATATGAGATGTATGTTACAATGGGAGAATCATGATGCCATATTGTGCAAATACTTCGCATCAAGCTTAATTGGAGAAGCACTGAAATGGTTTGAAGGATTACCAAGAAACACAATCTCATCATTCAACCATTTACAAACTATTTTCTTGGGAGCTTATATAAGTAACAATTCCATGCGACCAGGAATTGAGGATGTATTCGGATTGAAACAAAGAGTTGGCGAGAGTTTAAGACATCTGACAATGAGATGGAGAACAATGTGCAGTGAAATGGCCGGAAGGGTAGAGGAAAGATATCTCATTTTATCATTTGTAAATGCTCTGTTCGCAACAAGTTTGTTATACATTCAAATATTCAGAATTAAAAATACGATTACGATGGCTGAGCTGCGAGAACTTCAAGAAGAATACATTGCTTTGGAAGAAAGACAAAATGAAATGGAATCATACCCAGTTGCGAATACAAGTTCAAACGCTGCGAATGCAAGTTTATTACCAAAATTTTTAAACTCAGTGGCGACCACTTCGCAAGGGCAACCGGAAAACGGAAATGATGATGGACAGCAGAAAATAGTAGCTATGGGAAGCCGAGATCAGGAGGAGTTTGATAGAGAAAGGAACTACTACAACCGCGGCAACAATAATAAAATTCAGAGATTAGATCATATGCAAGAAACTTATGGAGGACAAAGGCAGAATAACCATGGAAGGCCAAGAAATCGTAGAGTGGTATGGGAAGAGATAAGAATGCCACCACTAAATGCTAGTGTTGAGAAAATTTGGGAAGCTATACTTGTAATGGAGGATGTACCACCACCATGGAATGCAGGCAGTGAACCACCACCAAGCGACAGAAGTCATGAATATTGTTCTTACCATCGCTTTCATGGACATTTAACAAATGATTGCAGAAACATAAAGAGAATCATCCTCCGAATGATTGATCAAGGGAAGTTGGCTCATTTTCTAAAAAATGAAGAGAAAGGGAAGCAAGTACTAACAACATCACCATCAGAAGTGCAAAGATGTTTCAAAGAAGGAAAAGAAGCACTTGTAATAGAAGTGGGAACAAAGGCCAAAAATCTATTTTGCAATTCTATCGTTCATTCATATCGTACAATCGAAGACTTTCACGATAACGTGCTTAGTAGAGTATATGCAAGAGATTTTCATAACAAAGAGGTGATGAACTGGCGAGAAAGTCGCAATTGCAAGATTGGCAGTTAAAAACTATTTCTTTTTCTGGACGAAATACCCAAAGGAAGAGAAGCACATGATAGCCCGTTGGTGGTGCGACTGGACATTAATCCAAGACCAGTTGATGGAGAAGATGACGAAGCAGAAAATTGTTGGGCAATCAATAGAATCCTAATCGATACTGGAAGTTCGGTGAATATTCTGTTTTACCATACTTATAAGACTATGGGTGGAGAGGATGAAAATTTGATTCCTTCAACATACAAAATTTATGGTTTTAACGGAACAGCGAACAAACCGAAAGGAGAGATTCACATGAGGATACCTTTACAAGGATTATCAGCTAACATTTTATTCTGCGTGGTTGACGTGGAATCTCCTTATAACGCATTAATTGGGCGACCGTGGCTACACGAAATCTTGGGAGTAGCATCAACATACCATCAATGTATAAAATTTCCCCATCCAAATGGCATTGGTATTATAAAGGGAGATTGGAAGGAAGGTCAGAAATGTTATGAGGTTGACGTAGAGAGCTGTGAAGAGAGAAATGCTAAAAGGAAAGATTGGAAACAAAATATCAAAGATGAACAGAGAAAAGAGAAGCTGATGGTGGATACTATAGAAATAAGAAGTGAAGAAGCATCGCGAAGTGTCGCAGTAATAGGCGAATGTTACGATGCTGCAAAGATAATTGGTTGTAGTTCATCACGAAGTGCCGTAGAAACATCGCGAAATGCCGCAGATGAATGCATGGAAGCAGGCGAACGTTATGATGGAAAGGAGTCCTTCAAGGGTTGGGATAACACTAAGGCAAAGAGTACAATGAACAAAAGGCATAAAAAGTAAGCTGAATGATCTGCGATAAGTAATCGACAAAGATATATCAAAGGCAAGACTAAGAAGAAATGATATGTGAGAATTTCGACAAAGAGAATGTACAAGAATCCGAGGCAAAAATGAATGAACAACATTGTGCGATGTCTTCGCAAATTAAATATCAGACATCAATTAAATATGAATGATTGAATGATTTAACAACAATGAATGAATAAATGAATGGGACGAACCTTTATGGCGTACACCCTAGTTCGCGAATTACATTTCGTAAGAGGCAAATGTAAGACCTAAAGTGCGTCATATAAGGGGGTATCTCTTAACATGGCTCAGGGAAAAGGTTACACCGCCCCGGAACTGGGTCATGCAGATTTGGGGCCCATGAAAGCCTATCCGGAGGAGGTACCTTGGATTCCCAACTATATATGTAGGTTATACCCTGGTTGGGCGACCGAGGGTCTCTTTCAAGGAGTCAGCGTATGATCAAGGCGCCGAGGTACCCGGTTGAGTCAAGAGTGCGGGGAGCATGGAACTTCCTTACCACTCTTGACAAGTCTTGGCGCACGCTGCACTCGGCCCGAAGAAAACTCCACTTAGGGTGCAGCCTTGTAACCATAAACTCTATAGGTATAAGGGATAAGAGGCTGCGAAAACAACTGGTTGTTGTTAAGACCGGATGGGAGGAGCTAGCCTTGTATGGCCGATGTACGCCTCCTTGAAGGGGCAACCGGGGAGGTGATAAGGGCGGCACCCTCCATTAGGGAGCTGATAAGTGCCAAAGACGCAAATGTCACGAGGCTTTGTTTCCGCAAGGAAACTTAGGCTTGTCATATTTGTGCAATGATCCTGCAGAGGCAATAATACTAACGCGAGGGTAAGACGAGATCAATGGGTCCTTACATGAAAGTGTAAAGACGTCCTGCGATTTCGTCGCAAGACGACAATGTCATGGGGCTTTACTTTCGCAAGAGAATTTAGGCCTGTCATATTGTCGCAAGCCAAATATCCTGCAGAGGCAAAAATACTTGAATAATGATAAGACAAGGTCAATGGGTTTTTACATGCAAGTGTAAAGACGTCCTGCGATCTTGTCGCAATAAAGGGTGGCAGAGTAAGACCTTTACTTAGGAAGGTCAAGCTTAGAAGTCCACCACAAATGATAAGGCGAGACCAAAAAAATCTCTTCTTTAATGAAAAGTTCTTGCGATTTCATCGCAATTATAAATTTAAACATCATTCCGGATCAGAAGAAGAAAGTGCGAATCTAAGAAATTTCATTCTTTCATCTGAAGATGCATAACAGAGGCAAATATGGGGATGGAAAAGATGAAATATTGTTATCCATCTTCCAATGAAAGAGTTATACATTAATAATGTTAGCCAACTATATTACAAGGGAAAAACTGCCAAGAAAAGGGAATGAAGATGGAATTTATGGACAACAAACCCAAGAAGTTTACAAAAAAGACACAGAAATGCACAGATATTACACGAAGCAAAAGAAACAAAAAGAATTATCTCTTTGGCGATTCCTCTCCTCTATCTGATCCTTCAATTCTATTATTCTCGCCGCCAGAATTTTCTTCTTCGCTGGCTTCACTATCAGAAATGTCTGAGACAGGCAAATTCTCAGGAACTTCTTCGGAAAGCCAAGGATATGAAGAAAGAGGGATTTTATGATCTTTACAAACATACTCCATGGCTTCATTGCGAAAACGAACGGCATCATTATTAAAATTCGCCACTGTAGTTTGAAATTGATTCTTCAATTTGGAATATTTATTCTCGCGAAGGTTGAGATTCTTTGCGAGCTGTGCTTTCTCAGATTCAAGTTCTTCAATTCTTGCTTGAAATCTTTTTTCGGACTCTGCAAATAGACAACGATAAGTTAATAACTCAACAACAATATTACAGAGGTAAGAAACAATAAGGTATAATAAGTAACCTTCTCTGTCAGATATTATATCTTTAACCAAGGAAGTATGCTCGGTATGAAGACTAACATCAACACCTAAATTATTTCTGGCATTATCTAAGATTTTCGCGGCCCAAGCGAATTCATCATCATTATTTATAATAAGAAGTGAACGAATTTGGTTTTCTCGCTCACTAAGTAAGGAGTTCTGGCGAAGCAATTCATCTCGCTCCATTTGCACTTCGAGAAGGGACTTTTGAAATGTTGCTAATGCCTGGGCACCATTATTAGCAATGCGATCTTTGTCATCTATATGGTCACTAATTTTCTTCCTTAAAATTTTGGTTTTCTCATGAGATTCGAGATACATTTGTTTAAAACCGGTTGGCTGTACTTAAACTAGATCTGTGCTCAATTTCTAAGAGGCGGTACTTGGTTTGGAGTTCACTTAATGAAAGAGTATTAATTCGCTCGACGAACTACTTAAGGAGTTGTTGAGATGAGCGAAAGAGTATCATTATCCATAGGCTCAGGAAATGAATGGAGAAGAATAGCTTCTTCGGAGAGGTTATATACATCTGCGAAAGCGGGAAGTCAGGTAGCAACAGGAAATTGATAAGATAAAATAATAAGAGGGAAAAAATTTTTTATACCATAAAGTTGTTGATTAGCATTCTGGAGAGTGGTAACTTTGTCTTTCTGGGCGTAAAACTCAGTCTCCAATTGATGGATCTTTTCGCGATACCCCGCAGACTCAACTTCTAATTCTTTGATCCTTGTGCAAGATTGGGTACTCTTCTTCAATTGAATGTTATACCTCCTCTCAAGATCTGAGGCAACCACAAAAGAAGTCTTTCCAGCCTGCGAAGAAAGATTAAAAGGACATTAAGATATAGATTAAAAAATGAAGTTGGAAGGGAAACATGAGGTCGAGCATACCAGCGAATTAAGTGCATTTAAGAAGTTAGGGGATACGGATCTAGAAACTCCTTTGAAGGAGTCATTGCCCTCCAGTAGTGTAGCATTGCATACAGTGGCGAGGGTCTCGCATATAGAAGTCGGGTAGTATCTCCAATTCCTTGAAAAGAATCCGAGAAGATGCTAAACAACTGATCCATAGGAGAATTGGATGATTGAGCTTCATTTTGGAAAGTTGAATCCAAAACATTATCATTATCATCTTCATCGGAAGACTCAGAACTTGAGCTAAGATGAGAGGAAGGCTGAGCTTTTCGCTTCTTAGATGGTGGAGCAGAAGACTTATCCTTGCGTGCATTGGCTTTAGTTTTGCCTTTAACCTTCGCAGCTATCGTTTCTTCAGCATCAACCTTCGCATACAAATGAAGATAAGAAATAGAGGCAACAATATTGTTAAGTAATACAAAAAGGATATTTCTTACTTCATCCGTAAGCGATCGAAGTATTGCCAAGGTACTTGCCAGTGGATTTGCCTTATAACTTTTCCTCAGTTTGGCAATCTGGAAAATTTACAAACTCAATGAATACAAGAGGAAAGAGGGATTGCAAAAGCAAACTATGGAGACATACCTCTTTCGCCTTCTTGGGCCACTTAAATTCCCAAGGATGATAACCTGCGAGATTTGCGGGAGTACATGCGAACCTGCTATGTAAGGTCCATTTAAGAGCAAAGGAACAACCCACCACCTCTCATCTTTAGAGTGGCGAGGAGTAGTGTTCTTACCCGAATGCCGCCGATATCTTGCATAAGTAATTTATCCTCGGGGATATTATCTTTTCTCTTCAACCGAGCGCCCCAACAGATTTCTTATTTCTCATGCCTATTACTTCATAATTTTCAAAGAAGTTTTCCACAGTGTATTTCTCGGGGATTATTTCTAAATTTACATATTCGGGATCTCGACACTTTGTTAGGGTATAGAGATCCTTTGCCGCACCACGACCGGCAAACTCGAGCATTAGGCGAATACAATCGCCGCATAGTTGATAGACAGCTCGCGAGAAGTTCGGATGGGAAAGGATTTCATAAAAGAGTGGCATCTCAGGATCATACAAAGGAATGGGAAGTCCTGCGAGAAGTTGACCTAGCGAAACAATAATCTTGTGATCATCACACTTATGATCGAGAGAAAAGCTTGGCGGTGAGTATAGATGAACCTCCTTGATCAGGAATAGTAGAAAGGGTGAAACCTTCATCTTGCAACTTTTCGGATCTCAATAAAGCGAGGTTTGTACATACGACTAAGTGAAGCCATTATCAAATATGGGAGTGGATAAAGAATCGAAGAAGAAGATAAAAGATCAAAGATATGATAAAAGATCAAAGATTTGCGGAAGAAGAAGAAGATAAAAGAAGAATTGCAGAGAGAAGACGAAAGAAGAGAAGAGAAAGATATGAAAAATATATATAGAGAGAGACATCCTCGGGGGAAACGAGAGCATTTAATGTGAGAAGGGACGTGAATGGTCAAGAATAAACGATTGAAAGAGACGTGTCAGGAATAGAATGGAGGAGTAGACATCTGCAATAAAGTCCGTATGGAAAAACGAAACTGAAACAAGTGCAAATAAACAGTTGCGGCGGTTTAAAAATAATGGTTCTCATGACATTCTCTCCTTCGCAGAGAAGACATGAGAAGAGGCAAGATGTAGGATCATAATATCGCCACAACAACAAATCGCGAAGACAACGAATAACAACACTGCGAGTCAGTCGCAGAGGATTAAATGTAAATGACGCACTGGATGACGATAGGAAGATATGAAATCTGGCGAAAGTTAAGAAGTGTCGCGAATATGAATATTCGTACACCTGCGACACTTCGCAAGGCACTTCCGAAAATAAGGGACAGCTTAGCTGTCATTCACTATGTACTACCCTATATAAAGGGATGAGTGAATCTGCAGAGGGAGAGGTCTTTTTGGATTGGAGAGTAAGTCATTAGGAGAGAGAAAGAGAGAGAATTTTGTAAGTTCTTAAGTGTAATTCTATTTTCCTGTGTAAAGATTCAAGAAAGTTATTAATAAACATTCATAATTGTTCATCTATTATCTTTTGAATGGATTAGTTTAACTAAATATAGTGAGGGGTGTATTGTGGGATTTCCTGCAACTACAGAGGAAGTCGGAGCGAGCGTAGGATGTGGCGAGTGAAGATCTTAACGGCTCGGGATGAGCGGGTTCGGATCCGGGTCATGGGTAGCTCTAGCCCATGTCTTCCTTGTTGGGTTGCAATTGATTCGCGCGCGGCTTTGGCTATCGCTCCATAGATGCTCGACTCCAATTCTTCGCTCTTTTGGCTCCTCAATTTCTCCGAGCTTTATTTATTACCTAAAAACACAAAATTAATTAATACACATATTTATTCTTGAAAACAAAGAAAACACAGAATCTGGGATAATATCTGATTCTTGAGTACAAAAGATGAGTAAAATGCCAATAAATAGATGTATAAATATGCAATCTTTGGCACTCATCAAATACCCCCAAACCTGAATTTTACTTGTCCTCAGTAAAACAAAAAATAGAAATCCTAACTATACCCACGTCGCAGTCTCTCGAATGCATTTAGCGTATGCACTAAGCCTTTAAACCCCTAGGTGTCCCTAGTGGACGAGTTGTAGTCTCGTGAGGGTTTACCAGAGGTGTACCCACAAAACCTTCTCCAACTTCGTAGTGTAAAGAGTCTCAAGCATCCAAGAAGCTATGAGGACATAGAGTTTCTGCATGCTAGTAACAAGAAGTTAGAACTACCAAAGAACGCATTCTCATCCTTAAGTCTTGAGCGAGAAGTAACCATACCATATGAAAGAATTCGGATTCGATTGTGATCATAAGCCTCGACTTCGCCTCACTATTAGGGTTTTATGATAATTGCACTCAAAAAGATCGCTTTTTTAGTCTCTCATGTGTGCAGCGGGAATAAAGAGAGAAATCCCGCACACGTTGTAGGTAAGAAGGATAACCTTCCGAAATAAAATCTGAGACTCCACGTAAATGTGGACAAAAAGAATCTTTTTTCGATGATCTCTAAGAAAGGAAATCAAACATTAGCAAGGGGTAGGAGTACTCACTTACCTTCTCACCCGATCGGCAATTAATATCACTCTCTCATAAGAACCATAGAAACGTCTTCAATCTTCGGTCTTCAACTGTTGATGACGAACTTCTGAACTTCATAAAAACTTGACAATTTTTTTTTTTTAGCACATGAAATGAAAATAATAATACAACACAAATTTTTTTTTTTTTTTTTTTTTTTGACTTACAATAAAACTCGATTTTTCACAAACTTCATTAATTCTCATCCTATTTTCTTTTCTTTTCTTTGTTGCTTGTAAACCTTGGACTATCTCAACTTTTCTTTCAATACTCCGTTTGTTTGACGATGATGTGTTTCTATGGGTCTGTTGATTGAGAGAGAGAATGATGCTAACCGCAAATCGATATTTAGAAGGAGTTTTCATCTTTAGACGTCACCTCATGATTGACAAAAACTAGCACTCAAGAGATCAAAAGTAGTGCTTTGAAATTGGTGCGAAGTTGGGTAGCTCACCATTCCTACCCGAATTGACGTACGGTGACACACACTCTAACAGGCTTTTCTAGAAAGTTGCAAAAATTGAAGGTTGGTGCCTCACTTGATGTCAAATGGGTAGTCTCCACTATGGGTGATCACAATTCTACTACCGAATATCTAAACAACACCTAATTCGCTCTCCGGTATGGTTAAATCCAACTTTAACGCTCTAATCAACTAAGAAACCCGATTGCGTTTTCCAATACTTCCAAATTCTGTTATTTCGGTCAGACTCTCTATGTAAACATAGCTAGAAGCATGCTAGTGACTCTAAAATCTCTAAAAGTTGGAGGTTTTTACAAAAAGAGTTTTTTTTTTTTTTTTTTTTTTTTTTTTTTTTTTAATGAAGTAAAACAAAAAGACTAAAAACTCTAAATGCAATATGTACCCCCAAACCTAAATCAAACATTGTCCTCAATGTGTCGACAGATAGAAAAATTTAAACAATCACATACCGAGAGAACTATGCTGATAAAAGAAAAGGGAAGAGATTACCGGTATGTCGGCGGGAGCAAGGTTAGAGCTTCATTAGTCAAGGCTAGAATCCAACATTCTCAGCGGAGACCATATCGGATTAGCACAATATATGTACAAGAAGACTCAACCGATTCAAGAAAGAAAAATTTAACAAGTCCTACTTGGATTATATACAATGAGAATTCACCATACACTAACAATCTAAAGAGTTGAGGATCAACCCAATAGAAAATATGTACAAACATCAGCAGTCTTACACAAATATAATATGAGAATGTAAGTAAGACCTATGTGAATGAGTTTCCTCCAAACCTAAACTTACAACAGATGTGTTTGTGAGCACAAAATCTTGCAATTTTAAAGGTACATCATGCAAAAGGTCTAACTCAAAATGAGTTTTGTTAAGAACATGTGGATACACATTCCAACTGTGGCTCCTTAAGAGTGTTATACTTTGATGCGAAATAGTCCAAGAGGACTTGGGAAGCACAAAGCTCTAGGCCTAAGTTAGGCATTTTCAGAAAAGTTGGTTTTGCAATTTTGTGACAAACTACACCTAGGTTGGGTGGAAGAGTTTCAATTTGTGACTTAGGAGAGAAATTAGGTACATCTAAGTTGTTTTTATTTATAAGATCATTTGCACCATCACACACGTTCCTAAAGTCAGAAGAGGGTAAATCATGTTCACCTGCATAAAATAATTCATCAATCTCCATGTCATAATCGTCATCACTCTCATGCACAACATAACTAGAGAGATATCATGTCAGAACCTAGGCATGGAATCAAGCACATGCATTGAATCATCTGTGTCAACAGACAATTCAGCTATTCCTAGGTCACAAACAGGTGGTATAGCATGCTCATTTTCACAGGACAATTGCACAGGTTCCAAATCAACATCACATGTATGAATATCAGAAGAAGCATCATTCATAGGGTTCACAGAAGAGACACTTAATGTCTCTGAACCTAAAGATTCTACTACATTTTCAAAATACACATGCTCTTCATATTCATCATCATCATCATCATCATAGCAAAAATTCATCTCTCCATTCAAAATGGTAGTATTTTTAGTGTACTCATCTACCTCTAGATTAGGTTCGTATTCGATGTTAGTTGCATGAGTAAGACTAGAAACACTATTTTCGTAATTATCGGGAATAACGGACATCCTATCATTTTGTAACTCAATCAAAGTTCCTTTGAAGAATCATAGTGAGTTGTTCTATTGAAGGAGAGTCTTCACTAGTGGGTATGCATTCCTCATATGGATATTCACTGTATGGTTGTGCATGAGGTTCACTAGAGAAGGGAAATTCAGATATGTTGCTATGTGGATGGTCGTGCATTGCATTCATTTCAAGCCTAGTATTTTGCTCCATGAGTGTTTCCATTATTGATTGCAAACTAGGAGTTGGGGGAGTATAAAATTGTTCATCTTCCCACTGTGGTGAATGATGCATGTGTGCAAAGTTGATTATGGTCCCAATGATTGCCAAAGATAGTCACTTCTAGACAATTCGTACATTGGATTATCATGGTTTTTCCCTAGACTGTCTAAAATCATGCAAAATATAGCAAGCCTCAAACGAGGTGGCCTAAGTTACCACATAAGGTACATGCATAAATTTCATATTGCCTAGGGAAATTAGATTCGGGATGATTGCTCATGTAATTGCCTTTCTAAGGCGATAATCGAGCTTCTAATTGATCTAAAAGTGATGACTGGGTATGAGAAAATTGTTCATTTTCAACTCCGTGATGGATGATACATGTGCTCATAATGATTAGGGTATGTGAGGTCGGGGCCCTGAGAAGGCTCGTAAAATTCCCTAAAATCACTATGGTATGTGGGGGGTTCATATTGTGAAGCATGCCGTAAGCAAGCTCTCTGATGGATTTGTTTGTATCCCCATTTGCAGACCAAAATCCTGACATGATTTAACAACTCAAATTGAACTCAAAGCCCAGTTATTGTGGACTTAGTTTGGTTTATTGGGTTTCATTTGGTTTGTTGGGTTTCATTTGGTTGGTGTGGGATTTGGTTTGTTTGGGCTTTGGTTTATTGGGTTTTTTGGTTTGTTGGGAAAGTACAGCCCATTTGATGTTAAATGCATTGATGAGAATAGGTTCTAGCCTAGATGGTCTCGCCCGGCTTGGTTGCACTGACCCAGTTATGTTGAAAAAAAGTATAGCCCGTATGTAGCTTATGTGGGTGAAGGTTGTTTGCACTTTGGATGTGTAAAGCCCGAGATGATGTTTAAACAGCCCGGTGAGTGTGCTTATGTGGGTGAAAGTTGAGTGCTAAGCCCAGTAAGTGGGCTTGACTTATGGACCAAATACAATCCGGTTTGGTTTATTATGGGCTGGCTTGGGTGCAGAGCCCGGTTGTTGTGGGAAGGATAATGTTGATTTGAGTTCTTGTGGGCTCGATTTGGTGTAAGCCCAAGCTATGCAAAACTCGGTGGTTTGCACAGATGCACAAGCTTCTATGCACTGTGTTGTGTGTGTGCTTCATTTACAGACATTAGCACACCCTGTGCTTATGCAGCCTTAGCATGACCACAGGCCTTTAGACTTTAAGACAATGCAACCTGTGCTATCAACACAACACACTTTAGTTGTGCACAAAGCGAGAGCAGACTCACGAGCAAAGACACAAAGACAACATGTGCGAGGGTTTAGTATGTGCACGAGCTACGCCCAAGGCAATGGCGTACTTACTGTGCCTGATGGGGCTAGCAAGGTTGTAAGTGGCTTGAGCTTGAGTGCACGCGGTTTGTGTACGTAACAAGAAAGTAATCACAGACACAAATCTCGGCTTACTGTGAACCCGGGCTTGACCTATGCTCGGCAAACTAACCGGCTTATCATGCAACCTAACCAGGTGAACTGGTTTAGCAATGCATTTCAAAGAGAATAGCAAAGAGGTACAAGCTATCACAGGTTGGCTATCACAGGCTATCACAAAGATCACATATATTAACAACTATTTGCATAACAGATTTAGCGGTGTCACAGATTCATGTATATCTCATTCATAGTTCATTCACGGGACGTAGATGCTCATCGATTTAGTCGAATTGTGCGAGGTACTGACTCATGAACAAGTGACCAATTCATACAGAGGAGTTTAGGCTTACCTCATTTCTCGGGGCAATATAATGTTTCCTTGGGTTGGCTCAAATTGCTCGGAAGACCGCTAGCTCAAGAGAAAATTTTAGTTCTCGGGATATGCAAGTTAAAGCACTGAGAGAATATAGCACTACAAAGTTCCAAAAATCTACACAATGAGAGATAGGATATGCGAGTGTGATGATATGCCCGAGTGGTGACAAAGAGCCAATGGTTTTGTGACTACAACTAACCTGACTCACAACTTGCGGCTTAGGGGGCTAGCAAGGTGGTAGGTGGCTCACAAGCTCGGGCGGATGGTTCTAGTAATGAAGGTTAACATGCAGTGTATACAAGCGGCTAAGTTATCGGATAAGATGCGGGTTTATTGTGCAGTGTACACAAGGCTGCCGTGTTATCGGCTAAGGTGCAATGAACAAAATGCACCGAACAAAATGCGATGTGACACACTCGAATGAACAAAATACAATGAGCAATGAGCAATGAACTAATAAGAGCAATGTGACACACTAAGCTCAGATATTATTAATGTTATACTAATAAGATAAAAACTAAGAAGGGAAAAGAAAAACAAGAAAGTTACAAACTAATTTATTCTAATACAAGGTTATAAGCAAGATAATATAAAGCAAATATGTACAGAGGTAGTTGAAACTCAATGAAGTCAAAGCCAATGAACAACAGGCACACGCCAAGTCCCCGAAGCGGCGCCAAAAAATTGGTAGGCCTTTAGATGTGTTTATATTTATAGCCTACAGTGATAACCGCAAGTGCACGGCGTCTATCGGAGACGTGGCAAGTACGGGTCGAACCACAGAGACTTGTGGTGCCGATATGTTGATCAAGGCTTCCTAAACTGAGTTTCTAGTGAAGTGGTAACACAATTGTAGTTGTCGAAGCGACTGAGGTTGAGTGCATGAGTCTAAACTAAGGCAAGGAAGTAAATTGTAACAAATTAGAAGCTACCAGGGCAGTGAATTCACCACCTGAACCTATGCTAAGGCAGTTCCTAATCAAGTTATATTCTTGGTTCATTCCGGGGAAGAACACCATGATAATGTCTTGACTAATCTTACACACTCCCCTAGTATAGAGTGTCTTCTTACGGTACACTCTATCACGGGGTCATGTGCTCAAATAGCTAAATCATTCTAAGACAATGAAGCATAACAAGAACAATAAAAGAAAGATGAATTTCTTGGCATATTATCGTGGGTTTGAACAACACCAACCTAAGAACTTAAACATAATTAAAAGTGAAAATAACACAAATTACACTACAATGGTGCTCCAGCTGGCCTGTGCATGACCATTTCACAACCACAGACTTTCTATTTATACATGCCAAGAAAACCAAACCCTAAATTCACTTTAAAATAGAAATTAAAATCAATACTCTCTCACCCACGTCGCTCAATCACTCCACCTCTTGTCACCCGACTCGAGATGACCATGCATGGTTGTTGGTGAAAACCCTAGTTCAAACGCCTCAACCCTAGCTTCTAGGTTGAGAGAAGCTAATGATGGAGAAAGTGTGAACTAGGGAGTGGAGATGGCCATAGAGTTGTTGGTGATGGCGTTGACGGGGAGATAGGGTGGTGATGATGATCTCTGAATGAGGTATGGGAGGTGAAGAAGGAGGATGGGTTTTTCTCTGTGGAGTCGTGGGAGAAGAAAGAGAAGATGGAAGAAGAAATGGATTTGGTTCCGAATAGTGTATAGGGTGTTGGATGTTTGTGGTGTGAGGCGGGTGCAAAGCAAAGGAATGATGAGAAGGCCTCGGCCAGCATAGGATGCAACTAAGACGAGATCCGAGCAGTGAGAGAGACTCGGAGTGTTTTGGTGTTGAGCGAGCGCATCATGATATGATGAGGAAGTGGAGCGAGCGTAGGATGTGGCGAGTGAAGATCTTAACGGCTCGGGATGAGCGGGTTCGGATCCGGTCATGGGTAGCTCTAGCCCATGTCTTCCTTGTTGGGTTGCAAGCCCGATTCGCGCGGCT
This sequence comes from Papaver armeniacum, assembly GCA_023531295.1. Taxonomy (NCBI): domain Eukaryota; kingdom Viridiplantae; phylum Streptophyta; class Magnoliopsida; order Ranunculales; family Papaveraceae; genus Papaver; species Papaver armeniacum. Next base: position 31,310 of record JAJJWW010010259.1, on the reverse strand, counting down.
TTGGCTATTTCTTCCATAGATGCTCGACTCCAATTCTTTGCTCTTTTGGCTCCTCAATTTCTCCAGCTTTATTTATTACCTAAAAACACAAAATTAATTAATACACATATTTATTCTTGAAAACAAAGAAAACACAGAACTGGGGATAATATCCGATTCTTGAGTACAAAAGATGAGTAAAATGCCAATAAATAGATGTATAAATATGCAATATTTGGCACTCATCATGAACCATAACTCATTTTAAGAGTCGCTTGCAGCTATAGTGCCGCCAATCGAAGTTTTTAAATTTTGAATTTTCTAGGCTCCAAATTTTTGAGTGTGTTGACTCGGTGAAGGAGATCTGGATTTTCGTTATGTGAACAAAGACCAGTTGAGTTGATGTGTTCATAAATATGATCGATAGCAAAATACTGGGACATACTGTTGGAATCCATCGTGAGTTTGATGGTCTGCAAAACTGCCGAAGGAGATGATATGCATATCTTCTTGTTGAAAGGACAAATAGAGTTTGAATGAGGAAGAAGAGCAGACGGGTCCAATAATGGATGCCCCCCATGGTATAACGAGGATGAGGCTCTGCAAAAGATTAAGTAGACATTAGGAAGGCTGAGACATTAACAAAGTAAGTAAAACTGTAAATCATGGTTTTAAAAAAAGAAACAAAAACGAAAAACCCGGAAAGGATAAAAAGAATTGGTAAGATCATTTTACATTGGGCAATTTTTCAAGGTTGTTACAAAGAAAATACTACTCATACCTCTTATATAGGCGGAATATTGCATTTTCCTTGTACCATTAGATAGGCGGAGTGACAATTTCAAGATGACTTTTAACCATTTTACCCTTATTTATGTTGCTTGGTTATCCTCACAATTAAGTTTATATCTCTAACATAGGGAATATAATAAAGGGTAAGAGAGGAAAAAACATGGATATTTATAAAATGAAGAAACAATTTTTCGAACGCGCAATTGGGGGATATATAATCTAATTGGGGGATATGAATTACTTCCCCCAACCAAAGGTGGCTGTTAAGGGTGTTTTGGAGGCGAAAATACTAAAACACCCTTAGATTAATTAAAAAACATTATGAAAAGACTGTTATACCCTTTCAACTAAAACATAAAATCAAATAACCAAATTCATATATCCCCAATTCTCTTTCGAACCTAAGATAGGTAGTTCATCCAAAAAAAAAAATTCTTCATCTTCTTCCTCATCGTTCATTCTTCATCGACGATTAATCGTTGAATCAAAAATTTCTTAAAATCGATTAACATAACATAACCATGCCTCCAAGAACCAAATCGAAAGCAAACCGAGAACCAAATCGGCTGCTCAACAAACATGAACAAAGAATCGAGAACATTGCTCAACAACTATAAGAGGGACGAAGACAGCGTACTAGGATGACCAAACACTCATGGCTTCTCTGAGAAGGTAAGTGATTTTTGAACTCATTTATGATTGTTTTACTCGATTTGTAGCCATGGGTTTAGGTTAGAATAAACCAACAATAGCTGAAACTGTCGAGTTACAGAGAAAACCGGCATTGGATCTTGGTTTGAATACCAAAAAGCTCGGTTTAGTTACCCTAGATAGAATTTGGGTCGAATACCATCTTGGGATTTGCATTCACAAATCGATTTTTTAAACCGGCATAGAATTTGGGTGAATACCATACCGGTTTGCAACTAAAAACACACAGAACTTAATTTTGAATACCGGCATTATATCTAGGTTTTAAGTGAATGTTGGTATTTTAAAACCGGCATCCTTTAGTTCAATTACGTAAATGCCGGTATTACACTTTTAACATACGGGAACCTCACCGAAATGGTGCTCAATACCTAAGACATAATTTAGTTTCTTGACAATGCGATTGATAACGATACCCGGCATGCCTTCGATATTTAAGGTCTTATCTTAGGTTCATGTTACCTGCATTGGTTTGTTTAGGAATTGGTATGCGGTTCACTAAAGCGCCATGCCTTTTTCTAATGTTTGTTTGTTTGCTTATGTTATATGGGTCAAGAGCCAAAAGCGAAGAAGATAAAGTTCATATCCTCACTAAGAGAAGGAGGAAGGACGGTCTTGATACTCCTCGGTCCTCGCCTCCACGGGGAAAGACGCGGTCGCAAGAAACGTTTGGGGTTTTGAAACAAGAGGGTCAATTTGGGAGAATGGTGGTGAACGTAGTGCACTTGCAACTTTGAAGGTACTTGAACACATGAGGGCGATGAGCATGATGGAGTGGAAAGTGAGGAGGAAGATGATGAGGTTCCCCAGAGTCAATTAGTAAACCAAAGCGAAGTTGGTGGGACTAGTCACAACCAACACAAGGCAAGGACAAGGGTAGCCGAAAAAGAAAGTTAAAGGTTGTCACCTTCCTCACCTTGATGACATGTTACCCGAATGCGATGATGGTAAAATTTGGGGTCAAGCTCCGGAACCGAAAGTACTCTTTGGATACAAGCACTCTTGGGATCGTTTCTATCTTTCAAACTTATGTAAGCATTTTTATTTTGTGCATGTGCGTTGTTTTATCTTTTACATCATCTCTTAATCATATTATCTCGTATTTGTAGGATCATACTAAGGCTGTGCGTGTTTGCGGAAACCAAGCCGCGGCTCATTGGGATTTGTCGTCGGAGCATGAAGATGTCCAAACATTAGTAAAGAACTTCAGTCCGTATTCTTTGGTTGAAAATACGTGAATCCGATACTATGACCGTCGGTGCTTCGTTGAGAGGTACCATGGTGGAACGATATAATGCACTTCCCGTTTGGTGAGATGACCTTGATTCTGAAGATGCTCATAACATTCTAGGCTTGAATGTTATCGGCAAATCAATTTTAAGGAGTTGAGTCTCGGGACCTAGAATGGTCGGTTGCGATTTGACAAAAAGTTTGTTTTGGTTGGGACTTCAAAACTTCTTCGGATAGCTTTTATGTAAAGACGAACGGAAGTAAGATGAAGACATTCAATTTGACGATGCTTAAGAAGATGTTTGAAAATACAAAGGCTAGAAGCTCAAGGATGGATGGGACCTGTACGTATTCCGGCATGTGACCGCCGTACACTGCTATACATCTTGGGCACTAGGGCATTCCCCGACACTAACTTTGACAACAGGGTAAGTGCAAACTTTCTCGGTACCTTGACCCGTTGGAAGGTGTCCATGGCTATTCTTGGGGCACCGCGTCATGGCACATTTGATGGCGGAGATGAGAAGGGCTTCATTGGCTAAAACAAACCAATTTGTCGGGAATTTCACTCTACTCCAGGTACAAATTTCTTTTAATCTATTGTTGAGATGTATTTTTTTACTTATGTTCACATGTATATTGTTCAAATTGGATTAGGTGTGGTGTTATGAACACTTCCCAACCTTATTCAAGGACTGCCACTTCTTGAAGATCAAAGACCTTCTTGAACCCGATACCCCACAGAGCTTAGAGGTTTGAGTTTAACATGTCGAAGCCCGGTAACAAGGTCGAGTCATCACATATGAGATTGTCTCTGGATGATATGAGGAAGGAAGACGTTGTGTTCGACACTTATAAGGAGATTAGAGGGTACCGTCCAATTCCAAGAGATGTTGCATTTTACCATGGGCCGTTGTACCACCCAAAAGGATACATCATGGCGATCCATGCCGTGTGATGCGCCAACATGGATTTAAGCAATTATCCGTCATTGGTCGCACCGATGGTAATTATCATCTTTACTTTTCTCGGTGCAATTCAACTCCCAACAAGTTGCATGTATTGTATGATCCAACCCGGAACCAACACATTGGAGGGATAGAGAGCCACGTGTTTGGTTGATATTAGTAAGTGAGAGTGCGGAAAATGGTTATGAAGTTGATGACAGCTACATGAGGGATTACCTGGAATGGTCACATCCTTATGTCGTCGTCTCCCTCCGTCAAGCTCCACACCAAGAAAACCCTCCCGTTGAAATTACTCCACCTCCACAACCTACGATGGCCAACCTTCTTAGGACTTTAGGAATGGTGGTAAGTTTCTTAATTGCTTATATTCATTAAATGTAAACATAATCATATATTAACATATATACTGAATATGTGTTTGATGTATTAATCTAGCGGCGTCGGCTTGGCAAGGTTACGAAGATGTTAGGTTGCAAGCATAATGACCCAGGGGTGGTGCTATCTCTTCAAGAAATCAAGGAACTAGAGGAAAAGCTTCATAGAATTGAAGAAACCCACCCTTTGTCGAGCTATGTATGGGGAAACAAGGGAAGGCGCCCGACCCAAAAGAAACAAAAGACTAATTTAGTTTGAGAGAATTGATGACAATGTTTGATGGTTAACTTTTTAGGAGTTTGGTTATGTCAAAAACAATTTCAAACTTGTTTTGGTTTGTACTGTGGGTTAACCTGTTTAGTTCTTTGGTTTATGTTGAACATGTTAAGATTTGTAGTTTGCAAGTTAAAATGTTCCGGCGTAGTAGAGTCGGATTTAGAAATATATGTACACATACCGGCATATACAGAATGCTCAAAACAACGGCGGAACCTAGTCCCTTGATAGCAATTTTGATGCCGGAACAATTAGGTTAAATTATTTGGTTCTGTATAGAAACCGACCCGGTATTATTACGTTTGCTAAGGAGAATTCCTAGTATTGCAAATATCAAATACTCTTGAAAATGTGATAGAAAAACGGCATTGTAAGATTCATTTTGACAATGCGGTATGTAAAATTTCCAAATAATCTTTTAGAGTTGACATAAAACGGCATCATTTTTCTCGATTTCCACAATGCCGCACCTTGATTAATTCATTTCAAATTCTCTTTATTTTGTTCTAAGTAATCGACTACATTGATTAGAAACTTTAAATTAAAAAAAGCAAGAATGGATTGCACTTGAGTAAAAGATAATCTATTTCCATCCCTTTTCAACAGTGCGGAGCCTTTGAGCAATTCCTAATCTGTTCAAAGACATCGTCCTGAATGGGGGCGGTGTCAAGGATCATCCTCATTGGCTCTTCTTCTTTTTCAACGTATTCCTTTCCCTTCATATAACACCCATCACACCCATCGATAGGCTTACATGGACCTTGTGGTTTTCTCTTGACTCGCTTAGTTCAACCACTTTGTCAAACCATTGAAACTCATCGCACTTTGGGTGATTCAAACACCTTAGAAACATTCTTCCATTTTCAATCATCGGTTTTTGCAATCCAAAACAGGCGTGTCCCATCACAAATTTTCTACACTTTGAATAAATAAATGGACAGTCCATGGCTAGGTGAGAAGGTGACTTGCAAATTTGACACTTGCAATGATGATTCTCAATAAAAATTGTATTAGTTTTCCGTCATAGTATTGAAGAGCATGTTGTTAGGAAATATACTTACTTTGCAAATAGAGGTAGATGATGAATCCCCCATTCTTTGAGCCGTGCTTGCTTACTGGAAGAAATGATTTTTTTAGTTATTTTTTATTTGGTGCTTGATTTGTGTAGTTTTTGCCAAAGGAATGGGTGATGTTATATAGAAATGATGCTCAATGATCATATTTTTCAAAAAAACTAGCCGTTTTTTTTCAAATTTACCCATTCCGGCATAGATGTTACTAAATAAAGAATGCCGGTATTATATGCATATTTTGGTAGTTTCAGAAAGATTTTACGCATTACGGCATCATCGTGTTATACCATGTAGTCTTGGGAACATATACTGGCATAGCTTTAGTTCCACCTAAGTATGCCGGTTTTGAAATTGAATGCCTAACGGCTAGTTTTTTAAACAATACACTTGAAAACATTAGTTCCAGCGTGGGATCTAAGTTACTTAGAGTGCCGTCACTAAAGTGGAAAAGATCCGTTATGTCCACACTATTTAAAGGAATGGATACACCCATTGCGGTTGATACCGCCTGAGATATATCTCCAATGGATTATCAATCACCAGGTGACAAGTTCATCAATTCCTCGAGAAAGAAAAACACATGAGAAAATATTGTCAACTCAATCAATCATCAACCACGACCAACTCATTGCCACAATACTAGAAAAACTAAGAAGGAAAGAAGAAAACCACCAAGTCAATTGCCGCAATGGAAGAAGAGATAATTAAGAAAAGAAGCAGAGGAAGCAAAGCTTGAACGTTATTGTCAAAAATTAGATAAGATAAGCGAAAAGCTGAGGAAGAGGTTAAACGTCAAAAAAAGAAGCTAAGATAGAAAGCGGATGTTGAGGAGGAAACAAGTGGATTAGAAATTACTACATAGTATTGGATTTGGCTTGAGGATCAACGCCTTTCGGATGTTTTTTGGGGCCTTGTAATGATTGGTTCTTACAAGCATAACAAGTTTGACGGTAGAAACGCATAATTGAATACGCGCATCAAATAGTACGCATTCGAGTGCCGCACTCATCAAATCATGTCAAAAATACAACGAATTTCTTGCAAGATACAATGGTGATAGGTATGAAGCTCAGGATGCATATACGAAGTGGAGAAAAGAGCCTTTAGGCATTTCCCAAGCTGCTTTGCTTGTTCAAGATCGTTCCAATAAATGATGTTAGGTGTATTTGGCTTGAGATCTTTCATTCTAGGTGTAACGTTATTCCTTAAATGTTGTTAGTTGGAATTTGCTTAAGATCTTATGTTTCTTTTAAAATACCCGGCAACCCCGATGAGTTAAATTGAATGCCGGCATCCCAAGCGGCATTATGAATATTGTTTACACTCGATGCCGGTTTTCCAACACTAAGAAGTTGAAAAAATAATGAACTTGTAATACGGCATCATTGGTATGTAATTAACTATCTTAGGATTTAAAACAGCTATGAATTTCATTCAACTTGTTTCTGATTTACAATTTCATTCAACTTGTTAGTAATGTTGAATCCACTTATTCACCAAATAGAGCTTGAGAGAGGGATATTCGTTATTTGGTGGTTGCTTTTCTTAGAATTTAGCAAAGGATTTGGTGGTATTATATAGAAATGAAGCACCAACGGTCATATTTTTCAAAAAACTAGTCAGTTTTATTTGAAATTAACAAGTACCTGTTCAGAATTATACATGTAACGCCGGTATTATGTTCATGCTGCACCATGTTGTTATACCATGCCGAGTAGTAGTTACATATTTGGATAATCTCTGATAAGAAATTTACTTGTACTTGGCGTCCTATGACACATTAACTTCAATCTGGAAGTTATGTAATTTCAAAAAACTAGCCGTTGAGGTTTTCCTCTATATAAAGAGAGCTAATACTTGAACCCAAATGCCCAAAATTCGTGTGTTCTTATATATCTCCTTGAGAATCTTAACTTATGAAACCTAAACCCTAGAATAGTCATCTATAAATAGCTTATTATAGAACCTAATCCCACATACAACAAATGGCATCGTTTGACTCCGAGGAAGATTTAGCAATCACCCAAGCATGTTATCTGAAACTCGCCCCAACTATAGATAGCAAGACGCTGGGGATTCCATGTGGTTGAAGATTTTTAGGAAGTTTATTCACGATTATGGTAACCTCGAAAGGAAGAAGCTGGCAAAAATCGAGCAAATCGACCGACATCATCTAAATCTTTGTGGTTGAGTATCTAAAAATGAAGCACCTAGGATCGATAACGCTAATCACAATAGATTGTCCCCTCAACAACTCGTAAGTATCTTTATGAATAATTCGGCACAATCTACTATTTTTTCAATTTTATGTAACCAACAAAGTTTGTGTGTTGTTTTGTAGCATGAAGCGTGAAACGCCAAGTTTCTTACAAGAAAAGGGAGAACCATTCATGTTTGAAGCCAACGTGAACCATATTGTAACCAAAGTCACTTTGAGTACCACCCCGAGATGGGTGAATCGAAAACAGATTCTTCTTAAGAAGATTGATAGTTTAGTGGTATTTGCTAAGGTTTTTCGTAGGTTTAAAGGTACATCTCTATAACCCTCACGAGACTATAACTCGTCCTATTGGGTCACCATGGTTTAAGAGCTTGATGCACGTGCTAAGTGCATTCGTGCTTCTGCGACAAGTTACATTTGAAATAAATTAGAGTTCCGGCTTATTTTATTTGTTAGCATAATAAAAAATCATTAACTTGTTATACCGGCATAGTTGGTATGTATTTATCTATGCGGGATTTATGAAGGTTACAATTTCACTCTACTAGTTTGATAATTACAATTTCATTCAACTTGTTTGACTTTATAATTTCATTCAACTTGTTTGACGGTTACAATTTCAATCAACTCGTCGTTTCAAACTAATCATGCTATATAAGTGACGGTTTTGGAAAGAAAAATATTCGATCTATTCAATCTCCCTATTTTTTCATCTTCTATACCAAAGCAATGGCTCGTCGCAAATCTGCGTGATAAACCCAATCCAGAAATACTGTTGATGATGCAAAAAAGTCCTCAAGAGTCTCCTGGTGAAGCGGACGTAACAGATTTGATTCGGTAAGTGATGTATAACACAAAGTCTCCTTTTGAATTGAAGTACTTTTAGGGTTTACCCAATAATATATAACACAAAGTCAAACATGCTAGGGTTCATGACGGATTGAAAATTCTGCTTAGGGTTTTGAAATTGAATTCTAGTAAGATGAAATTCTAGTCAATTGAATTGAGTTTGAAAATCAAAAACCAAAAATCATTAAGAACTGTGTAAAAATTTATAGAAAACCGGCATAGATGTATTGCCATTTCACGAATGCGGGAAATCATACTTGGCACTATCTAATTTTCTTTTGCTATGCCGTTTTGGTCCCCTAAAATTTGTTAATCCTGGATACAATTCAACCAAAACCGGCATTCAACGTATTAATATTGTATATGCTCAGTATCGTTTCGGACTCAATGTATGGTAACAAATTATACCGGTTTGTTTTTCATACGGCTTAGAATTTTCTATATATAATTCAATATAACCGGCATAGTAGTATTTATTGCAAGAATGCCGGAAACTATACCGCACTATCGTATTTTATTTTTGCTATCTCTGCGGTTTTCGCTCCTAAAATTTGTAAATCCTCGATACGATTCAACCAAACCGTATTCTACGTTTTATTCTTTAATATCTTTGGTATACGTTCCCGTGATCAATGTATGGTAACAAATTATACCGGTTTGTTTTTCATAACGGGCTTAGAATTTTCTTATATATAATTCAATATAACCGGCATAGTAGTATTTATTGCCAGGAATGCCGGAACCTATCACAAACACTATCGTATTTATTTTGCGATGCCTGGTTTTGTCCTAAAATTTGTAAATCCCTGATACGATTCAACCAAAACCGGCGTTCTACGTAATAATCTTTTATCTGCATTGCTCTGTTCCGGCATTTCGTATATGTCTATTTATTATGCCGGTTTTAAGTATGTTCCTTTTGTATGCCGACATGTAGTATGTAACTCAATTTAACGTGTTGGAACATAGGTCTCACGCACCAAGAAGGACAAAGGAAAAGGAAAAGCATTTGAAGAATCAAAACGTAAGTCTTCTCGGCGATAAACGTCAAAATCCGAAACTCTTGCTAAGGTCACAATTCGGGATCATCCTATAAGCGACTCAACAAGCACCGATGATGATGATGGTGGGAAACTCCACGAAACCGGAAATAGCGGTGGCTCATCCTCACAAGCGGGTGGCTTAGGACAAGCCGATGATGAAAAGGCACCCCCTCTTCACTTCACGATAAGTTAGAATTGATTCTGTCGCAATGATGGCAAACATTGGGGTCAACCGATAAACCCATGACTTTTATTTTCGTATAAAGACTCTTTTGGCTCGTTGGATCTATCAAACTTATGTAAGGCGTTTGTATCTTATTATTATATTATTTACCTGTGATCAATTTAATTAAGTTTGTTGTGTTTTTATAGGACCACAGGAAAAGCTTGGCGTGTTAGCCTCCATCAACAATCGGATGTGTGGCCTTTGGAGGATGAGTGTCCTTTGTTCAACAAATAGTCGAGGCTTGTCTGGGTTGTATCATGCGATAGAAAATTATGTGGCCACCGATACCGTCACTTTAAACTGCTTTTGGAGAGGTTTTATGGTGAAACCGACACCATGCATTTTAATTTTGGCGAGATGACCATTATCCCTGAAGATGTCCAAAGGATAATAGGACTAGAGGTTCTTGGGAAACCGGTTAAGGTTGGAGACAAGTCGAAGGACCTAGGGTGGGAAAAGATCTATGATCTCACTGAAAAGTTGTTTGGATGGAACAAGGAAACCACGTTGGCAAATTTGTACAAGAAACGAACTGCTCAGACAAAGACTATAACATTCGTCAAACTCATTCAACCGTTTGGGAATACGAAGAAAAAGGGGAATTGACTCACGCACAAGCTCAAAAAACTGCTGCTGCATATATGTTGTTCATTTTGGGAACCGCTATATTCCACGACTCTAATGGTAGCAGGGTGCATATGAACAACCTACGGTACTTGGATCCGTTGGAAGACGTTCATAAGTATTCATGGGGCCTTTGCTTTCTTGGCTCATTTTTGGCGAGAAATGCGTCGAGCTTCTAAGGCGAAAGGCCGTCAATTTAATGGGAATTTCACTGTGATTCAGGTAAAGTGAACTACATATTTTGTGATTGTTATCATTACATTTGTTAGTTTCCAACTATTTATTTTCTTATACAATTTATGGGCACAGGTGTGGGCTTATGAACACTTCCGAGATTTGTTCATAGGGTATAAAGGATTGGAAATTTGGCATGATTACCAACCGAATATGGCTCTAGCTCAGAAATACTACTTCAAAAATACCCCTTCGCCTAACAAGAAACGGTTTTTACAAATGAGATTGGCTTTGGACTCGTTTTCTGTGGAACATGTTGTGTTTGACCCTTATAGGAATGTCAGAGGAGTTCACCTTCAGAGACATGAAAATGTTTCATTTTACAACGGACCGTTCTTTCATCCAAAAGGATTTGTTATGCATAACCCTCTCCGCGTGATGCGCCAACTCGGTTACAAGCAGAAAGATCTCACGGATACATCTTATCATAAATATTCTCACGACTTTACTAAATGCCAATCAAATGAGAACCATACTCTGGTATGCTACGACCCAGAACCAATTCTTGCACATTGGATCGAAAGGGAAGAAGAAGAACTTGTGCTGGATAAGGATAGTGAACCAACATTCCTAAACGGGCATCTACAGTACTCACATCCTTATGTTGTGCGCCCGGATACGGTAGAGGTCCCTCCACCACCAGCACGTCCCTCCACAACTCCAGATACTGTACCCGGACTTCTACAGCTCGTTACGTTGTTGGTGCGTTCATTACTATTCTCTTAATCTATATCTATCAACTTATAAAATTGTACATACTAAATACATGCTGAAAAATCCGTTAACAGCGTCAGAGAATTGGAAACTTGGCAAGGTTCTTTAAGAAGAAGACCAAGAAAGGAGAGTTGCTGACCCAGAAAGAAATGGAGAACGTCATCAAAAAGATAGACCAAATAGAAGATACTGAGGCAAAAGACTTGTGGGGCGAAAAGAAGAAGAGGGTATACAAGAGGCCAAGAACCGAGTGATCTTGTGATTCTTTGATAGTATTAGTTTGGTTTATGTTTGTTTGTGTGGATTGGTAAACTTTGAACATCTTTGCTTCATTTGTTTTCGGTTTGGAACATCTTAACTTTACATTTGGTTTGTTTACACTTTGCGTATGTTATTTTATGGTATTAGGTCTTTGCTTATCCGTGTACTTAAGTTGTTATTCCAGCACAAACGAGAACATATTTTGCAACGCCGGTACGGGCACCGCCGTAGTAAAGTTTGAATTAAATCACAATGGCACGTACATGGCATATGGTTTAATGATTACAATTCAAACTTCCAAAAAAACAAAAGGTGGCGTATTAGTAAACCACATTAATCCAAATTACTCATCATCGCTTCCACACGTATGAAGTTGCAACTCCTCCTCTTCAAGAGGTTTCTTTGATAAGGCCAAAGCATCCCATAATTGGTGATTCTCCTCGTTCAACGCCATCCATCCCTTCCATATATTTGGATCTAGTTCCTTGTTTTTAACCATCCCACAAACAGGTGGCAATGGACAATTGTCCTTGAGTTTAAGAATGACGAAATGATTGCCGTTCACGTACGCCAAAACAACTCTTCTCGTCTTAAGGGATCCCTCGCATTTTTGCCATTTTGGTGTAAATGTAGTGACTACGGTGGGGGTAAAATAATGAACAACACAATTAAATGTATCCGCTACTAGATGCCCACAAAGCGGCATCCTCATCCAATATTGAGAAGGAAGAAATGCCATCTCCTGCTCGGGTCCTAACACTTGAGCACACATATCATCAAACACCTCGTCGTGACCAACCAATTGCTCATAAAAGCTCCTCTTCTTCACAAGTTGATCGGCCATCCTCATTCTAGCATATCGGCATGGTGTCATTCCTTTACTAACAGCCGTCTCGAAGATTCCTAATTGTTCGGTGACGACATGATAGCCACAATTTCCATCTCCATCGACATCATCCGTGTACACAACAAACTCGCGAATAACCTCAGGAAGTTGATCTATGTAAGACTCTATCTTCGTATGGTAGTGTCTATAAGTCCTACCCGTTTGCGAATCCTTATACATCGTCATATTACCAACTTTTAGCTTAATTATATCCAAACCATCCTCTGCAATCTCTACCCTACAAATGTCTTCGGTATGTGACGGGAGATTATACTTCCTTGGCCTACCCCTACGCCTTTTCATTTGAACCTCAGATACATCGACTGTTGGTGTAGGTTCGAATGCTCACCTTGTTGCCCTTGGTTGCTTAATGTTGGTACCTTCGGCGTCCTTCCCCTTTTCTTTTGAACCTCGGATACATCAACTATTGGTGTAGGTTCGGAATGCTCACCTTGTTTTCCTTGGTTGCTTAATGTTGGTACCTTCGGCGGCCTTCCCCTTTTCTTTTGAACCTCGGATACATCAACTATTGGTGTAGGTTCGGAATGCTCACCTTGTTTTCCTTGGTTGCTTAATGTTGGTACCTTAGGGGGCCTTCCCCTTTTCCTTTGAACCTCGGATACATCGACTATTGGTGTAGGTTCGGAATGCTCACCTTGTTGTCCTTGGTTGCTTAATGTTGGTACCTTTGGCGGCCTTCCCCTTTTCCTTTGAACCTCGGATACATCGACTATTGGTGTAGGTTCGGAATGCTCACCTTGTTGTCCTTGGTTGCTTAATGTTGGTACATTTGGCGGCCTTCCCCTTTTCCTTTGAACCTCGGATACATCGACTATTGGTGTAGGTTCGGAATGCTCAACTTGTTGTCCTTGGTTGCTTAATGTTGGTACATTTGGCGGCCTTCCCCTTTTCCTTTGAACCTCCGATACATCGACAATGGGTGTAGGTTCGGAACTCGTCGATTGTTGTTGACTTGATATCGGTTCCTTCCTCGGCCTACCCCTTTTGTTTGGAACAGGCGTTTCGGCAATCTTGCTTCAAATCTCACTTGCACATAGATCTCGTTTTTAGTTGCGCGAGTTCCTCTTCACGTCGAGTCATTTGTTTTAACTCTTTTCTTTGTTTCTTCCTTGCAATTTTAGTTTGTGGTCTACCCTTGGGATCTCCCTTTCTTGGCTCTTCACTTTATGCTATCCATGGCCGTGTAATTAGTCTTAGTTGGCTCAACAATACTTGTCGGGTAGCAGAGTTGCCACGTGAGTAAGCTTCATAAAATTCTAAAGCCTCCTTTGTATCCCATGGTGATTGGCCGGGAGTTTCGGTAGGGGAAGGTCGAAAGATAATTGCTTCAAAAGGATCAATAACATCAATAGGTATCGGTGTTTCATACTTCACAAGCATATGACGACACGGAAGCCCCAATGAAGACATGTCAGGACAAATACACACATCACCCGGTTTTCGTAAATTTTCTCATATTGCATTTGTCTCATCATATGGTTTATTGCCCAACGGGAGACGTTAAACTCTATTCCTTGGAGCAACTTAGTATGTTGAAGAAAGTGAGTCATCCTTTCCATTGAGCTTTTCTCAAAAGCCTTCTTGATCCTATCGATATCGGCCTTAAAGTGTTGCTCCATTGCCTCGGTGACCGTAACCACGTTTCCCTGGCCGGACTGGATGAGATCTTTAAATCTCCCATGAGAGGACTCCGCTATACTAGTTGATTCATTCCCGTAATGTCTATAACGATTTGTCCACGCACGCACAAATTTTTCCTTGAACTTACCCAACCAATTATCCCGACAATATGAGACGACACTTGGATACACTTCGTTATATTTGGCAATAAACGTGTTCAATCTCTTTTCATACATGTCCTCGGTAAGAGACCAATAAACTTTCTCCCAATCCTTTAGAAATTCCAACCACCTTTTATGATTTTCATCGTGTTCTTTTGTCGACTCGCTCTTTAATCTTTCCTCTTTCATTTTCTTCTTCTTGGGTGATAGTTTCTCTTTGCGAACATCTTCCTCTAGTTGAGCAACCATTCTCTTCTTAATATCAGCCTTAGAGGGTTCAAACAAAGCATGACAATGTTTTTCACATTTTCACCTATATGATATGTACATAGGAAATTTTGTGCATCCTAGGATATACGTCGGATATGGCATTCATTAGTGCGTCAAATTGATCGGTTATGATGACCTTCGGAGAACGATTTTCAGAACAATAATTTCAATTGCCTTGATGCCCAATGATAATTGTAATCCCTCTCGTTCTCCATTAAACACCAAGCCAATGTGAATGTTACCTTGTCCGATGTTTGCCCCACGATGTTGAAAAAGCGGCATGTTGTATTTGTTTGTCTTGTAGGTGCATCCATCATAAGAACATCACAACACGTATGAGCCAATTGTGAAAGCAAAGGATGCGAAATGAATATTTGAAGCGGCTTGTTGTCCGGACCTCTTTTAATGATACGCGTGTAATTGTGATCCCAAGCTATCTTCTCAAATTCTTGCATAACACTCCTCCCTTCCCATTCCAACCTTCTAATGGTTGCTTGTGCGCTATAAATTGTCTTGAGTGAAGAAACGTTGGTCTTATCCTTTTCCTTGAAGGTTAAAGAATCACTCTTGGTTTGATACATGCTTTGGTCATCATCTTTACATCCTCGAATTGATCGGGTTTTAGCCCAACTAGGGAGTGACCTTCAAAATCATTCGGATCGGGGTGGTTGTGACGGCCAAACCACACCTTACATTCCCATTCTTTTCTTCTACTTTTGAACCCCTTAGATAGAATACAAGCTTAAAGGGGCAGTCATCCTTCCGCGTAACTGTCTTGTATACCTTGTTAGTCTTCTTTTTCATATACATAACCCTTTCTCTTATGACTATTTTCTCATTGTATTTTCCACTTCTCTACTTAAACCATCTCAAAAGCAGTGATGAACGTTGGGAATTCCTCACTAAGACACACATGTTATTAAGAGCCGTCGCTTTTGCCCAAGCAATTGCTTCCTTTTCATATTTTATTCCTACATAAGGACAACATTATGGAGATTACAAGCAAATCCCAACATAAAATTGTAAGCACTAGGTGAAAGTATTGTTTGGTAACATACCCGCGGCATTTTATAGTACTCAGACGTATCCCGATGGAGCGGTTTGGAGTTTGGTTGATCGTTGTAGGTAACAATCTAAGGAATGAATGAAAAGAAAATTGGATTAGTTCAAAACCGGCATTGTCGATAAGTAAAGTAAAATGCTAGGGATTAAGAACCGGCATAAATGGTAATTGACTCACTATCACGGTATTAGATTCCGGCATACTAAGTTGAAAGAAACAAATACCGGTATTTAAGTTCAAAATATCATTAGCTTTTGTATGTTATTCATGTAAAACCATCCTCGACATTTAAGTTTCTATCGGTATCATAAACCGGCATAGAATGTCATGTACTCATATGTGCTTGGTTTGAATATTCCTTAGAATATTTTATTGGTAGGTAAAAAGAATAAATGTGTCTGGGCATTC
This sequence comes from Papaver armeniacum, assembly GCA_023531295.1. Classification (NCBI taxonomy): domain Eukaryota; kingdom Viridiplantae; phylum Streptophyta; class Magnoliopsida; order Ranunculales; family Papaveraceae; genus Papaver; species Papaver armeniacum. The sequence goes on along the minus strand of JAJJWW010010259.1, from coordinate 15,305 downwards.
AATCTTGGTTTGAATACCACGCCGGTATGTTCTTGAATATTGGGGATATTTAGTCCCTTTAGATACATATATCTATGAATACTATGCGATTTACATGATACTGGCGTAGTATTCATACAACGAGCATCTTGCCGGTACAAAGGTTTTCAGGCACGAGAAATGGCGGTTTCAAAAAAAAAAATCAAATTTTCGACCTCTTGAAGCATTACCTGTGTGTTGGGGTTGCTTGTATGCTGAACATGTTTACTTTCTTGAGTTGGTTCTTCACAAAACATTTCATGGTCAAGAAAATAATGATTCAAAGGTGTTGGTTCATCATACAACAATTGTGAGTTGTTATCATTAATCGAAGATTGAAGATATGATTGTTGTTGTAATTGAGTTAAAGATTCAGCAGCTGCAAGTCTCTCATCACAATCATCTTCCATTTTCAAAAAAAAAAAAAAATTCTACTCAAAATTTTTTCCCTCTAAACTAACCCCACACAAATTCAAATAAACATAAATACACAAATTATATCCCCCAAATCATTAATATTTTACTAATCGGGATTAATTACTAATTATGATTAGGGAGGGTTAGATTAGGAATTAATAATTTAATTATATATATAAGGGTAACCCAGCTAGGATATTTGGATCCCTATTTTGTCATTTAGTAATATCCCCAATTAGATTATATATCCCCAATTCACGCGTTCTTCTTAATCAAGAGATTTAACCATCCTCCTTTTGTATATGTGAGTACGGAGGAGTAATTTTTATGGAGGTACGATGCCGAGCAAAAACCACACTTCAATCACATAAAAATTGTGTAGTCTACATAAAGATTTTGTAACCCCTTGTAGTAGTCACGGAATTTTGGGTCTTAAAAGTGTCCAGGTGAATTATAAACCTAATTTGTTCGTCAAGTAACTGGATGGTTTAACTTTGTCCTTTACATGCAAATATGAACCATTAGTCGCTAAATAAAAAAAAGAACTGAACATGAGCATGTCCTTGAAAGGTCTTGGTGGCATAATGGATTGGATTTTTTGCATGAAACCTGTTTAACTTGAGGAAGGTTCATCTTTTTTGTTTATTGTTCTTTGTTATATTGTGAGGCTGCAGTCCTTTTCTGCAGCCTGGAAACCAACTTCTTATATATATATTACCTTATTTATTTATAAGCTGGATCAATCTTGAATTGCTGAATATGACTGACTTGTTAAACAAAATTGGGGCAGTCTATTCTAGTTAGTATGGTTGTTGACCAAATCTGAAATTTGTAACTTGCAACTCCGTAGTGCGGTTTTAAAAACAAAAGCGGGAAAGGATGTAGGATATTTTAAATAGCTTAGAAAAGAAAATTGCTTTGACATTTTCTTTGCTGCTACGAAACAAGGACGGAACCAGGTTTCTCAAAGAGGTGGTGCAAAAAGATTCCTCACCCATTTTAATGGAACCATATTTTGGGCACTACTCAAAAATGGTGGGGACTACTCTCTAACTTTTGGGGATGGATATTAGAAGTAATAATGAGTCACCCCTTATCTAAGTTTTTTTTAATACCAAACTTACCCTTATTAATTAAATTAGTGTAATAATTAGTGAGATTAAATTAATAAGTTGATTTTTCAAAAAAAAAGAAGAATTATTGAGAGGGAGAAGAAGAAGATGAAGATGATAATGAAGATGAGGGTTTTGGAAGGAAAAAAATTAAGATCTTTTTCTTTAAGAGCCACAACAAGAGTATGATTAGAGGTGTAAATTGGGATGTGGCGGCCTGAAACATATTGACCCAGTACGCTAAAATTTGAGCACAGCCAACGCTTGACAGCCCGGCCGTCACACATGTTAGTTAATTGGGGCGTCTTGGTTTGACTAATTGGCGCAGTAGCACAACGGTACAGCGGCACGGATAGGCACGTGGCCCGGCCAGCCGTTAAGAGAGCACGTCATAACATGTACAAATACACCATATAACAAGGCATAATACATCCGCATTTTTGTATATTTCACCAAAGAAGTCACTATTCTAGCTAGTTTTTAACATTTTATGTTGGCTTATTTATAACAACACATATAATACATAATATTTGGAAAATATATTTCAATATACGTTGTTATAATGTAAATCACCTATATTTAACTAGAACATTAATTTACATGACAATAATCCAATTTCATATTTGATGGGCTATTTCTTTTTATTGAATAAACTTTGTTAATTTTACTTGAAATAATTTCAAATGATATGTTTTTCTAATTAATTCTTGTGATAATGTCGACTTAATGTATACATTAAGTGATTTCAAGTGTTTATATCACGTGTGCCGGCTGACACGTTTACCGTGTGCGGTGCCCGTGGGCTGATGTGCTTAGCTTTTGACTAGTAAAGCACAACCGCGATGCGTTTAAATCGTTTGTCGTTAACGGCCACCGGCCACGACACATGGCACGTGAAGCGGTGACTTTGTGTGTCGGGTTGTCTTAGGGCGACACGTTTTGCACCTCTAAGTATGATGTTTTGGGTACTCGCAGTGCTTCCAAATTTAGTTAATGGTGCTTGAGATTGGCCAAAACATTCTAAAAATGAACAATTTACCAATTGATTTCGGTTTGGTTAAAGTTCGGTTCACGACATCCCGAAGAGCAGTGGCAGACTCACTTTTAAGTGTAGTTCGGCTAATATTTCTGAAAACATGGGTAGTCGAACCGGCTTTAATGGAGTTTTTTTCTTTGGAGAAAGTTCGGTTAGGAGAAAGAAAAGTGCGACGTAACCGAACTAGGAGTTACGTCTAGGAATAAAATTTGCGGCGTAAGGAATTCAATATGCGAGGTTTTTAGAGAAAAGTTCGGTTAGGAGAAAAAAAAAAATTGCAATGTGAAACTTTTGTGCGGCGTAGAACTTTTTGCGACGTAGCTTGAGCGCAACCGGCCCAGGACATTTTTTTCTCAACGTAACCGTGTTCTCACGAAAACAAAAACCTCCATTAAAGTTGAGTTATTCAGTTCGACAAAATGTTTCACATAATTCTAGAACTTCTCTCTTGTAGCTTCCATTTGGAAGCTTATTTTGATGATTACTTCTCATTTTTCAACGGAAAGCGAATGAAAAGTAATGGGTTTCTTATAATTTTGATTTTGATTTTGTTTTGTTAATGATTTAAATTAAGCTATATATAGAGGCGGCGGTGGTGATTTGAGGTGGTCGGTGGTGGTAGGAGGTGGTGGTGATGGGAGGAGGTGGCTATATATAAATAGGTGGTGGTGATGGGAGGAGGTGATTATATATATAGGTGAAGGGTAAGTTAGTCATTTCCACACCTTAAGACACCCCTTATAAGTATAGGGTTGACATTCCTATCACAAAGTAGTCTTCCACCATTTTTGAGTAGTTCCCAAAATATGGTTCTAAAAGAAAAACCAAAATATTTAATATTGGGCTTGAGCTAGCTGAAGTGTTTGGTGTGCATTTGCTCTAGGCTAGCTCCCCCACTGTACAAAGGGGTTCCTTGACGTGGTGCCTCTGAAACAGTACATATCTATTTAAATCATAATTTAAATACCTGTGGGAAATTAAAAGGCATCTACAATAGATCCGAATTCTCTATAAGTGCCGATGAATGATTCTCATTCAATTATTACAAGTTTTCTTTTTATCTCTCTTCTCTAAAATATGAGCATATATTTTAAACTTCATTTGATTGGGGGCCAGACTTTTTAATTGGGGGCCATGACTTTTAATTTTCACCCTAAAATTTTGAGGGCGTATTAATCCGATATTGAAAAGACTGTTTTACCCTTTACTAAACACAAATCTTAAAAAAATCGCTTAACCCTAATTAAAACCCTTAATTTGGCTAATTTCATATACCCTAAATCAGTTTCTCTCCTCCCATTTCTCTTCATCTTCCTCTCCTCCCCTTCTCTTCTCCACCACCACCATTAACGACTTCCACCGAGTTTTTTCTTCGACCGATTCATCGTTTAATCGTCGATGTTAGAAGAGAATCGACGATTAACTTCTTCTTCAAACATGGCTCGTACAAAGCAGACCGCTCGCAAAGCACTTCAAATCCCCAATCTCCTCGACGCCGTGAAAGGAAAAGTTGTGGAGGGACGAACTCCAAAACCCAAAAAATCGAAACCCAAAGAAGATATGGGTCCAATTAGAAGGTATGTGAACTTAAACCCACCTTTTATGCGTTTTTTAGTTGTGTTTTGATTGCGAAATTGAGTCTGGTAACTGAAATTAGCGGTTTCAGTTAAAGGGTCGGTAGTATCGTAGTGGATACCCCTAACGACTTTTCATTTGCATGTTTATTTTATGAAAAATCGTTAGCGTATTAGGTTGAAGATGACGACCCTTATTCTGCTACTTCGGAAAATTTTGCCCTAGAATAGAGTCGTTAATTTTTTATGTTGCAGATGACGACTCTTGTTTGCCGACCCTTATTTATTACCTGACGACTCTAGATGGAACTCGAACCCCTCTTGTTCCAAAAATTGATAGTGTCGTCATCTCATTTCCCTCGAGTTGTCACTTAAGTATGTGCCCTAGAGTCGTCAATCCAAATTGTAGGATCGTTATTAATTTTTTGACGACCCTTTGTTTTTGAAAAAGGTCGTCATCATATGATTTTGAGTCGTCACATGATATAAAAGGGTCGTTTGTGTTTTAGATTATCGTTATTGGCGACTCTTTTTCCGATAACCATAAAGTTGATGTCTTGTTGGGTTTTTTTGTTTTTTGTTTTCAAACCAAATGCGAACCAAAAGCAAGGTTCCAATGACGATAACTCCTCCTCCTTCCAAAGCTCCACGCCATGATAAATACTTACTTGCCGGTCCATTACGCGGTAAGAAGCCGAGTGAGGTATCATTTTCTATCACCGAACCAAGAGACAAAGGTAATGAGTTGTCGGAATTCATCGAATCAGACTCCCTGTTATTTCCGCTAGCAGTAGTGGTGAAGAAGAAGAAATCCAAGAAGATCCTCCCGTACGAGGTGAAGAGGAAGTAGAGAGTGACAATGATGATGAAGATAATGTTAGTGGTGATGATTCTGATGATGGTAATGGTGACGATGATGAGGAGGAAGGGGATGGAGGTAATAATGGTGGTCATGAGGAGGAAGAGGATGAAGGGGATGATGGTGGTGGTAATGATGATGAAGAGGATGATGGTAAACAAGATGTAGAAAGTTTGAAACGGGCACAAAGCGAAGCGGTAAAGAGGGTTAAGAATGATGGAACCGATGTTGCACCAGAGCGCGAGAGACGTTCCCGCGCGTCGGTTGATGTTGGAGCCTCTTGAAGTGGTAAACCAAGAGGAGAACCTAGAGATGGGGGCAAAGTTCTATTTGGATATTCTGGATCGTGGGCTCATACAATCTATGAGACAATAGTAAGAATCCCAACTTTGCTTGCTATTTGATTAGTTGGTTGATATTACTTTTCTCATATGTTTTTTAATATTTAATTGTTTATTTTTTGCAGGATCATAAGAATGCCGCACGTCTTTTCAGGCACCAATCTTCTTTTAAGAAAATGGAGTTGTGGCCGCTAACAGGTGAATGTGCAAGAGTTAGAGAATATGTTGAAAACTCCGGTTTGTACAATGCCGTTGTGAACTCTGTGATTGCGTATGACAAGGTTGCAGTATCTAGTTTCTGTGAAAGGTATTACGCTGAAGTCGACACATTCCAACTTCCTTTTGGCGAGATGGCATTGACTCCTGATGATGCAGAACATATATTAGGGGAATTTCAAGAGAAGGCCTAGTTGGGATGAAATTTATACATGGACCAAGAACTTGTTTGGTCGATAAAGAGAAGACTGATGGGCTTTTAGTGGGAACTAAGTACCCGAAGAAAGAGTTCAAACTTGTGGACATTAGGCATATGTTTGCTGGGGTACCGAAGAGAAGGAAAAAAAGGAGGTCTCTCGATATGGAATGTCGTTATGCGGGCGGCTGCTTATTTGTTGTACGTCCTTGCGTCGGTTGTATTTCCCGACAACAAAGGTAACGGGGTGAGCGCCAACCTTCTTCACTTTTGGACCCCTTAGAAGATGTGAACAAGTACTCTTGGGGACTGCCATAGTTGCACATCCGAATGGTCGGCTTTCGAGGATCTCGCGAACGAACTTCTCAAATTAATGGGAATTTGGCTCTAATCCAGGTATTTGGATTGATGAAAGTTGTCTTCTTTTAGTATGTTTTTTTCCTTCGATATATTTTTATGTTTATTTGATTGTTTAAAATATAGGTGTGGATTTATGATCATTTCCCGTCCTTTGTTCAAAGACAATGAAGATGTGAAAATCAACTCAAAATGGAGCCCGGTAGTCCAATGAACCCGTTGGTTGTACTCCTGTTCTCGGGATAGGAACAAACTGATGCCTTGATAAAATGCGTAAAAAAACTTGACAACATCACGGTGGAAGAGGTAATCTTTTACTCCTTACAAGGATGCTAGAGTTGGCGCAATGGAAGATGTCGTGTATTACCATGGCCCTTTGTTTCACCCTAACGGTTTTTCAATGTACAATCCTTTGAGAATCATGCGTCAACTTGGGTTTGTTCAAGATTCACCCGATGAAGACGATGTACCTCAGTTCAAGCACAATTTGAACAAATGTGAGGCCGACAAGGATGACATAAAAGTGGTTTATGAACCTGCAACTGATGTCAATCATTGGAATAATAGACATTCTAGCCTCGTAGACATCACATTTTGGGTGCATGTGGATAAAGGTTACGAGGCAACAACGGATTACTATCAATGGTACAAGGCTTCTCCCATGGTAGGGTAATTCAGATCGATCGTGCTCTGGTGGGAGGACCAAATGAGCATCCACATCTTCTTCTCAAGTGACGGTAGAGATGATACTACCATTCTTAAACTAGTGGTGAGTATTTATTTGTGTAATTGTGTTATTCATTTACATACAAATATAGGTCATTCATTAGAATTGTTTTTTTAATGTATATATATATAACGAATGAAGCTTTTTGTCAAGGCTTTTTGTTGCTCTACCGACAAAGGGGAAGCGCTTGATCCTGAAGCAACGCCGAATGATTGATTATTGCACGCACATTGAAAATCCCAATGCAAAGAAGATGTTTGCTGAGCTGGCCAAGGAAGGTAAGAGGACCCTAAAACACGTAGCCGAGCACAACAACGTGGTGAGCAGGGGCAAAGTAGCCAACATCATGATGAACAAGGTATTTTAGAAGATGGTGGTTCCCGAGGGGCGGTGATACTCGGGGTCCTCCTCCTAAGAAAAGCTGGAGAGTTTCCTGTCGGGGAAGTAAGGAGGAGGTCGATGTCGAGATGGTGGTCTTGAGTGAGGAGATGTTACCGTTCCTTTGAACTTATGTTTATTTTACTTTATGACTTGAACTTATGTGTTTGTTGAAACTACTTATGTGTTTGGTTTGGATGGTTTGTTGAAACTACTTTGTTTTAAGAAGGATGTTTACTAGTATGTTTGTTTGAATAATGTAGTACTCTAATGCAGTCCAGATTATACACTGTGATACAGTTAGGGTCGTCGCCTTTGTTGTCAGCGGTAACGACCCTATTTGTGATACACATAGTCGTTAAGTGTTTCAATTAGAAGTCTAACGACTCAGAGGGAAATGAACACAATGATGACCTTTTTTTTCCTGCATAGAGTCGTTACTGGTTATATTGAAAACAATGACGACTTTTGTTAGCTAAACACACAGGAGATGAACCATACTTTCTATGGTTAGAGTCGTTATTGATTATATGGTAACCAATGACGACTCTAGGTCAAGCAAAACATCCGGAGATGAACAACATTTTATATGTCTATAGTCGTTATTTATTTTGTATAAACCAATGACGACTCTTTGATTCTAGTTAACATTTCATCAATCTCGAATTACATAATAGTTAATATGGGTATTCTTGAATTTGACACATCAAATGTTCAATGAACCTTCTCGCCGACGATACAACGTTGTATATTCTTTGTGGTGAATGAACTTAGTATCCCCATTACGTATTGTCCATAACCCATTGAAACGTTCCAGCTGAAATTAAAGGAGGAATGTTATATGTTAGTGCCTTTGAAGCATGATGAAAGTATAAATATTAAAGAATTACTCACCTTTTCCTTAAGAGGAGCTCATGATGATGGTCGTACTATATTTCTAACTTTTACATACTCTCTCATTGCACTTTTAATGTAGTTGAATCGAAATGCCAAGTCTCTCCATTTTCTATTTATTAGGATTCAATACGACCGTAGAAGAACTCCTTAACTCTCTTCCAAAACATTGAATAGATTTCATTTGGACGTTCACGAAAGGTATTAGCAAACGATTTAACAAGACACAAATCTTCATACGGTTCCCATTCACCATTGCAATTGAAAGATTACGTAGTTTGGTGGAAAATAAAATGGTTTTGGGCTATTTGCTCAAGAGGATGGGGTGGTATTATATAGAAGAAAATCCCAACGGTCGTTTTTTTTGAATTTCACAACATGGGTCGTTAATTATGTGATTAAACTAGTTGACGACTCATGAGCAGGTTGTCTTCGACTTAAGGTATAGTCGTCATCGAATTAATAAAGATAGTTAACGATTGTTTATTAAAATAAATTGAATATCGATTGAAAGGAAACTTGGAATAATAGCATACTAAATATGAATTAGAAGGTGGAAATTCCTTTGAACACATTACATGTTATTCACTGAGTTTGTCGTGCGAGATTCAACTAGCATTAAACCTTCGATGTGATAAAAAGGCTCTCCTCTCCATTTGGTATATGCGGCCTGGGCAGCACGCCTATCCCCTTTGTGCCTCGCGAGAAACTCGTTGTACTTGGTGCACCATTTCATAACAAGAATCGATCCTATGACTAATGTGGGACTGAAGTAAGGATATCGTAGTTTCTTGTTGTTATTAACGAAAGGACCCGAACCAACTTGACTCCAAAATTTAGTATCATGTTGATGTTCTTCATGGAGATCCCTGACGATGTAATAATTTTTAACCCATTCGGTCTCTTCCTCGACTTGCTTGAATCTTTCCCTGAGAGTTGGGATTGTTCTTCGGCTCGTTTTTGGCCTCGCGCAACTCTTCTTCTTCCTTAGTAGGATATGGCGTGAAAGTTGTACGGTTTTTTAGTAGGTCGCATGCTTTTTTTGCGTATCTCTTCTTCCATTGCCAATATTGATTTGGTTGGTCGCTTGCATCGTCTAAGTATGTTATCAATTGAATTGGTAGTCGATGAAGGATTTGCCATTTACAAACTAAAATTCTTGAGGTGGTTTTCAATTGTATTTGCTCCTGGAAGTGTTCCTCTATATATATAATAGTTACCAACGGCTATTTTTTTTTGGGAAAAAGTGTATACAAAAAAAGCCGTTGGGGTTTTCTTAATAAGTCGTCCATGTATACACTATAACGATGATTTACTCTAGTTCTTAAAACATCCAGGAGAACTAGAGTCGTTACTTTGTATGTTTATAGGGATCACGACTCTAAGTATTTAAACATCCAGGAGACTGTCAAATTTTTAAGGTTAAAGTCGTTAATGTTTAGGTATATATGAATGACGACTCTTAGTTGGAAAAACATCCAGGAGACTGTCAAATTTTCAACGTTAGAGTCGTTAATGGTTATGTATATATGGATGGTTTAGGTTTTCAACGAAAACATCCATGGAGACTGTCATTTTTATGGTTAGAGTCGTTAATGGTTATGTACATATGGATGACGACTGTATTGCTGAAAAAACATCCAGGAGACTGGCACATTTTTATGGTTAGTGTCGTTAATGTTTATGTATATATGGATGACGACTGTATTGCTGAAAAAACATCCAGGAGACTGTCACATTTTTTAGGTTAGAGTCGTTAATGTTTATGTATATATGAATGACGACCTTTAGGCTTATAAACATCCAGGAGACTATCAAATTTTTACAGTTAGGGTCGTTAAGTTGTATGTATATATGGATGACGACTCTGAAACATAATTCAAATTACCTATGAGGGTCGTTGGTGGTTTAATCCAACTAGGATAAAACGCATTGTATTCATTAAGCATTCTTCAAAATACAAATATCTGGGTAGAAGATACAACCATTATCAAAAAGTATGCTTCAAAATGCAATGCATAGTTGAGAATAAACATCTTCTCTCACGATTCATTTCCCAAGTCTAAGTAAACCTGGGTTGGGTCCATAGCATTCCAAATGTTCATTCCATACTCATACTGGTTTGTCCACTCCTTGGTGTACTCTCCCCAATCACCATACACCCGTGGTAGAGGACATTCTTCGGAAATCTTCAAGCCTATGTAATGGTTATCATTGACATGTGCCATTACAATTCTTCTTTTCTTTGTCGCCGCCTCGCACCTAGTTTTTGAGGGTACGTACATACAAGAGGCTCCGGGAAGCCTTTGCTCAATACAATTACAACACAAGTGAATGTGTCCGCCAAAAGTTGGCCACCAAAAGGCATTTGCATCCAAAACTTATAACCGGCCTTCTTCGACCCCTTCCTCCATTTCACGTTTGAAACCAACTCCCTAAACTTCAATTCCCTCTCTTTTTGATCTCCTTCCATGAGCATTTTCAAATATAGTTGTTTGTCCTGAACTAGTTTTTCTGCCATTTTTTTCTTGCATATTCGATTTGGGTGAGCTTAAGTTCGTCGGCCTCGTCGAAATGCCCTAATTGTTCCGTTGCAACATGGTAACCACAATTTCCATCGCCAAACGTCGTCGGTTGATAAAAGGTGATCCAAGATGACGTGAGGAAGTTGGTCGGGTATACTCTTTATACAAAGTGTAAGCAACACGATGTGGTCTTCCTTGGGAATCTCTAGGGGTGCGCTGGATTACCTTTTATTCCTCTTATCGTCACCATTCCGCTCGTTTGGCTTTGCTGGTACCGACCACATGGTCTACAACATCCATGTCTTCCTTTGGCGGCCCCCTTGCCTTGGGTACGAAAGAGTTCTCATACTCCGTATATTCCGCCTGACATACCGATGACGTGACAGGTCACTTTTGCAACTCTTTGCCGCTTTCGGTTTCTCTAAAAGACTTTTTGTTGTGGGTCTACCCGTGGTTTTTGTTTGATTGGCTCTTCTTCTACTCCCAAGCTCTTACTGGGCAAATGGCCACAAATTAGAAACCAGTATCTGTCTTCCCCGCACAATTTGTTTTTCGATATTTCTCATTGATATACTTGCCAATCTCAAGGTCTCCAAATTGTTCATCACGCGGCTCTGTGGGATTTGGGATGAACCCAAGTTGCTTCCAAAAAGGATCGATATCTTCAATGGGAATGAGCCCTTGTACCCACCGAGCTTATGTTTACACGGAGGCCAAGCCACGTCTCGGTTGTGCAATTACATTTAATGACTTTTCCATCTAAGCTTTCGCTCGAAATTTGTTAAGTTCGGTCATCATATGCTTTATTTCCCACCATGACACTTGGTGCGAAACCCCACGTAGCAATTCTTTGTCTTCCATGTATTGCTTCAAAAACGGTCCTTACTATACTCCATCTGAGTCACCTATCTTTCTAAGGTCATCCTCGCGTGCTCGTGAATAGCTTCTGTCCGTAACTACCTTTGTGTTCTCTTGAAGAATTTTTTTCAAACGCCCATGGGATTGCTCTGCTATACTCGTGGACTCATTTTTGTAGTGCTTGTACTTATTGGTCCATGCATAAACAAACTTTTCCTTCCAAGGATTCAACCATGTATCTAGGCAATAATCGACAACCTTCTTATGATCCGTACTCCAATCATCAATAAACTTTTGAAGATTTGCATAGTACTTTACTTCGGTCTTCGAATGAGCCAAATGGTCCCAATCTTTGCAGAAATCCTCCCATAGATCACCATCTTCAGCATATTTTTCCTTTTCTTTCTTTTTCTCTTCGGCTATCTCTTTTTTTGAAAGTTTACTTAGACGCTCGTCTTCCTCCTTGGAACGTTGATTACCTTTGCGGGGCTTGATTTTTGGATATGATTCTTGCAATTAGAAAAATATTCATTTGGATGTGCCACGTACAAAGAAAATGTTGAGCATGTGGAAAAACTTGACGAACGGCACTCATGACGGCAAAATCCCTATCCGTAATTATAACCTCGCTGTGTCTTCGCCTCGATAAATCAACCGAACTTGTTCAAAAGCCCAAACATAGTCCTCTATTTCTTCCTTTTCATAAAGCACCATGCCACAGTGAATGATTTCTTATCCGAAGTATGACTAACCACGTTCAACAAAGGCATGTTATACTTGTTGGGTCTTATAGGTGCAATCTATGAACAAGACCTGGTAAAAACATTTGAGCCAAATCCACCATCCTAGGATGGGCAAGAAAAATATGAGTCACTTTGTCGCCCGGACCCACCCTTGTTTGCATGGCGTAGTTAAGTTTTTCTGCCAACCACTCTGATTGTTGCATAATTAATCTACCATCCCATTCAGTTCTCTTGATCGTTGCTTTGGCAGCGTAGATTGTGGAAATAATAACCAAGTTTGTCTTATCTTCCGCCCTTATTGCATTTAGGATCTGAAAGGGGCCTACATCGCTTCATCTGTCGTACCTTTTCCATTTGATGTGGTTTCAATCTGGCATATGTTGGGTGCCCTAAAAGAGTACTAGGTGGAGGATGGTTGTGACGACCATCCAGAATACTATACAACCTCCATAGATTAGTTTCAGGATGCCTTTTGAAAACAATCCTGAAGGGGCATTGTATCTTCTTGACCAAAGTTTTCTCGACCCTCGTCGTCTTCTTCTCATACTTGTAGTTCTTCCCTTTGTAACTTTCTTCCTTATCCCCTGCCTCATACCATCTCCATTTGCTTATAATCAACGTGTTTGCTTTGAACAACTACGCACATCTTCTCTTTTGCCTTGAAATAATCATTCCTTGACATCAGCCTTTGTCTCCCACATCTACATTAAAACCAATGTCACGTTCATGATGCAACACTAATTAAACAATTTTCATAAAGATATACATCGATTCAAACATTAAAAACGCACCAAATCGGTCATATAGTGTTGGGAGGTATCCTGACCGATAATGGAGACGGGTTCAGTTGAGAGCTGCCCGTACAACCAACTACATAGAAAAGAAAAAAATATCATTCAACAGTCGTTAATTTCTGAGATGTCAAAATGACGACCACTAACGACCATCTTTATTACCGAGTCGTCAACATTATTTTTGCGAACAACGACCAATTCCGTAATAAATGACGACCCTCTTTATACACAGACGACTCTACATTCCCAAATAAAACCATGTTGACGATTTTCACCTAAGGTCGTTACTAATTATATATCTAGCTCGACGACTCTTTACAAACTTAGTGCAGAATTTGAAAATCAACGGTAACTTTGACTAGTAGAAGCGATTATTTACAATAACCGTTTTTATTAAAATAAAAAACTAGCCGTTGGGTACATTTTTGCTATAAATAGAGACCTATCTCTTCCAAACTTATTCACCCATCACTTTCAATCTTCCTAAATCAGTCACCCATCACTTTGAAACACTTCAAAATGGCTTCAACTCCGTTCAATAATCTAGGAGATGTTGCTATTTTCAGAGCAAACACCACTCTCACAAAGCACTCTCCGTTGAGGAAGCGCAATGGGTGGCCCGATGCGAAGCCCAACAAGAGGGCCTTACCTTGGGCATGATCAAAACACCAATGCTTGGGGAAACGGGTGTTTAAGGTATTCAAAGCACTAAACGGAAATCGTTATAGGAGGACGCTCCCAAAATAAGGGAAAGGTACATATTTATACAATGAATGCATCTTGCTAAGAAACGACCGAAAGCTCATAAGGACGCTATGCCGAATGAACCTCGAATGAGTAGAGTAAGTTTGTGAATCAATAGGCCTTTCATCAAAAAAATTTTATTTGGTTATCATTATTCAACAACGCTAACTTATTTAAAAAATTGTTTTCAGTATACTTTGGGTCTAGCCAATACGAATTAAAGAAAGTACGTATGAGTTTTTGCACGAGGACTGCTACACTCTCTTGGAGGAAGTTGAAACGGGAATTCGCCCAATATAATTAAACTCGTATAGATTTTCTATGGCAATGTATTGAACAATTTTATGTGTTTTTCCTTCTATTTTATTTGAACTACATGTATGTTTTTTTCGGATTCAATAAAACACATGACTTCAAATATTGGTGCAATAACTATAGTTCATAAAGGGTCGTCATGATTAGTTAAAGCAAAAGTGACGACTCTAAAGATTGTTGAAATTCTTGGTATGAGTCGTCATTTATGGAGAATAACATATTAACGACTCTAAAGGTCATTTGACACGAGACTATTTGACGATAGAGTCGTCATTGAAGTAAACAAAACGTGAAACGCAGCTCTTTTGATAATCAAGAGTCGTCACTTGGACAATATATATAATGACGATCCTTAAAACATTTAATGTGAATTTTGAATTCACCAAATGTGGTTGATCGGGCAACAGTTAAAAAATTCAAAAAAAGTGACTGTTGGGTCCTTAATCTCTATAAATAGAGACCCATCTCACCCATTCTTCACCCAAACCATAATTCTCAAACTTCATTCATTCTCATTCATTTATCATCCAAGAGGAAAAGAAAGAGAAACACCATGACTAGTACTTACACTTCGGAAGAGGGTACTATTGTGAGGAGCTTGGAAAACCGTCACAAACCACTTTGAAAATCTAGGAAAAGACATTGATCAAACATCGGATGCTTGGTGGAACCGTGTTTTCATCGTTTTTGTGGCGTTAGACGGAAATTGCAACTCAAGGTCTTTGAAACTCGTCAAGGAACGGTTCGAGGATATTCTTCGAGTGTGAAGTTTTCAAAGAAATCAAGGCGGGAAGCCATGCCCAATATGTTGGGTGCTATAAGAGTAAGTATTTAAACAAGAGGTAAAACTTATCCCAAGCTTTCAACACTAGCTAGGTATGTTTGCGTTTTCGATTGAGGAAGGCGTATGGCTATTGAGGAGCTTAGGTGGGAAAAAGTTTGAGTTCAGAATTGCTACTTTATCTTGGAAGGCACCATGTATAATTAAAGCCATTTATGATTAAGTGTCGATTACCGTTATTATCTATTGTATTTCATTTCCTTCAATGTATCGCTATGAAAGATGTATGCCTTTTCGATTCAATGAAATGATTCTATGAAATCAAAAGGTCCAAAGTAGGCATTTGACACTTTTTGCACCTTAAAAGAAAAAAACCTAAATATTTAATATTGGGCTTGAGCTAGCTGGGCTGGTGTGTAT
>JAJJWW010010258.1:0-210099 GCA_023531295.1 Papaver armeniacum | reverse complement strand
TCCAAGACCCAGTAGGCTTGTGCTTTCATGCCCATTCCCAAGACTAAATTTGACATGCCCAAGTTTAAATTTGACATGCCTAGGATCAATTTTGAGATGCCAAGACCGTATGCTTGTGCTTTCATGCCCATGCCTAAGATTCAATCTGACATGCCCAAGTTTAAATTTTACATGTCTAGGATCAATTTTGAGATGCCAAAGACCGTAGGGCTTGTGCTTTCATGCCCATGCCTAGGATTCAATTTGCAATGCCTTAGATCAATTTTTAGATGCCTAAGACCATAGGTTTATGCTTTCATGCCCATGCCCAAGATTCAATTTGACATGCCCAAGTTTAAAATTGACATGTCTAGGATCAATTTTGAGAGGCCCAAGACCGTAGGCTTGTGCTTTCATACCCATGCCCAAGATTTAATTTGACATTCCCAAGTTTAAATTTGATATGTCTAGGATCAATTTTGAGATGCCTAAGACCGTAGGCTTGTGCTTTCATGCCCATGACCAAGATTCAATTTGACATGCCCAAGTTTATATTTGACATGTCTAGGATCAATTTTGAGAGGCCCAAGACCGTAGGCTTGTGCTTTCATACCCATGCCCAAGATTTAATTTGACATTCCCAAGTTTAAATTTGATATGTCTAGGATCAATTTTGAGATGCCTAAGACCATAGGGCTTGTGCTTTCATGCCCATGCCCAAGATTCAATTTGACATGCCTAGGATCAATTTGAGATGCCCAAGACCGTAGGCTTGTGCTTTCATGCCCATGCCCAAGATTCAATTTGACATGCCCAAGTTTAAATTTTACATGCCTAGGATCAAATTTGAGATGCCCAAGACCGTATGCTTGTGCTTTCATGCCCATGCCCAAGATTACATCTGACATGCCCAAGTTAAAATTTCACATGTCTAGGATCAATTTTGAGATGCCCAAGAACGTAGGCTTGTGCTTTCATCCCCATGCCCAAGATTCAATTTGACATGCCTTGGATCAATTTTGAGATGCCCAAGGCCGTAGGCTCGTGCTATCATTCCCATGCCCAAGATTCAATTTGACATGCCTAGGATCAATTTTGATATGCCCAACACCGTAGGCTTGTGCTTTCATGCCCATGCCCAAGATTCAATTTAACATGCCCAAGTTAAATTTGACATGTCTAGGATCAATTTTGAGATGTCCAAGACCGTAGGCTTGTGCTTTCATGCCCATGCCCAGGATTCAATTTGCAATGCCTAGGATCAATTTTTAGATGCCCAAGACCATAGGTTTGTGCTTTCATGCTCATGCCCAAGATTCAATTTGACATGCCCAAGTTTAAATTTGACATGTCTAGGATCAATTTTGAGATGCCCAAGACCGTAGGCTTGTGCTTTCATACCATGCCCAAGATTCTATTTTACATGCCCAAGTTTAAATTTCACATGTCTAGGATCAATTTTGAGATGCCCAAGGTCGTAGGCTTGTGCTATCATTCCCATGCCCAAGATTCAATTTGACATGTCTAGGATCAATTTTGAGATGCCTAAGACCGTGGGCTTGTGCTTCATGCCCATGCCCAAGATTCAATTTGACATGCCCAAGTTTAAATTTGACATGTCTAGGATTAATTTTGAGATGCCCAAGACCGTAAGATTGTGCTTTCATGCCCATGCCCAAGATTCAATTTGACATGCCCAAGTTTAAATTTGACATGTCAGGATCAATTTTTAGATGCCAAGACCGTAGGCTTGTGATTTCATGCCCATGTCCCAGATTTAATTCAAAATGCCTAATACCGTAGGCTTGTGCTTTCATGCCCTTGCCCAAGATTCAATTAAACATGCCTATGATCAATTTGACATTCCCAAGTTTAAATTTGACATGTCTAGGATCAATTTTGAGATGTCCAAGGCCGTAGGCTTGTGCTATCATGCCCATGCCCAAGATTCAATTTGACATGCCTAGGATCAATTTTGAGATGGCCAACACCGTAGGCTTGTGCTATCATGCCCATGCCCAAGATTCGCCTTTGACATGCGTAGGATCAATTTTGAGATGCCCAACACCGTAGGCTTGCACTTTCATGCCCATGCCCAAGATTCAATTTGACATTCCTAAGTTTTAATTTGACATGTCTAGGATCAATTTTGAGATGCCCAAGACCGTAGGCTTGTGCTTTCATGCCCATGCCCAAGATTAAATTTGACATCCCCATGTTTAAATTTGACATGCCTAGGATAAATTTTGATATGCCCAAGACCGTAGGGCTTGTGCCATGTCCATGCCCAAGATTCAATCTAACATCCCTAAGATCAATTTTGAAATTCCCAAGACCGTAGGCTTATGCATTCATGCCCATGCTCAAAATTAAGTTTGACATCACCAAGTTTAAATTTGACATGTATAGGATCCATTTTGGGATGCCCAAGACCGTAGGCTTGTTCTTTCATGCCCATGCCCAAGATTGAATTTGACATGCCTAGGATCAATTTTGAGATGCCCAAGACCGTAGGCTTGTGCTTTCATGCCCATGCCCTAGATTCAATTTTACATGCCTAGGATCAATTTTGAGATGCCCAACACCGTAGCTATTGCTATCTTGCCCATGCCCAAGATTCGCCTTTGACATGCCTAGGATCAATTTTGAGATGCCCAGCCGTAGGCTTGTGCTTTCATGCCCATGCCTAAGATTCAATTTGACATGCCCAAGTTTTAATTTGACATGTCTAGGATCAATTTTCGATGCCCAAGATCGTAGGCTTGTAATTTCATGCCCATGCCCAAGATTAAATTTGACATCCCCAAGTTTAAATTTGACATGCCTAGGATGAATTTTTTATATGCCCAAGACCGTAGGCTTGTGCTTTCATGCCCATGACCAAGATTCAATCAGACATGCCTAAGATCAATTTTGAAATTCCCAAGACCGTAGGCTTATGCTTTCATGCCCATGCTCAAGATTAAGTTTGACATCACCAAGTTTAAATTTGACATGTATAGGATCCATTTTGGGATGCCCAAGACCGTAGGCTTGTTCTTTTCATGCCCATGCCCAAGATTGAATTTGACATGCCAAGGATAAATTTTGAGATGCTCAAGACCGTAGGCTTGTGCTTTCATGCCCATGCCCTAGATTCAATTAGACATGCCCTAGTTTAAATTTGACATGCCTAGGATCAATTCTGAGATGCCCAAGACCGTAGGCTTAGACTTTCATACCCATGCCCAAGATTGAGTCGACATGCCCAAGTTTAAATTTCACATGTCTAGGATCAATTTTGAGATGCCCAAGAAAGTAGGATTGTGCTTTCATCCCCATGCCCAAGATTCAATTTGACATGCCTTGGATCAATTTTGAGATGCCCAAGGGCCGTAGGCTCGTGCTATCATGCCCATGCCCAAGATTCAATTTGACATGCCTAGGATCAATTTTGATATGCCCAACACCGTAGGCTTGTGCTTTCATGCCCATGCCCAAGATTCAATTTAACATGCCCAAGTTAAAATTTGACATGTCTAGGATCAATTTTGAGATGTCCAAGAACGTAGGCTTGTGCTTTCATGCCCATGCCCAGATTCAATTTTCAATGCCTAGGATTAATTTTTATATGCCAAAGACATAGGTTTGTGCTTTCATGCTCATGCCCAAGATTCAATTTGACATGCCCAAGTTTAAATTTGACATGTCTAGGATCAATTTTGAGATGCCCAAGACCGTAGGCTTGTGCTTTCATTCCCATGCCTAAGATTGATTTGACATGCCCAAGATTAAATTTGACATGTCTGGGATCAATTTTGAGATGCCAAGACCGTAGGCTTGTGATTTCATGCCCATGTCCGAGATTTAATTCAAAATGCCTAATACCATAGGCTTGTGCTTTCATTCCCTTGACCAAGATTCAATTTGAGATGCCTATGATCAATTTTTAAATGCCCAAGACCGTAGGCTTGTGCTTTCATTCCCATGCCCAAGATTGAATTTGACATGCCCAAGTCTAAATTTGACATGTCTAGGATCAATTTGAGATGTCCAAGGCCGTAGGCTTGTGCTATCATGCCCATGCCCAAGATTCAATTTGACATGCCTAGGATCAATTTTGAGATGGCCAACACCGTAGGTCAATCATGCCCATGCCCAAGATTCAGCCTGACATGCCTAGGATCAATTTTGAGATGCCCAACACCTAGGCTTGTACTTTCATGCCCATGCCCAAGATTCAATTTGACATTCCTAAGTTTTAATTTGACATGTCTAGGATCAATTTTGAGATGCCCAAGACCGTAGGCTTGTGCTTTCATGCCCATGCCCTAGATTAAATTTGACATCCCCAAGTTTAAATTTGACATGCCTAGGATCAATTTTGATATGCCCAAGACTGTAGGCTAGTGCTTTCATGCCCATGCCCAAGATTCAATCTGACATCCCTAAGATCATTTTTGAAATTCCCAAGACCAAAGGCTTATGCTTTCATGCCCATGCTCAAGATTAAGTTTGACATCACCAAGTTTAAATTTGACATGTATAGGATCCATTTTGGGATGCCCAAGACCGTAGGCTTGTTCTTTCATGCCCATACCCAAGATTGAATTTGACATGCCTAGGATCAATTTTGAGATGCCCAAGACCGTAGGCTTGTGCTTTCATGCCCATGCCCTAGATTCAATTTGACATGCCTAGGATCAATTTTGAGATGCCCAACACCGTAGGCTTGTGCTATCATGCCCATGCCCAAGATTCAGTTTGACATGCCTAGGATCAATTTTGTGATGCCCAACACCGTAGGCTTGTGCTTTCATGCCCATTCCCAAGATTCAATTTGACATGCCTAAGTTTTAATTTGACATGTCTAGGATCAATTTGGAGATGCCCAAGACCGTAGGCTTGTGCTTTCATGCCCATGCCCAAGATTAAATTTGACATCCCCAAGTTTAAATTTGACATGATTAGGATCAATTTGATATGCCCAAGACCGTAGGCTTGTGCTTTCATGCCCATGACCAAGATTCAATCTGACATGCCTAAGATCAATTTTGAAATTCCCAAGACCGTAGGCTTATGCTTTCATGCCCATGCTCAAGATTAAGTTTGACATCACCAAGTTTAAATTTGACATGTATAGGATCCATTTTGGGATGCCCAATACCGTAGGCTTGTTCTTTCATGCCCATGCCCAAGATTGAATTTGACATGGCTAGGATCAATTTTGAGATGCCCAAGACCGTAGGCTTGTGCTTTCATGCCCATGCCCAAGATTCAATCTGACATGCCTAAGATCAATTTTGAAATTCCCAAGACCGTAGGCTTATGCTTTCATGCCCATGCTCAAGATGAAGTTGACATCACCAAGTTTAAATTTGACATGTATAGGATCCATTTTGGGATGTCCAAGACCGTAGGCTTGTTCTTTCATGCCCATGCCCAAGATTGAATTTGACATGCCTAGGATCAATTTTGATATGCCCAAGACCGTAGGCTTGTGCTTTCATGACCATGCCCAAGATTCAATTTGACATGCCCAAGTTTAAATTTGACATGCCTTGGATCAATTTTGAGATGCCCAAGACCGTATGCTTGTGCTTTCATGCCCATGCCCAAGATTCAATCTGACATGCCCAAGTTTAAATTTCACATGTCTAGGATCAATTTTGAGATTCCCAAGAACGTAGGCTTGTGATTTCATCCCCATGCCCAAGATTCAATTTGACATGCCTTGGATCAATTTTGAGATGCCCAAGGCCGTAGGCTTGTGCTATCATGCCCATGCCCAAGATTCAATTTGACATGCCTAGGATCAATTTTGAGATGCCCAACACCGTAGGCTTGTGCTTTCATGCCCATGCCCAAGATTCAATTTGACATGCCCAAGTTAAAATTTGACATGTCTAGGATCAATTTTGAGATGTCCAAGACCGTAGGCTTGTGCATTCATGCTCATGCCTGGATTCAATTTGACATGCCTAGGATCAATTTTTAGATGCCCAAGACCATAGGTTTGTGCTTTCATTCCCATGCCCACGATTCAATTTGACATGCCCAAGTTTAAATTTGACATGTCTAGGATCAATTTTGAGATGCCCAAGACCGTAGGCTTGTGCTTTCATGCCCATGCGCAAGATTCAATTTGACGTTCCCAAGTTTAAATTTGACATACAAGTTTAAATTTGACATGTCTAGGATCAATTTTGAGATGCCAAAGACCGTAGGCTTGTGCTTTCATGCCCATGCCCAAGATTCAATTTGACATGCCCAAGTTTAAATTTGACATCTCTCGGGATCAATTTTGAGATGCCAAGACCGTAGGCTTGTGATTTCATGCCCATGTCCCAGATTTATTTTGAAATGCCTAAGACCGTAGGCTTGTGCTTTCATGTCCTTGCCCAAGATTCAATTTGACATGCCTATGATCAATTTTTAGATGCCCAAGACCGTAGGCTTGTGCTTTCATGCCCATGCCCAAGATTCAATTTGACATAACCAAGTTTAAATTTCACATGTTTAGGATCAATTTTGAGATGTCCAAGGCCGTAGGATTGTGCTATCATTCCCATGCACAAGATTCAATTTTACATGCCTAGGATCAATTTTGAGATGCCCAACACCGTGGCTTGTGCTATCATGCCCATGCCCAAGATTTGACATGCCGCTTTTGAGATGCCTAGGCTTGTGGATCAATTTTGAGATGCCCATCAATTTGACCACCCAGTAGGCTTGTGCTTTCATGGCCATGCCCAAGATTGATTTGACATGCCCAAGTTTAAATTTGACATGCCTAGGATCAATTTTGAGATGCCCAGGCCAGTAGGCTTGTGCTTCATGCCATTCCCAAGATTCGGTTTGACATGCCATTAAGAAAGCACAATCCTACGGTGTTGGGTATATCCAAAATTGATACTAGACATGTCAAATTTAATCTTGGGCATCTCAAAATTCAACCTAGACATGTCAAATTTAAACTTGGGTGTGGGCATGAAAGAACAAACCTACGATCTTGGGCTTCTTAAAATTGATCTAGGCATGTCAAATTGAATCTTGGGCATGGGCATGAAAGCACAAGCCTGCGGTCTTGGGCATCTAAAAATTGATCCTAGACATGTCAAATTTATACTTTGGCAGTAAAATTGAATCTTGGGCGTGGGCATGAAAGCACAAGCCTACGGTCAAGGCATCTCAAAATTGATCCTACACATGTCAAATTTAAGCTGGGCATGTCAAATGAATCTTGGGCATGGGCATGAAAACACAAGCCTGCGGTTCTGGGCATCTCAAAATTGATCCTAGTCATTGCAAATTTAAACTTGGGCATGTCAAATTGAATCTTGGGCATGGGCATGAAAGCACAAGCATCTCAAAATTGATCCTAGGCATGTCAAATTGAATCTTGTGCTTTCATGCCCATGCCCAAGATTCAATTTGACATGTCTAGGCTCTAACAGTCCAGTCCACCAAAATCCACGATTGAATCTCTCTAAATCCGCTGAAAAATCCAACTCCAAATACTGTTTCTCGTCGCTACGCCATTTTTCCCGCCAATTTTGATATTTGAATTTTTTTGAAGATGAGGCGCGATTTAAGATTTTTCTTAATTTTCGTAGTAGTAATATAAGATTCATTCTCTCGGATGTTGTTAAGATTAAATTAAAAGGTTTAAATAAAAAGATAAATAAAAGAGAGTCACTGGGTCTTAGATTCCACCGAATTCACAACACGAGGTTCATTATTCATTCCCAACAATTATCGCTCAGTGAATAAATAAAACATCAACTCTTGTTTTGCCAAAGTAGATCTTCAAAACACTAATTGTATCCCCTAAGCATAGATTATCTTAATTCAAAGCATAACCTATCTAATTGAATCACAACTAATTTTATCAAATCATAATTCTATTATAAATTAGTGCAAAAGTCAAATAGAAAATAGAATAAATTCACCCATGTGCGAAAATCGACTTTCACTCCATTGACCCGATGTAGGGGTTTAACTCCTCATATTGTAGACACGCTCAAAATGGATTTTTATTACTCAAATGTGCTTACAAATGATCAAATGGAGAGAAATCAAATAAAACCGTAAATTTGCAACGGTTAATGGCCGCTACAAACTACTTCTGACTTAGCTTTGGCATTCTGGAGAACTACTATATTTGGAAACCGCATCGCAAATGAACGGTCGCTAAGATGTGAACTTGCGACCGTTGATAAGCACGCATGAACCTCCTTAGTGGTCTGTGTTCTTCTTCTTCCTCTTCTCTGCAGCAGCAGAGAAGTTGCTCTGCTGCTCTCTGTTCTTCTCCCCCGACTCTCGATGTCCTTCTCTGATTCACCAGCAACATATTTATACTCAACAGACCCAAAAAAATCTCGCTCAATCACTCCAGATAATCCTCCATTAATCGGCAGTAAAAGAAAATATTCTTGAGATATTTTCTTTCTTTTGTTGTCTTCTGACGCTTTCAATTGTTGCAGACACACTCCATTATACTCGGTCAACGTTCAAGAGTGAGTTACCACGCTGTAAACATGCTCAAACTTTCTAAAACAACCCCAACAGAATCCCGTGTATCTCTTCCAATCTGTTTTCTCATTATAGCACGTTTCATTCCTTTTTCTTAGAAACTAAGGGGCTTACCAACACATTTTCAGCAACACAGGCTAATCCAACCGGTTTCGTGCTTTAGTCCACTTAAACTCCACACAAATCCCAACAAAACTTTTCCGGGATAAACCCGAGATACTCCACCCTTCTCTGTTTCGCTTCACATGAATCGTTCCAGCCAATTTGGGTCCAATTAGACGATTATACCAAGCCTTTTTTTTTCCTATTAGAGTAATCTCAATAAGTTTCGGATTGAATCGATTCTAAACACCTTCAAATCCTTACCCAAATCTGCGGTGAAGAACAAATTTTCCCGCCTTTTAAGTAAGCTCGATTCATCCCCGACGATTATATAGCCAGTGCGGTCAAAACAAAGACCATTACCATCTCTTTTTAGGCCTTAGGAACAAACCTATTTGATTTCAAATGCATTTAGTCTCATTAAAACTCGACCAAAATTGAAACCCTAATTCCGTTGCCATTTTTCCCGTAAATTTGAAAATTCAAATGAAGAAGATGAAGTCCCCTTAACTTTCATTGCTGGGTGCCTTTAACACTTGGGTGTCCCTGGGGTGTAAATAGCAAGTGGGTGCCCCTTAGTAATTGGGTGCCCCTTATCGAGAACCGAGAGTCCGAATAACATGTGTCCTTGGGGTACAAAAACCACTTTTCGAACAACTTTCTCCATAAGAGCTTATTTCATAAAAACACCTACAAATAAGTTTATTAGTGATAAAATGAGTCCCAACGAATGTATTTATGGGTGAAAATGCGTCGCACTTTCGTGCTAATCAGGCGCCCCCTACCATAGTAGGGGTGCCTTTAGCAGCTGCCTTGGGGTGTCCTGAGGGTGCCCCTTAGTAATTTAGGGTACCCCTTTATCCGTAGTGAGGGTCCGAATAGTAGATGTCCTCAAGGTGCAACTTTTTTGAGCCGATTTTTCCAAAACTGTTTATTGGCCAAAAATACATACACACACATAAAACACCATAATAAGTACAAAAAAATGAGCATTATTCTATCAAATACCCCCAAACCTATTATTTGCAAGTCCTCGAGCAAAAATAAAATAAAATCCTAACTCACTTGTCGCAGCATCGTCGATTGCATTTAGCGTATGCAATAAGCTTTTAAACCCCTAGGTGGCCCTAGTGGCGAGTTATAGTCTCGGGAGGGTTTACCAGAGGTGTACCCATAAAACCTTTACTCCAGACCCTAACTATCTACGAACTTTGGAAGGCACTAAAGAATCTCCTTGGTTGGCATACTTATTGATTACGGGAGGAAGTACCACGATGCGAAATTCCAATTGTTGTACTGTGAGTTTGCACTCAAGCATACTAAAATTCATATATAAGTGACAGAGCTCTACTCGGATAGTTTCGAACATCATAACCTAGAGTCAACCAATCACATGGATAGATAATGAGATGGATATAGAAAAACATAGATGGTTTTGATGTTGACTAAGGTGAAAAGTGTTTCCCATATCTCGTCCGAAGGCCACCGCCAAAACGAACCTATCCTAATGGACCGAGATCTTTGGTTTAGACTAATATCAACACACCGGCATATACAAGGGAACCAGGTGGTCGATAATCTTAACTCTAGGTCAACACAACCTGCATATACAAGGGTTCCAAAGTGGTCGACTTTATTGAATTTATTCCGGTTAGTCCGATGGTCCGGTCTTTTTTTTTTTTTTTTTTTTTTGGTATCTCAATCACTCTATTTCACCCTAGCAGTGGTAACAACTTGAATCGTGGGCCCCACCTAATCACTTAGAGAAACATATTTTAAAGAAAACAAAATAAAAATAGAAGTGAAAAGGATTCAATGAGATATGGCGAAACTACCATGTTTTTCTTTAATTCTAACACCGAGCTCTGTGCTTTTATGAATATACTCTTTAGATGTTTCCATCTAATCAGATTGGTTCCTCAACTCCTACAACCAAAATGCTTCCATCCACTTAGATTGGTTAGTGCCATCCTTAATAAGCATAAATTTCTAGGCTCTGAAGTTTATTTATTGTAACAAAAAGGTAACAAAGTTTCTACCCCACCCCAAACTTAAATCTAACATTGTCCTTAATGTTTCTAATTAAATAACAGTAGCAAAAATATAAGTAACATGAGTAAATAGTAAAGAGAAGTCTTAAAGATAGTACCGGGTGAAGTATAACCAAAAACCTACAAAAATAATATACAACATACAAAACCGCCTCGATGGTCAATCAAGGTAAACAACTCCTCCAGAGGGACCTCCTCAATATCACCCTTCGTAGGGAAAAGGCTCTAAAAAGGGCTTCAATCGCTGATGTTAACCTTTGAAGAACTACTACCATCCGGTGTCTCAATCTCAATAGCGCCATGAGGAAAAACAAGACGGACCACAAAGGACCGGTCCACCGAGAGCGCAACTTCCCTGGGAATAGATGCAAACGAGTGTCATACGAAGAACTTTTTGACCTGGAGAAATGAATTTCATAAAATATTCTTATCATGCACAAGTTTCATTTTGTTCTTATACTCCTTAGCACTATCGTATGCATCTCTACGAATCTCGTCCAACTCATTGAGCTGGAGCTTTCTGTGAGCTCCTTCCTTGTCAAGTGAAAAGTTTAAGTTCTTAATAGCCCAATAGGCTCTATGCTCTAACTCGACAAAGAAGGTGACATGCCTTTCCAAATACTAGAGGATAAGGTGACATCAGTAAGCCTCGACGACCAGTCTTTCCTATTAGGATTAACTGTTTTCTCTAAAATACGCTTAATTTCCCTATTGGATACCTCTACCTGACCACAGGGTCCGTGGGTGATATGGGGTTGCTACTTTGTGGGTAATACCATATTGTTTCATTAAAAGTGCAAACGGTCTATTACAAAAAGTGTGAACCTCCATCACTAATTATAGCTCGCGGTGTACCAAAACGTGTAAGTATGTTCTCTTTCAAAAACTGGACTACGACCCTGTGGTCATTTGCTTTACACGGAACCGCCTCAACCCACTTAGAAACATAGTCTACAGCGACAAGCATGTAAAGATAACCAAAATAGTTAGGAAATGGGCCCATAAAATCAATGCCCCACACATCAAAGACCTCAATCACTAAAATAGGGTTCAAAGGCATCATATTTCTACGGGAAATGGTTCCTAACTTCTGGCAACGCTCACAAGAAACACAATGACTATGGGAGTCTTTAAACAATGAAGGCCAAGAAAAACCACACTTGCAATATCTTAGCAAATGGTCTTCTTAGCACTAAAATGACCCCCACATGCATGTTCATGACAAAAGGAGATAATACTGACTGGTCACTCTCGGTATACATCTCCTAATAACTGTCCGGACAATACTTAAACAGATAAGGATCGTCCCAAAAGAAATGCTTAACCTCGGCTAAAAACCTAGAACGATCTTGCTTACCCCAATGTTGAGGCATTCGACCAGTAACAAGATAATTCACTATATTCGCATACCAAGGTGATTGGGAAAAATAGCACAATTGTTCATCAGGAAAGCTATCCCTTATAGGAAGGGAATCATTAGGGAACTAACAACTAGCCTAGACAAGTGGTCTGCTACTACATTTTCGGCACCTTTTTTGTCTATAATGTCATGACAGAATTCTTGTAACAAAAGGATCCACCTAATCAATCTAGGTTTGGTATCCTTCTTAGATAAAAGGTATTTCAAAGCAGCATGATCAGTATAGATTACGATCTTAGAACCTAATAGGTAGGATCTAAACTTATCCAAGGCAAACACGATGGCTAACAGTTCCTTCTCGGTAGTTGTATAGTTCATTTGGGCATCATTCATAGTTTTGCTAGCATAGTAAATCACATGAAGTAATTTGTTTTCTCGCTGACCTAGCACAACACCTATAGCATAATCTGAAGCATCACACATAATTTCAAAGGGTAAGTTCCAGTTAGGTGCCTGGACTATAGGGGCAGTGGAGTAAATTCGTAAGCTTCTCAAAAGCCTCTAAACAAGCATCATCAAAGACAAACTTAACATCTTTTGCAAGCAAATTGCAAAGAGGTCTAGAAATCAATCTAAAATCCTTAATGAATCGACGTAAAAACCTCGCATGCCCTAGGAATGACCTAATATCTTTTACGGTTTTTTGGGACCTGTAAAAAGTCTTAATAAGGTCAACTTTGGCTTTATCTACCTCTATACCCTTTGAAGAAACGATGTGCCCTAACACAATTCCTGATTTAACCATAAAATGGCATTTTTCCCAATTAAGCACTAAATTCTTTTCCTTACACCTAGTCAACACTAATGTCAAATGATGCAAGCATTCATCAAAAGATGAACCAAACACTGAAAAATCATCCATAAAGACCTCTAGAAACCGTTCTACCATATCGGAAAATATGCTCATCATACAATCTTTGAAAGTCGCAGGGGCATTACATAGCCGAAAGACATGCGTATATACGCAAAGGTACCAAAAGGACAGTAAAAGTGGTTTTCTCTTTGGTCTTCTGCAATAACGATCCGATTATAATCGGAGTAGCCATCTAAGAAGCAATAATGACTATGTCCACTAATCTCTCTAGCATTTGGTCGATAAAAGGAAGGGAAAGTGATCCTTCCTTGTGACCTTGTTCAATTTCCTATAGTCGATACAGACACGCCATCCCGTGGTCACTCGGGTTGGGATTAACTCATTATTATCATTCGGGACTACAGTGATACCTGATTTCTTGGGGACAACCTGAACGGGGCTGACCCACTTACCGTCTGAAATTGGGTAGATAATACCCGCATCTAACAACTTAAGCACCTCTTTTCGAACTACCTCTTTCATGTTAGGGTTCAGTCGACGTTGCATCTCCTAGAAGGTTTGGAGTCTTCTTCTAAATGAATCGATGCATACACACAGAGGACTTATACCCTTAATGTCTGCTATAGTCCACCCTAAAGCTTCCTTATTGTCTTGAAGTACTTTTACTAGCCTACTTTCCACGATCACTATCCAAATCGAAGCTACAATCACAGGTAAAGTCTCGGATGGGCCTAAAAACACATACTTTAGAGTGTCGGGTAGTGGTTTTAGGTCCAACTTAGGAGGCTCTTCTAAAGAAGGAATTAAGGTATTCTCAGAAACTGGTAATGGTTCGAACCTAGCTTTCCATCTATCGAGTGTCTAACACGGGGTAGAATCTAATAGAACATTCACTTGTGCAATAGTGCTATCGTCATCAAAATCTAAACCAAAATGGGATAGACAACTTTCTAATGGGTCTTCGATTCAAAATGTTTGGTAACTCTCAACTAAGGCTTCTATCATGTTCACCTCTTCAACACATGTGTCATCTAGCTCATAAGGTAGCTTACTGACATTAAAAATGTTCATCTCCAAAGTCATATTACCAAAAGATAAATTCATCACACCATTTCGACAGTTAATGATCGCATTAGACGTAGCTAAAAATGGGCGACCTAATATCACAGGTATCTGTTTCTCCGGGTCGGGGACAAAGTTGGGTATCTAGGACCACGAAATCCACTGGATAAATAAACTTGTCGACCTCAATAAGAACATCCTCAATAACACCTCGAGGAATTTTAACAGACCTATCAGCTAACTGCAATGTCATCTGAGTAGGTTTCATTTCACCAAGTCCTAGCTGTAAGTACACATGGTATGGCAGTTGATAGACACATTTTTGTGTCTAATTTGTCCTCGGTGTCTCTATTGTTGGTCTCGATTTTTGTACTAATTTTGGTGTTTTTATGTTTGTTTAGGTGTTATTGGAGAATTACACTTATGCGGAAAAAGTTGCTCGAAAAGTGCTGTTTGGACCCCCGGGAGAAAAGTACTAAAGGCACCCTCAATTTGGATAAGGGCACCCCAGGCACCCCGGTGATAAAGGCGCCCTGTTTTGGATCGGGGCACTTCATCTTCTTCATTTCAAATTTTGGTTTTGGCGGAAAATATTCACATCACGGGTGATTTTTGTTTGGATTTTTGGACGTGTTTTCGTGAGACTAAATGGCTGGAATTAATTGGGTTGGTTCCTCTTGGCTAAACAAAATGGGTATAGGCTCTAGTATCGACTAACTTTGGCTAGATTCTCGCATGGAAGAAAACAGGAGTACGTGTACAAAGTGAGACAATCACGGGATTCTATGAGTCAGTGAGTTTTAAACATGTACGGAAGGGTTAAGCAACCATTTAGAGCGTGTAGAAGATAAATATGGAGATTTGACAATGGGCAGAGCGTGTGAAAATCAAAATCGGGAAGAAAATATTCCCAAAAATATTTTCTTTAAACCCGAGTAATGGAGGATTATTGTGTGTTAATGAGCGATATTTCTTGGTGCCGATCGGTATAAATAGGTTCTGGGGTCTCATTGAGGACGGGAGAGATTAGGGAAGGTTTGGAGCACCACGAGTCGAGAGAATCAAGTTCCGAGAAACACCATTGCCGCTGCTCGCTACACCTGAAGAACACGAAGAACAGACGGCCGTAAACCGTCGTTCT
Organism: Papaver armeniacum; assembly: GCA_023531295.1. Classification (NCBI taxonomy): domain Eukaryota; kingdom Viridiplantae; phylum Streptophyta; class Magnoliopsida; order Ranunculales; family Papaveraceae; genus Papaver; species Papaver armeniacum. The sequence goes on along the minus strand of JAJJWW010010258.1, from coordinate 195,016 downwards.
TCAACAAGTGTAAACGACTCGCATCGTGGGTCGTAGTTGGAGGCAGACTTAAATGAATAAATACTGACATTAAAGGTGTTATCGCCTTTGTAACAATTAGGTTTGTAACACTTATATCTCATTACAAACCCGGTTTTTATTTGATATCTCTCCTTTTCATCATTTGTAAGCACCTTTGAGCAATAAAATCATATTTTGAGCGTGTTTCCAACATGATGAGCTAAACCCCATCTCCGGGACGACCAGACGAAGCTGAATTTTATCATGTGGTAAATTAAATTAATTCCTTAATTACTTTTTGCACCAATTTTTAATGATTTATGATTTCTATTAATTATTTGTTATTTTGTCTTGATGTCGCATGCTTAGTTTAAATTACTTTTGATGCGTCATGCTTACGATTCTGAGATAATGTTTTATGAAATCTACTTTGGCAAAGAATAGAGTTAGTGTTTCTTTTATTTTCAGCGATAATTGCCTAGGATTAATTTACGAACCACTTGAATATGAAAGTCGGTAAATCCGAGTCCCAAAGTAAACTCTTCTTCCCGTGACACATTATGTATATTTTTCTTTTATTAATTCTTAAAATCAATCTCTTCAAGTCCGAGTGAACGACAACCCTTTTATTACTACAACATCATTGAAAATAACCATCAATTTTTGGCGCCGCCGACGCGGACTTGTGTATAGATTTGTTTTTAGGTTTTATTATTTTATTTATTTTATTATTTGTTCCTTTTTACGCGTTTTGTTTTTTTTTTTCTATTTGCTTTCAGACTTGGTGCGGAGCTTATATAAAAGAGAAAGTGTTGAAAAGTAAAGTGAAGCCAAAGAAAGAAAGAAGAGAGAAAATCAAAGGAGTGAAGAGGAAAATTTTGTATATAGTGTAATTAATTTTTTTATTTATTTTTAGAAGCGTAATTAGGTAATTATCTTTGTAATTTTTATTTTTATTTTTTTTTGGACTTCTTAATTTTGGACTTTATTTTTGACCGTTGGACATTTTTTTTAAAAACCCTAAGGAAGGGTTATTTAATTATAAACCGCACGAAGGAAGGACGACGATTACGATATCGTCTCGGCCCCTCGGGTTCGTACATGACATAGGAGTCGTGGCCCGAGTCGACTTCAACGGTTCATCCCCCGTGCAGAACGGGAGGTAAAATTCTAAACACCCGCGAATCCCCAGTCGGCGGGTTTCTTGGATGATTTCGTGTGAATATATGTCGAGGAACCGAATCCCATTGTTTTAATTTCCTAGTAAAGGGCAAGGACTGGCCATACAAGATAAGGGTTCGGATTTCATCACCGTTCTCTTCTTGCCCGCCTTAGGAAAACGAAACCAAACACGAACCTAAGCATAAAATACTGACTAGAACGAGACCGATAGGGTAACGAGCTTAATAGGAAAGTCATTCGAAAAATATTGGTTACTCTTAAAGCATACTTGAAGTTCATGATGGTTTCGTGAGTTGAATGCGTGATGCGCCGCCTTGTAATGCGGTGAGGCCTTGGGTATCAAAGCTCCACGCAGCCTTCCCTCGCCTCTATTCAATTTACTTAAACTCGGATTGATTCCGGAGGGTTTGCTTAAATTGTAACGAATTCCCTTTCGAAGGATTAGAAGCTGGTCTAGAAACAATCTAAGTGGAGCCATCATGCTTTTTGTTTGCTAGAAATCGGTAGGTTTGTTTTGGTCGAGTCGGCCTTGTTTGTGTTTGTGTAGAATTCCCTTGCAGTTAGGATGTCAAACTGGTATTATAATAGCCATCACAATGAATATGAATATCCAACTGAACATTATGGACATCACTCTTTTTATGACCATAGTTTGAATAGTGGTTGGGAACGCCAACCTTTGGAAGGTTATGGGTCATACCATGGTGAGCCCAATTACTATCCACATGTGCATCGGTCATTCGAGCAAGAAGATTATAGTAATAGCTCTTCGTCTCTAGAGGATACAATCAAACTTTTGAAAAGTAGTCCTTATTATGATCCTTCTGTTCCTCTTCCTTCTTTAGAAGAGTCCCTCAGGGGTTTGTCTGAGTCGACACAAAAGTTAGCTGAATCAACATGTAAGTTAGCTGAGGTAAATAACGTAGTTATGGACGAAAGGACTGCAACAACGACTGAATCTGTAGAAGATATCCTCAATAGATTAACTCAAAACTTAGATCCAGCACTAAGGGAACTTTCTTTGGAGGAGACCCTTGAGAGGCTAGCTGAGTCGACACGTAGACTTGAGTTAGAGACGAACGAAAGTATTGCTCGAAATAACTTGAATTTCCAATATAGTGTATCCAATAATACCTTTGAGAATGAAGATAGTTATTCACATAATCAAGATGGTGAGGTTAGAATTGGTAACACTACTTGTTTAAATGAGGTTCAACCATTTTCATGTTATTATAATAATGATTATGATGAGGATAGTGTTGATGAAGAATTGGAAACAAATAGGCATAGTGATCGTGAATTTGCTACTCCAATTGAGCTTTATAATAATAGAGTTATTTTTGGTTCGAGATCCTAATAATTTTAAAAATTATTCACCTATTCAAAAGGACAAGGATTTGACTAGAGATACTATTTTAGACGATGTAGTACTTCTGTTTACGAAGTCGATAATGGTTTAGAGGAATGGGTTTATCCCGAGAATAATTTTACTTTAGAGTCCAAGGATTTAGAAACAATAGTCTTAGACGAAGAAGATGAACTCGTAGAGCTTTTAAATATGAGTGAGGATGCATCACCCGAGTATAATCTACATGAAGCAATTGACCATTTTCGGGATTTTGACGATCTAGAAATTAGGAAATTGTAGCTAGTCTATCTAGAGACACCCAAAATTCTAAGTTTGGGGTGATTATCATTCTCCTTGTGCCTTACCTTTAGCTCTTACAAATCCCTCACTTGGGACTTGATATATGTTCCTCAACCATTGTGCCCAGTTACCTTCATGCTAGCTCTCCGAACCTAATAATGTCCAGGAAGAAGTTCAGTTGTTAGAAACCCATCCTCTGGTTGATGTGGTTAACCCAGGCTATGATACCAAAATTGACTTTGTTTTCCCACCAAAAACTTTTCTTTCAATTGTGGGAACATATGAGTTACAAATGTGTCAGTTATTAAGTTTTGAGACTAAACCTAATTACTTTAGGATATTAGGGTCGACACATTTGCTTAAGGAAGACCACCAATCTTATTGTGGTCAGCTGAGTAAGTCAAAACTGATTGACTTAGAGGATCCTCAATTATTCAGGTTATTATTATGTGCTTCTAAATTTTTATTTGAGTTTTTCCAGACTCTAGAACCTGAACTTTCGGATCTAAATTTTGAGGAAATGCAACCCAGGAAAATATGTTATCTAGACCCAGTTATAGAACCTGAACCTGAACCACAGCTAGATGTAGTTGTCTTAAACAGTAAACTAGACGAGGGTGTGTTTTATTTGTTAACTTTCTTGGCATGTTGCTGTTTCCTTTTACTTGTGATAGCCCTTTTTGGTTTTGGTGACCCTCGATTATTCCTGGCTATTACTTTATGATTCTTCGAGGTGACTAATCTCTTCCAATGTCTCTGGCTGAAGACTTTAAACTAAGCACTTCTTGGGAGGTAACCCATGCTCATGCAACACGGTAATATCTTTCCTTAACTCTTTTGCTTCAAATGGTAACGTTTCTCCTTGTTCATGTTTTTAATTTCATCTTTAGAACATTGAGGACAATGTTAGATTTAAGTTTGGGGGTATGGGAGAAACTTTTTAGCTGCATTGATAAACTCCAGAGCCTAGAAATTTATGCTTATTAAGGATGGCACTAACCAATCTAAGTGGATGGAAGCATTTTGGGTGTAGGAGTTGAGGAACCAATCTGATTAGATGGCAACATCTAAAGAGTCTATTCATAAAAGCACGAGCTCGGGTGTTAGAAATAACATGATAGTTTCACCAATCTCGTTGAGTCCTTTTCACTTCTGTTTTTATTTTTATTTTGTTTCTCTAAGTGATTAGGTGGGGCCCACGAATCAAGTTGTTACCGATGCTAGGGTGAATTAGAGTGATTGAGATACCCAGAAAGGAAAAAGTGAAAAAGTTGAAAAAAGTTGAAAAAAAAAAAAAAAAAAAAAAAAAAAAAAGTGAGACCAGACCATTTGACCAACCTAATAAATTCAATAAAGTCGACCACTTGGAACCCTTGTATATGCCGGTTGTGTTGACCTAGAGTTAGGATTATCGACCACTTGGTTCCCTTGTATATGCCGGTGTGTTGATATTAGTCGACCGGTATCTCGATCCATTAGGATAGGTTCATTTTGGCGGAGGCCTTCGAGACGGATATGGGAAACACTATTCACTTAATAAACATCAAAACCATCTATGTTTTTTCTCTATATCCATCTTCTTGATCTATCCATGTGATTAGTTTTGACTCCGTTATATTGATGTCCATAGTGAAACTATCTGAGTAGAGCTCTGTGACTTATATATGAATTTTAGTATGCTTGAGTGCAAACTCGTGTACAAAGAATTGGAATTTCGCATCGGGTACTTCCTCCCGTAGTCAATAAGTATGCCAACCAAGGAGATTCTTTAGTGCCTTCCAAGGTTCCGCGTAGATAGCTAGGGTCTGGAGTAAAGGTTTTGTGGGTACACCTCTGGTAAACCCTCCGGAGACAACACTCCGCCACTAGGGCCACCTAGGGGTTCAAATGAATTTTATTTTCGAGAATAAATTTGCTCGGGACTAGCAAATAATAAGTTTGGGGGTATTTGATAGACACATTTTTGTGTCTAATTTGTCCCTGGTGTCTCTATTGTTGGTCTCGATTTTTGTACTAATTTTGGTGTTTTTATGTTTGTTTAGGTGTTATTGGAGAATTACACTTATGCGGAAAAAGTTGCTCGAAAAGTGCTATTTGGACCCCGGAGAAAAGTACTAAAGGCACCCTCAATTTGGATAAGGGCACCCAGGCACCCCAGACTGATAAAGGCGCCCTGTTTTGGATCGGGGCACTTCATCTTCTTCATTTCAAGTTTTGGTTTTGGCGGGAAAATATTCACATCACAGTGATTTTTTGTTTGGATTTTTGGACGTGTTTTCGTGAGACTAAATGGTGGAATTAATTGGGTTGGTTCCTCTTGGCTAAACAAAATTGGTATAGGCTCTAGTATCGACTAACTTTGGCTAGATTCTCGCATGGAAGAAAACAGGGAGTACGTGTACAAAGTGAGACAATCACGGGATTCTATGAGTCGTAGTGAGTTTTAAACATGTACGGAAGGGTTAAGCAACCATTTAGAGCGTGTAGAAGATAAAATATGGAGATTTGACAAATGCGGAGCGTGTGAAAATCAAAATCGGGAAGAAAATATTCCCAAAAATATTTTCTTTAAACCCGAGTAATGGAGGATTATTGTGTGTTAATGAGCGATATTTCTTGGTGCTGATCGGTATAAATAGGTTCCTGGGGGTCTCATTGAGGACGGGGAGAGATTAGGGAAGGTTTGGAGCACCACAGAGTCGAGAGAATCAAGTTCCAGGGAAACACCATTGCTGCTGCTGCTACACCTGAAGAACACGAAGAACAGACGGCCAGAAACCGTCGTTCTTCAACAGCAGTAAACGACTTCGCTTCTCGTGGGTCGTAGTTGAGGCAGACTTAAATGAATAAGTAACAAATGACGAGAAAGGTGTTATCGCTCTTCAGTAACAATTAGGTTTGTAACACTTATATATCGTTACAAACCCGTTTTTATTTGATATCTCTCCTTTTCATCATTTGTAAGCACCTTTGAGCAATAAAATCATATTTTGAGCGTGTTTCCAACATGATGAGCTAAACCCCATCTCTCGGGACGACGGACGGAGCTGAATTTTATCATGTGGTAAATTAAATTAATTCCTTAATTACTTTTTGCACCAATTTTTAATGATTTATGATTTCTATTAATTATTTGTTATTTTGCCTTATGTCGCATGCTTAGTTTAAATTACTTTTGATGCGTCATGCTTACGATTTACAGATAATGTTTTATAAAATCTACTTTGGCAAAGAATAGAGTTAGTGTTTCTTTTATTTTCAGCGATAATTGCGTAGGATTAATTTCTGAACCACTTGAATATGAAAGTCGGAAAATCCGAGTCCCGGTAAACTCTTCTACCCGTGACACATTTTGTATATATTTTCTTTTATTAATTCTTAAAATCAATCTCTTCAAGTCCGAGTGAACGACAACCCTTTTATTACTACAACATCATTGAAAATAACCATCAGCAGTAAGTTCACACTGGCTCCTAAGTCAAGTAAAGCTTTTTCTACCCGGTGTTTACCTATTGTACAAGCAATGGTATGGGAACCTGGGTCTTTGTACTTTGGAGTTATGGTGTTCTGAATGATTGAACTTACGTGACTAGCTAAAAGGCTTTCTTATGGACGCTAAGTTTTCGCTTCACATACATATCCTTAAGGAACTTGGCATAAGCGGGAATTTGCCTAATTGCATCTAATAAAGGAAGGTTTATGGTAACTTGCTTAAAAACCTCCAATATGTCATTAAAGTTCGATTCCTTCTTTGTTGGTACTAATAGTTGGGGAAACGGGGATCTAGGCACAGAATCAGACCTCTCAGGAACCGAATTGGCATCATCAGAAATTTTATCAGTTCCTTCAGCTAGAGGTGTTCCTGAGGGGGTGAGATCCTGAGGGGTGAACTACAGTATGTTCACTATCGGGCATGGTTACCTGATTGTCTACTACTCTACCACTACTAAGGGTTCTAATAGCATTCAACTGATTCGATGTTTTTGCACATACTTCATGAACTCCTCTAGGATTGGGATTAGTCTGACTAGGGAACCTTCCGTTATCTCTTTCACTTAAGGTCTTAGCTATTTGGCCCACTTGAAGTTCTAACTTAGCAAGGCTGCGAGCATTAGTTTGAAAGTTACGCTTGGTTTCTGTTGAAAACTAATTTGGTTTTGTGCTAACATATCCCGAGTTTTTGCTAACATCTTAATAGAGTCCTCTAAGCTAGTCGTTTTATTTTCTCGGGCTCGAAGAATTCTTAGTGTAACCAAAACCTAGGGGAGCATTAAAATTACTAAACTGACCTTGACTCTGGCCCTTATACCACGAAAAGTTCGGATGGTTTCTCGATGAGTGCCAAATATTGCATATTTCTACACCTTTTTATTGGCATTTAACTCATCTTTTGTGCTCGAAATCGAGATATTATCCCCAGTTACGTATTTTCTTTGTTTTCAAGAATAAATATTTGTACTAATTAATTTTGTGTTTTTAGGTAGTGAATAAAGTTCGGAGAAATGGAGGAGCCCAAAGAGCGAAAAATTGGAGACGAGCGTCTATGGAGCAGGATGCCAAAGCCGCGCACGCATCGGCTCACATCACCCGAGCCGTTGAGATCTCCATCTTATGCATCCAATGGTCGCTCCATCCTTCCCATCAACACTCGATGCTCCCGCCCAACACCAAAATGCACGATTCTCCTCGAGCTGTTCGAGATCTCGCATCGGGCCACGCATCGGATTCACCAAGATCCAACGCTCGCTCCACCCTTTGCATCGTCTTCTCGCTGCACCCGCCAAGACCGAATTGCCCTACACCTATACCCTCGACCAAAACCATTCTCACTTCCATCTTCTCTTTCTTCTCCGACACCTCTGTGAGAGAAACCCATCCCCCTTCTTCTCTCGACCATACCATGGCGAGCCACCTCCTCACCACCTCCATCATCTCCTTACCACCAATCCAGCGCCTGCAGCCCCCTCTCCACCTCTCTAGGTCTAGATATCTCTTTCTTAGCTTCTCCCATAACTCTGAAGCTAAATCGGAGATAACTAGAGCTGGGTTTCACCAACAACTATGCATGGTCGATTCGAGAGACGAGTAAGAGAGAAAAGAGGTTTGGGTTAGTGTGTATTTGTTATTTTGAAATGTTTGTGAGTTATAAATGTTGTTTTTGTTGTGAGAGAAAAACACACAGCATGTTTTAGGGTTTAGTTTTGGTAACTTAATTTGAAGTTGTTTATTTCCTTTGTATGATGTTCTAATCACCTCTGCTAGGGTGTAGAACGAACCCTTAATTTTATATTGAGTTAACTTCTATTCAATTTATGTTCTTGATGTGTGTATTGATTTAGGATAATTAGCTAATTGTTGAGCAAATTTCTGTGATTGGTTGTACTTTGTAAAAATACAACCAATACTAGGGATAATTTGTGAATTCAATTAGCCAAATTTCCATTTGAGACCTTCAAGGGAAGGTCAAGAACACAAATAGAGTTAGGATACTTTAGTATAGGATTAAGTGGTGAGTTCAATCACCCTAGTACCACAAAAATCACAGTTACAACATCTTTGCTTGTCATTACCTTAGTTTAGAGTCACTTTGTCACCATTCCAACTTAGTCGTTTCGACAACAAACCAAAACATCTTTGTCACCCGAAACCGAGTTAGTAAAGCCTTAGTTCAATCATAGCACACACCACTTCTCTCGTGGGATCGACTCAATGCTTGCCCTTGCCTCCAATAGGCATGTGCACTTGCAAAGAATACGTAGGAAAAACACTTTTAAATACCTACCAAGTTTTTGACGCCGCGCTGGGAACCGGTAGTGTCTTTGTGTAGTTCATAGTGTTTACTTTACCGCATTTCAGTCCATTCTTGTACATATGTGCCTTACAATCTTGCTCTTAATCACCGATTTGTGTTAACTTAGCTTAACTTTTGGTTTTCCACAGAACTTAGCTTAACTTAGCTTAAATTTATGCATTTTGTTCATCTTAGTTGCATCTTAGCTTAATTCACTTGCATTTGTATTTATCAATAATCTGTACTTCATCTTTATCATTAGCACCGTAGCTTACATTCATAAGCCTCAGTGCTCTTTCATTTCTTTTTGCTAAACTTTGCATATCGCATCATTGGACAAGTATCTCATCCCCCGTAACTTGGTCTCGCCTCCATGAGATAACCAAGTGCGTGGTCGCTTTTCATCTCGCAAGTATTGCTCTCTTGTTTTGAAATGAGCAATATTGAGAACTGAGATTTTCTCTTGAGTAGCGGTACTGTGGAGCAACTAAAGTAAAACCAAGGAGGAGAAACAAAGGAGCAAAACCAAGGTGGAATTGCCTAAACCCGGTGCTATCTTGGTGGTATTGTGTCTCAACCTTCCGTACATGAATGAATGAATGATAGCTTGCTTGCTTGTTTGACCATTGTGTTGAATGCCGGACCTTGCTCACTGTTGAATTAGCTACCCTGCTCCCTTGCTAGCTCCTGAAGGCTGCAAGTTTGAGCTTAGCCTTGTGAAAACCAAGTTGGTTGAACAATCCCGATTGAAGTCAACAAAGATAGTTGACATTAATTAACCACGTTGACATCCCTTGCATGCTCTATTCTATTGACTTGTATAACCACTTGTGTTGTCAACCCTGAGCTTGCCTGTAACCATCAGACCTGGTCCCTTTGCATGATAAGTTGGATGCCTTGCTGAGTATTGCTCAGTCTTTGGATTTTTGCTTGACTCTGTAACATTTGAATAAACTCATTTGCCATCTGAACCTGTCCTTGTGTGAGACCTGGTGAGCCAAGTTGTGCCAGACCCTTGCATCTGCTGCAATTTGTGCATAATCTCTGAGTTTTGAGCTCAACTGACCTTGCTGAGCATGCTGTGAAGCGCCAACACTGATTATTTGCTGATTTATTTGCTCCTTCTCAGAAGTTTATTTACATTGCAAATATATTGAGATTGTGTATCTGCTTGTTACATCCGCATCTATAAATTGTGTGTGCACCTTGGGTGCTTGAATGTGTTGGTGAGTAGCAGAGTTGCATTAGCATTTAGCTTGTTTTTCAAACACACAACCTTGCACATGCTTCACCATTGAGTGAGCACATCCCATACCCTGTGCACCTCACAAAATTTCTTTACCAATCTGGGCTGTGCTGTGTCAATTCTTGTGTGAATTTGTGATTGCTCTGGGCTGTGCTGTGTCATCTGTGAGAACCAGTGTATAAGCTGTGCTGTGTCTTTTGTTTTGAGAGTCTGTGCACCAGCTGCTCAGTGCACCTTACTCAAGCTGTGTGCTGTGCAAAACCAACCAGCACATAACCTGTGTGTGTTCATTTGCCAACTTGTGCATAAAACCTGCACTGACTGAGCTGCCAACCTAGGCTGTCTTGTATTGCTCTGTGTTGTCTGAGCACATAAACTGTGCTGAGCTTAAACCTGCCCTACACAAGCTGTGCTGCTCAGTGCATCTTGCTCTCCTTGCTAAAGTTGAGTTTCCTTGCTATGCTCTGTGCCTGACCATAAAAACTTACACTCTCAACTGAGGCCCAACCACTGGGCTAAACCTTAGGCTAGCTCTTTGAGCTAATCAGAACCCAAAGCTGGGCTCTGCACAAACTAAGGCTTGCATAAACTGGGCTGTGCAAAAACTGAACCCAGTTCTGTTGGGATGTGCACAAAACTGAACCCAAACTGGGCTCTGCTTCTGCACCAAACTCAAGCCCACATAACCAAACTGAAACCCACCCACATAGCTGGGCCTTACAACTTCAAAAAGCCATCTTTTGGGCTTGAGTTTTGTATTAGTGGGTCATTTTTGAGTTTTTGCTTTTCAGTGTTGAAATTGATTGTATGCTAACATGCTAGATGCGCTAGCTAGGCTATGATTGTGTCTTTTAGAGACCAAACAAATCGACTAGTTAGAATCCGCCCGGACGAAATCGTAAGCATACCCAGTTCTTCAACAGAAAGCCCAAATCCATCAGAAAGCCCATCAGAATCAGAAACTATGGGTGATGAACAAAACCAACCCCGTAGTCTCAAGGACTACATGTACCCAACTAGGGCAAGCCAGCCCTCTTGCATCATTCTGCCAGCCGATGCTTGTCAGTTTGAACTGAAAGCAAGCACCATTCACATGTTACCCGTTGTTTATGGGTGAAAACTACTCCTGCAGAATTTGGTAATTTGGGGTGTGGATGAGGAATGAATTTAAACCTTTAAACAAATGCACTGCGCGGTGAGTGCTTGTAGATTCGAGAGATCAATCAGTGCAAGTCCGGCCTAAACCAAGAAATGGCGTTCCAGGACTTGTTTCGGTCACAAAGTGAAGGAGATGGGGTTGATCTTAGGGAGGGAAGCGAAGAAGGTGTTGAGATTGTGAAGGTGTTGGCTTGCTTATGACTTGTAACAGAAAGGTGAACAGGCTTGTGATTGATGCAAGCAAGTTCTGGGTGTTTGAATACGTTTTTGTATTAACACTTGGTTTTCTGTCTCGTCCGAACTTGTGTTGTTGTTTGAAATAGGGCGGAGAACCTATTTATACAAGTCATTGAGCCTCATTCACGTCTCTCGTGGGAAGTGGAGGAAGTGGAGTGATAGAGTAGTGGAGTTGTGCGTCGACCAGTCTTGCCCACTTCTCTGTTCATCTCTAACCGTCCATGACTTCCCGACACGTTCTTGTGATGGCGCGTTGCACGCCGCACGCCGTAAACCGCCAGACCAATACCCAGTATGTATCCCCCAGTTTGTGACATGATTGATGTCCTGAATGTGTAGATCTTGGATCCACGAAAGATAGCATGTAATCTTGAATTGAATAACCGTGTTATTCGGAAGTCGATACTTGTGAAGTATCGTGTGTACTTTATGCGAGTACTGCATTATGGTGTGGTAAAGTGATGGGTAATGACGCCTCACTTAACCAAATAACTCTGACCGGGGTTGTATAACCAAGTCTTGAAGTTGAACGGATGAGATGATCTTTGAGACACTCATCTGCGGCGACCGTAATGGATATTAGGGTTTTTGAAGAGGTGCGCAAGCATCACTCTTTAGCTTGGTCGAAACCAATCATGGAAAGGGATTTGGAGAGGGCCGACCGGGCATGTGTGTAGACGACATGCCGGTGTACACGCCTACACCTCATCGTCCCATGGAGGCGTGATCTAGACCACTCAACTTTACCGGTCAAATTGAGTGGTTGAGATCGGTTTGCGGCAGAAATCCGTTGCCGCAAAGGAGTTGGAAACCGGCGTGAGATCCCTAGTTTGGGCACGCGTTTCAAGACGACCCATCTTGGTCGGTCTTGGTCGATCATACCAACGTGTAGGTGGTATGCTGGTGTTCACACCTATACCGACTATCCCATGAAAACGTGATCTAAGCCACTCAAATCATCCGGTGAAGTTGAGCGGTCGAGATCAGTTCGTGGTTTGGGAGGCGCGGCCATGCTAGTTTGGACGCACATTTTGGATTGACCAGGCGTGATATGCCTTGGCCGAACACATGAGGGGGTAGATGGGCTCACGGTGGTCATGCTTTGGTATGACCTACCTTGTTTAATCTAATCCGTGACCCTCCATTCGTGTCGGAGAAGATGGACGCGCGTGATGACTTGAAACCCTAATTTTGGCTTTCAAGCCGTACGTCATCTTTTGTTTGGGTGATGATTTTGTCACGGCCAAACATTGTTGGTCTTGACCGATTGGTCAAGTGTGTAGGCGGGCCTACGGTGATCGTGTTGACATGCTCTGGGCCCTTTAAGTCTACATCTACACCCTCCATCTATACCTGCGAAGATGGATGGTTGAGACATTTTGCGACACATGTAATATGCCGCAAACCCTAATTTTGGGTTTTCCTTCCATAATGCTTGGTATGAACAGTTTCTTGGCAAGGCTAGGCCAATGACCGACCATGCGGGGTCGGCCGTGGGTATTCCATACCTGCTTGGGGGTGATGGAATTGATGCGGGGTCATCCAATCATGCTTATGGAGTTGGATGACTGCGATCGAGATCATATCCGGTGATCTGGGTCAGTCCGATGCTCAATCGTAGCTAGTATAACACGAGAGGGGCTCGGGCTAGTATAACACACCGAGAATCAGCCTGTACGGGTATTTTGTACATGGTTTCATTATAGTGCTTGGAGGTTCGTGTTATTCTGTAAGAGTAACACTCAATCGTCATGCCACACTGATAATGAGTACTGAAATACAAGGCTGATATGAAATTCACGTGGAAGGGATTGTTGCCACATGCTCCAACCTGGAGGAATTTCATGTATTCACAGAATGGGATTGTTGCTACATGCTCCATTCTTGGTGAATTAAGTGAGGGAGTATCCAACACTTATAAATGGCTTTATCTTTTACAAGATGTCAGCGCATGATTTTTCCTATTTTTTACAAATTTAACCTTAAACGAAAATCCACCATCAACATTAAGTCCCCGCCTAGCACATAATGGTTACACTATTGTGTGGTAGGCATGAGATGGTGATAGTTAAAGATAAAACTTATGAGACAAAGTTAGATGTTACCAGGAGAGACGGGTCATCCTGTCCTCGGAGCATGCGAGCGTTCAAGAGGCGTCCAGGAGAGTATTCCCCTAGCATGATATCGGTCTTGCACTGCCGATCGACCTTGTTATGCCTGCTTCAGTGAGGGCCCGCTCCGTGCTTGCTCCGTTTGAATGTCGGTCTTGCCAGATCGACCTTGCTATGCCTGATTAGGTCGAGGGGTTATTGCGCCTGCTTCGTTCGATCGTGGGATTGTGCCTAATCGACTGACCGTTGCGCCTGCTTTGTTCATGGGGCCACTGCGCCTGCTTGATCGAACGTGGGCTTGTTGTGTCTGCTTCGGTTGAACGTGGGTCCACTATGTACATGTTTTAAACGTCGGCCCTGTGTTTCGACTAAAATCGGCCCTGCTGTGTGCGCCTATTATACCGGCCTTATATCCTGATTAACACCAGCCTTTGCGACTTGAGAAATACCAGCCTTGTGACTTGAGCAATACCAGACTTTAAACTTGAGCAATACTTAGGACTTGAAACTTGTAACTTGGACTTGAAACTTATACCAGGACTTGAAACTTGTACCGGACTTGAAACTTGTCTCCGGACTTGAAACCAAGACCAGACTTGAAACTTGAGTGATACCGGACTCGTCACTTGATCAATACCGAACTTGAAGCTTGAGCAATACCGGACTTGTGACTTGATCAATACCAGACTTGAAGCTTGACCAATACCAGACTTGAAACTTGAGTGATACCGGACTTGTGACTCAATATCATCCTTGTGTACTCCAAAGTGAATGTGTGTTCTGTCGTGTGTGACTACACATCTCACGCGTTTTTATACAAGTACTGACTCCTGTTTTTTATTGTAGAATGAAGAAAAGAACTCCTGTTGAGATATCTTCTGGGGATAATGCTGGTGCCAAGTCAGGAGGTGTTGAAAGATTCAAAGATATGCCGAACATTGATGATGAGTTGTTCACCTCGCTTTTCCAAACATTAGAAAACATCCTTCTCATAAGATAGTCCTGCTTTCCGATTCATAAAATATGGAAGCTGATCCATTTTATTCTTCAGCACTTGTGATGAGATTTTGTCTCCGGAGAAACGAATATCCGCCTTCTCCTATTGACTTCAAGATTTTCCATACTCCACTGGGTTCTTACGAAGGATGGATGAGACGTATGTTGAATAATAAGGATGTTAAAGTGGTTTCTGGTGGAGGTGGATCCTGGGGAGAGTGTTGAACAAGGATTACGAGCGAACGTGGTCCCGGAGAGAGCGTTGAGGCGGCTCTTGAATAGACCATTGAAGCGACTTCTGCTAGAGGGAGTGTTGAAGTGTTTCCCTCTTCAGTTCGATTTACCCTTGCGAATTTCATGCTTCTTGACTGACCACATCTCTCATGTTGAAGAATTCCTTGACTGACGGTGAAGGAACTTCATGCTGAGCCTCAGTCCCCAAGTGTGGTTTACATGGTTTGTTCGTAGTGGTTGTTGTCGAGCCAAGTATGGAATATCTTGGACGTTGTTTCATCATTGTGGGATTCGTGCATGTGGTACTGGAGTTGGAGTTGATGGACGCGCGGGATGTTGTATCTTGGTGGTTTTCCTCTTCTTGCTTCAAGGAACCGCTACTGAAGGCTGAATGTTGTATCGCTTTGTTGGTGAGATATATGCCCCTACAAACATTATGAGGTTCTTAGGCGAGCCCTGGTTATTTCTATCGGGGCATATGTTGTTGTAGATGAGCGTTCAACGGCTCAGGAGGATGACCAAAAGCGCGGATTCTCAACATAGCGTGATAGACATATACCACTGTTTGATAAAGTGACTCACCGGATCTTGTTCGAACTGTCGATAGAGTAACTCGCCGGATCTTTCTCGATATGACGGTTGGACATCGTTATCTTCTTGAGGCTGCTCCCTTGAGGTATCGGCTCCAATGGAAGATTACCGTCATAAAGTGGTTATACGTTGAACCGGCACTCTTTAAACCAAATGGTAGTATGGTATAATAAAAATTTCTGAGGAGTTCGAAAAGCAATCTTACTTGCATCATGCTCGTACATCCTTATCGGTTGTAGCCGCTACATCCGTCCATGGAGGAGAACATGCCGTGTCCTCCGGTTGCATCTACTAACATGTCGATGTTAGGTAGAGGAGGATCGTTTTTGGAGCAGCACCTGTTCAAGTCTCTGAAGTCTATGCAGCACCGATTTATTCATTTTCCTCGTGTCTGAACTACAACCGTTTAACCGACTTGGGTCCAGATATGACATGTAGATGATGGGTGACCAATTTTCATCTAAATCCGACATTTCTTCATATCTCCAAGCGAATATGTTCTGGTACTTTTTGAGAAGTTCCACGAGCTTCGCGCGTTTATCCGTACACAAGGTTGAGCTGATGGAGATAGGCCTAGGAGATTCCTCAATGATTTCAATCTCATCAGTTGTGGAGTTGGTGCCCTCTTGCAGATGTTGTGGAGCATCTAGCACTTGCTCTTGTGGTTCGTTGCTGTTGTAGCATTCCATTAGGTGGAGAGACTGGGTAACAGTCTCCCCTGCTAATTGATAATGGAAGTGTCGGTATACCGTTTTCCCTTTCTGGTCACGACTCGCCATAAAAGTTCGTTCCCTCTTCGTGTGAACGTGGGTCGTGGCTTCACAGGATGGAGAAGAATGCTTCGTCAGCAAAGATGCATCGTGGGTACTAGCCCTCAATGATGCAAGCCGGTCTTCTTCCTGAATTGACGCCCACGTGGGGAGTGGGATGCAACGAACTTGTCTGATTCTTTCCGCGGAGCTTCTCCCGTATGTGCTGGTTTGGTTTCCCTCGAACTCCGTCATTGTGGTCGGCTTCCGTACGACCTTGCCTGGGAGAACCTTGGATGTCCTAAGAGTCTTGAGAGTAATCACGTTCAAAGACGCTCATGTGTCGATGAGGGCCGTCTTGAACTCTGAATCCTTGATGCGTGCGGTGACATGTAGGGCACGGTTGTGAACTTCCTCCGGTTGATTGCGAAAAATGTCTCCGTGCGGCGATTCTTCGAGAGGTGTGAAAGTTCGCATAAACTTTCCGATGAGAAAAACGCTTCCGATCCCCGGCCTCGGTTCATAGTGAAACTATTGACTTGACTTGAGGAGGATCGTTGTGAGGATCAGTCCCCAGTGTAGGAGTCTCCATGATAGGACCGCTCATATCTGATGTCGCTTCTTTGATCAGGTCCATGGAGGTCCGCGCCGCTGAAGTACCTTCTCTGGTGCGTTGAATGCGTTCCCTTTTTGCTCCAGGGGCTGTCATGGCTCTTGTGGAAATCGATCAGTTAATGTCTTAAGAAAAGTGAGTACCTCTTTCTGAGTTGCGGCCATATCCGTTTGAGTCTTAGCAAGAACTTCTTGCTTCTCCATCAAGTCTGCAACGGTAATGGGGGATGGTCCTCCTCTCGTCCCTCCGGCTCCTCGTCCTGATGAAGGGGTGGAAGTTGTCGCTTTGGTGACTTCCAGAGGTGTTACACTTGATGAGATGCCGGGATTTGCGGCTGCTCGCTCACAGTGATGGGAGGTGTTGTAATATCACCTGCCGAGTGATCGAATTGAACGTTCCCATCCTCTGTACTCACGTGTTCCTTGATTGATCTCTCCTTCCTCAAGCATTTCTTCACTTAGTTGAAAGGTCGATGCGGATTGAACAGTCTTCCGGACTTCGACAAGGGTCTTGAGATATAAATCTTCCAGCAGGGATCCGTAAGCTGCAGGCTCCATTTCTTTATCCGGTAAATGTTGTGGTACCCCGGACAAGTTTTTTCCTCTGTGGAGTTGCCTCGAGTCTTCGTTGTCGGCTGGACCATGTTGTTCGTCTTTCCTGAGTCTCCTGCGGTTGCACGCTCTTTTTGCCTCTCCACCGGTATAGGTGTGACTCCTGACTAAGGATTCAGCATTGCTTGCACCGCTTGAGTAGATGCGTGCCGACCCTTCTTGTAATTATGCTGCTATATCATTCAAAAGGCGGAATGTCTCGCTCTGTCTTCTAGTGATACTGGGATTGATTTTCCAAGACATCCTCCAAAGCATTCTAGCTACACTTCCCATGATATCTCGAACCACTTTGTGGTCTCTGGTGAGGATACATCGCGAGATGAAAACCGAAAAATTGAGGATTCAATTTTTTGCAACCGATAGATCAACCTCCCACCGTGGTCGCCAATTGTTTATGGGTGAAAACTACTCCTGCAGAATTTGGTAATTTGGGGTGTGGATGAGGAATGAATTTAAACCTTTAAACAAATGCACTTTGCGCGGTGAGTGCTTGTAGATTCGAGAGATCAATGCGTGCAAGTCCGGCCTAAACCAAGAAATGGCCTTTCCGGACTTGTTTCGGTCACAAAGTGAAGGAGATGGGGTTGATCTTAGGGAGGGAAGCGAAGAAGGTGTTGAGATTGTGAAGGTGTTGGCTTGCTTATGACTTGTAAGAAAGGTGAACAGGCTTGTGATTGATGCAAGCAAGTTACGGGTGTTTGAATACGTTTTTGTATTAACACTTGGTTTTAAATGTCTCGGTCAACTTGTGTTGTTGTTTGAAATAGGGCGGAGAACCTATTTATACAAGTCATTGAGCCTCATTCACGTCTCTCGTGGGAAGTGGAGGAAGTGGAGTGATGGAGTAGTGGAGTTGTGCGTCGACCGGTCTTGCCCACTTCTCCTGTTCATCTCTAACCGTCCATGACTTCTGACACGTTCTTGTGATGGCGCGTTGCACGCCGTAAACCACCGCACCAATACCCCGTATGTATCCCCCAGTTTGTGACATGATTGATGTGGAATGTGTGGATCGTGGATCCACGAAAGATAGCATGTAATCTTTGAATTGAATAACCGTGTTATTCGGGAAGTCGATACTTGTGAAGTATCGTGTGTACTTTATGCGAGTCTTGCATTATGGTGTGGTAAAGTGATGGGTAATGACGCCTCACTTAACCAAATAACTCCAGACCAGGGTTGTATAACCAAGCTGGTGAAGTTGAACGGATGAGATGATCTTTGAGACACTCATCTGCGGCCCAGTTAATGGATATTAGGGTTTTTGAAGAGGTGCGCAAGCATCACTCTTTAGCTTGGTCGAAACCAAGCATGGAAAGGGATTTGGAGAGGGCCGACCGGGCATGTGTGTAGATGACATGCCGGTGTACACGCCTACACCTCACCGTCCCATGGAGGCGTGATCTAGGCCACTCAATTTAACCGGTAAAGTTGAGTGGTTGAGATCGGTTTGCGGCGGGAAATCCGTTGCCGCAAAGGAGTTGGAAACCGGCGTGAGATCCCTAGTTTGGGCACGCGTTTCAAGACGACCCATCTTGGTCGGTCTTGGTCGATCATACCAGCATGTAGGTGGTATCTTTGGTGTTCACACCTATACGACTATCCCATGAAAACGTGATCTAAGCCACTCAAATCATCCTAAGTGAAGTTGAGCGGTCGAGATCGGTTCGTGGTTTGGGAGGCGCGCGCCATGCTAGTTTGGACGCACGTTTTGGATTGACCGGGCGTGATATGCCTTGGCCGAACACATGAGGGGGTAGATGGGCTCACGGTGGTCATCTTTGGTATGACCAGGCCCTTGTTTAATCTAATCCGTGACCCTCCATTCGTGCTTAGGAGAAGATGGACGCGCGTGATGACTTGAAACCCTAATTTTGGCTTTCAAGCCGTGCGTCATCTTTTGTTTGGGTGATGATTTTGTCACGGCCAAACATTGTTGGTCTTGACCGATTGGTCAAGTGTGTAGGCGGGCCCACGGTGATCGTGTTGACATGCTCGGGCCCTTTAAGTCTACATCTACACCCTCCATCTATACCTGCGAAGATGGATGGTTGAGACTGTTTTTGCGACACATGTAATATGCCGCAAACCCTAATTTAGGGTTTTCCGTCCATAATGCTTGGTATGAACAGGTTTCTTGGCGAGGCTAGGCCAATGACCAGACCATGCGGGGTCGGCCGTGGGTATTCCATACCTGCTTGGGGGTGATGGAATTGATGCGGGGTCATCCAATCATGCTTATGGAGTTGGATGACTGCGATCGAATCATATCCGGACCGATACGGTCGATCCGGATGCTCAATCGGGCTAGTATAACACACCGAGAGGGGCTCAATCGGGCTAGTATAACACACCGAGAGGGGCTCGGGCTAGTATAACACACCGAGAATCGGCTGTACGGGTATTTCGTACATGGTTTCATTATAGTGCTTGGAGGTTCGTGTTATTACGTAAGAGTAACACTCAATCGTCATGCCACACCGATAATGAGTACTGGAAATACAAGGCTGATATGAAATTCACAGAAGGGATTGTTGCCACATGCTCCAACCGGAGGAATGTCATGTATTCACGAGAATGGGATTGTTGCTACATGCTCCATTCTTGGTGAATTAAGTGAGGAGTATCCAACACTTATAAATGGCTTTATCTTTTACAAGATGTCAGCGCATGATTTTTCCGGTTTTTAAAAATTTAACCTTAAACGAAAATCCACCATCAACACCCGTGTTTAGAGGGGTCAATCTTTGAAAACCCCTACCATCACGTGAGAGATTTTGAGGATATTTGTGGGACTCTGCGTTTTAACCAAATGCCGAGGAGTCCCTCAAACCGAGATTATTTCTTTTTCTCACGAAAGACAAAGCCAAGTCTTGGCTTCATGCCCTACAACCACGGTCCATTAGAACTGGGATGACCTCACAAAAGAGTTTTTCAAAAGTTTTCCCAAACCATAAGACGGCGACAATTTGCCAAATTCTAAATGGTTTTGTGCAATTAGAAGACGAAACTCTAGCAAAGTACTTGGAGAGATTCCATGAATTATTACTCCAATGTCCCCACCATGGTTTTGAAAAATGGAGACTCGTGCAAATCTTGTATGAGGGTCTAGATGTTAGAACCCGAACCACAGTCGAGTCAATGTGCAATGGTGCATTTATTGACAAGAGTGCCGATGACGCTTGGACTTTCTCGATCGAAGTCGATGAAAAGACTCAACAGTGGGAGTCCATCCGTGAACCGAAAAGGACTACCCCTGTAGGTAACGTTCATAGAATCGAGTCTGACTTTGAGGGAAATGCAAAAATGGCATCTTTAGCCCGGAGAATAGAAATGCTTGAGTTGCAAAAGAATGTATAACCTAATGCCCCTACTCTCCGTGACCAAATTGAAATGGCCACTTGTGCCGCATGCCATAGCTCTGACCATTTAGTGGACAGTTGTCCAGACTTACATGCATTTCAAGAGTCCAAAACTGAGCAAGCCAATGTATTGTACCATAGGCAAGAGAACAACCCGTATTCTCAAACCTACAACCCAGGTTGGAGGAATCACCCTAACTTCTCATGGTCTAAAGGACCAGTACAAGGGGGACCAACACATAACAACCAAGGATACTCATATCCTAGAAACCCATAAGTACAACCACACCCTCAGTACCCTGTAGAGAAAAAGACTAGCTTAGAAGACTGTGTCGGTCTGTTGACCCAAAATCTTTCACAACTTCAGAAAACTACCGACCAATGCTTAACAAGTCTAGAACTTAAAATGGGTCAAATCTGTGATGCATTGAATGAGAGAGAGAAAGGCAAACTCCCTAGTCAACCCCAACAAAATCCAAAGAATGTGTTTCAAGCAGGCTCCTCTACCTGCAATGAACCTTCACATAGTCAGGCAAATGCTATCACCACTCTCCGTAGTGGTAGAATTGTTGAGAACAATGTAGGTGTACCACAGTCAAGCGAGTCTCCATCAGACTCATCAGTACACACAACACCGCAGAAAACATCTACTGTAGAGAAAGAATCTGAGCATGTTGATAAACCCAAGAGTCCTACCAATATAGATGTTTCTTTGCCAAGTCATGTACTGTTGCTCCATTCCCACAAAGGTTGGTGCAACGAAGGGGGTAACCAATATAATGAGATTTTGGAAATGTTCAAAAGAGTTAACATAAACATTCCATTTCTCGAAGCAATCAGACAAATACCCACCTATGCTAAGTTTTTGAAGGACTTGTGCACACAAAAGCGAAAGCTTCATGTGCATAAGCGTGCCTTTCTCACTCGAGCAAGTGAGCTCCATAATCCAAAACAAGATTCCGACTAAGTTTAGAGACCCAGGTAGTCCAACAATTACATGCACCATAGGTGACCATGTGGTCGAAAAGGCGTTACTAGACTTAGGAGCCAGTGTGAATCTATTGCCATACTCTGTGTATGTGCAATTGGGCCTTGGAGAGCTGAAGCCCACACCTGTTACGCTACAGTTAGCGGACAGATCTGTGAGAATCCCCTGTGGTATTGTCGAAGATGTGTTAATCAAGGTTGATAAATTTTTGTTTCATGTGGACTTCATCGTCTTAGATACTCAACCCGTGCAAAACCCAAGTAATCACATTCCTGTGATTTTAGGACGTCCTTTCCTGGCGACGTCCAATGCCATCATCAACTGTCGTAATGGAGTGTTGAAATTGTCTTTTGGTAACATGACCGTAGAGCTAAATGTTTTTAACACTAGTCAACAACCCATTGATTGTGATGATACTTGATTTGCATGAGATTAACATGATCGAGAGTCGATCCAAGACTCTTTGCCCGACATTTTGTCAGTGGACCCTTTGCAAGCATGTTTAGATAACTTTGACTTAGATCTCTTTGAGTCTAAGTACATTGGTGAAATTCACTCGTTGCTTGAATCTGTCCCACACATGGATATTGCTAAATGGCATAATGCAGTGGAACCACTTCCACTCTCTGATACCAAATCTGCCCCACCTCTTAACACACCACCTAAGATTGATTTGAAACCATTACCTGATACTTTGAAGTATGCTTTCTTAGGTCCTTATGATACTTTACCTGTGATTATTGCATCATGTTTAGACACAGAACAGGAAAGTCGACTCTTAGAAGTACTTAAGGAACATAAAGGAGCCTTAGGTTGGACCATCTCCGATCTTAAGGGTATAAGTCCCACAATTTTCATGCATCACATAAACCTTGAGGAGGACACTAAACCATCTAGGGAAATGCAAAGGAGACTTAACCCCAACATGAGAGATGTTGTCAAGGGTGAGATTCTGAAACTGCTTGATGCGGGTATCATTTACCCAGTCCCTGATAGCCAGTGGGTCAGTCCTATTCAGGTAGTACCCAAAAGTCTGGCATCACTGTTGTTCAAAATGAGATGAATGAACTTGTTCCCACCCGTGTGACCACAGGGTGGCGAGTCTGTATTGATTATAGAAAATTGAACACAGTAACCAAGAAAGACCATTTTCCCCATCCCTTCATTGACCAAATGCTGGAAAGGTTAGCAAAACATAGTCACTACTGCTTCTTAGATGGCTATTCTGGCTACAACCAAATTCACATAGCACCCGAAGACCAACAAAAGACCACATTTACATATCCTTATGGAACATTTGCTTATCGTCGTATGCCTTTTGGGCTGTGCAATGCACCCACTACTTTTCAACGTTGCATGATGAGCATATTTTCCGACATGGTAGATAAGTTTCTTGAGATTTTTATGGATGATTTTTCGGTGTTTGGTTTTTCTTTTGATGAGTGTTTGCATCACCTCACTTGTGTGCTGATTAGGTGTAAGGAAAAGAGTTTGTTCTTGAATTGGGAAAAATGTCATTTCATGGTTAACTCAGGCATTGTCCTAGGGCATATTATCTCGGAAAAAGGCATAGAAGTAGACAAAGACAAGGTAGATCTCATTCAACACTTGCCTCAACCTCGTTCTGTGAGGGACATCAGATCATTTCTAGGCCATGCGGGTTTTTACCGCCGATTCATCAAAGACTTTAGTAAAATTTCACGACCTTTGTGCAATCTTCTTGCAAAAGATGTTGCATTTGTCTTTGATGATGCTTGTAAGGAAGCATGGGAGCAACTGAAGGATCTCCTTACATCTGCCCCTATAGTCAGACCACCTGACTGGACATTACCATTTGAGATTATGTGTGATGCGTCTGACTATGCTGTAGGAGCTGTTTTGGGCCAGCGAGTAGACAAACTTCCTTATGTGATCTACTATGCTAGTAAAACACTTAATGATGCTCAATTGAATTATTCCACTACTGAGAAAGAGTTACTAGCTGTTGTGTTTGCATTAGATAAGTTTAGATCTTATTTGATAGGGTCTAAGGTCATCATTTATTCGACCATGCTTTGCATTGAGATATCTTTTGTCTAAGAAAGATGCTAAGGCTCGTCTAATTCGATGGATACTCTTGCTACAAGAGTTTGACCTCGAAATTCGAGATAAGAAAGGGTTAGAAAATGTTGTTGCTGATCACTTGTCTAGGTTGAATGTCGAAGCTGCATGAATCTGTGCTAATTAGGGAATCATTCCCTGATGAGCAATTGATGCTTGTGTCTGAAATGCCTTGGTTTGCTGATATTGTGAACTACCTTGCTACAGGTAGAATGCCCTTGCATTGGTCTAAACAAGACCGTTCTAAATTCTTGGCTGAAGTTAAACATTTCCTTTGGGATGACCCATATCTTTGTTTAAATCTTGCCAAGACCAAATCATTAGGAGGTGTGTCCCCAATTCTGAACAAAGGGACGTCATCTCTTTCTGTCATGACCATGCATGTGGAGGCCACTTTAGTGCCAAGAAAACTGCTGCAAAGATCTTGCAAAGCGGTTTCTATTGGCCAACACTGTTTAAGGATTGCCATGCTTTTGTGTTGCTTGTGACCGATGCCATAAATTAGGAAGTATCACTAAGAGAAACATGATGCCCTTACAACCCATTTTAATTGTTGAGCTGTTTGATGTTTGGGGTATTGATTTCATGGGTCCATTTCTAACTCAAGGTAAGTTATACATTCTTGTTGCATTGCCGATTATGTCTCTAAGTGGGTAGAGGCCATTGCATCCAAAACCAACGACCATAAAGTTGTTCTTTCTTTCTTAAGGAAAACATTTTCTCCCGTTTTGGAACCCCTAGGGCAATAATCGATGATGGAGGTAGTCATTTCTGCAATATACCCTTTGAATCACTAGTGCGCAAGTATGGAATCACTCATAAGGTCGCAACACCTTACCATCCTCAAACCAAGTGGCCAAGTAGAAGTTTCTAATAGGGAAATTAAGCATATCCTTGAGAAAGACCGTCAATCCTTCTAGGAAAGATTGGTCTTTGCGCTTAAATGACGCTTTATGGGCCTATAGAACTGCATACAAGACTCCCATTGGGATGTCTCCTTACAGACTTGTGTACGGAAAAGCATGTCATCTACCTGTTGAGTTAGAACACCATGCATATTGGGCTGTGAAGAAATTGAATTTTGATCTTGATAAGGCTGGTACCCATAGGAAACTTCAACTCAATGAGTTAGAAGAATTGAGAAATGATGCATATGATAGTGCCAAATTGTATAAACAAAGAATGAAAGTGTTTCACGACAAGCGCATTCTGCGCAAGTCTTTTACACCTGGCCAAAAAGTTTTACTGTACAACACTCGTTTGCACTTGTTTCCAGGGAAGTTACGTTCTAGATGGTCAGGACCATTCTTGGTACGTACCGTTTTTCCCCATGGAGCTGTAGAAGTTGAAAACCCAGCAACCAAGAACATCTTCAAGGTCAATGGTCAGAGATTGAAACCATTTCTAGAGCATCGTCCACCAGAAGTTGAGACCGTCGACCTAGAAGACCCCATCTATGTGGACTAGACTAGTTCACTTGTGTACATACATATGGACTAAAAATCCATCTCCTTTCCCTTTTTCTTTTTCTTTTTGCATAATTTTTATGTGTGCTAACCAAACTTTTTGTCTTGCCCCTTGGGTGTTTGCTTTCAAAGCATTCATCCTCCCTTGGTTTAGCAACACTCTTGTACATCCAGAATCTCTTCCCTTTTCTCTACTCAGCATAGTTCTCTTGGTATGTGAATGTTTAAAATTTTATCATCTGTTGACACATTGAGGACAATGTTTGATTTAGGTTTGGGGGTGCATTTGCATTTAGAGTTTTTTTTGCATATAAAGTTTTTAGTCTTATATTTCAAAAAAAAAAAAAAAAAAAAAAAAAAACTTTGTAAATATTTGCATAAAAACCTCCAACTTTTAGAGATTTTAGAGTCACTAGCATGCTTCTAGCTATGTTTACATAGAGAGTCTGACCGAAATAACGGAACTTGGAAGTACTGGAGAACGCAATCAGGTTTCTTAGTTGATTAGAGCGTTAAAGTTGTGCTCAGAGATCAGATAAGTCTGAACGAATTCTTACTTGCAACTTTCCAGAAAATAAAACGAATTCTTAGTGCTAACATCTTAATAGAGTCCTCTAAGCTAGTCGTTTTATTTTCTGGGCCTGAAGAATTCTTAGTGTAACCAAAACCTAGGGGAGCATTAAAATTACTAAACTGACCTTGACTCTGGCCCTTAGACCACGAAAAGTTCGGATGGTTTCTCTGATGAGTGCCAAATATTGCATATTTCTACACCTTTTTATTGGCATTTAACTCATCTTTTGTGCTCAGAGATCAGATATTATCCCAGATTATGTATTTTCTTTGTTTTCAAGAATAAATATTTGTACTAATTAATTTTGTGTTTTTAGGTAGTGAATAAAGTTCGGAGAAATGGAGGAGCCCAAAGAGCAGAAAATTGGAGACGAGCGTCTATGGAGCGTAGAAAAGCCAAAGCCCGCGCACGCATCGGCTCACATCACCCTGAGCCGTTGAGATCTCCATCTTATGCATCCAACGGTCGCTCCATCCTTCCCATCAACACTCGATGCTCCCGCCCAACACCAAAACAGCCTGATTCTCCCTGAGCCGTTCAGATCTCGCATCGGGCCACGCATCGGATTCACCAAGATCCAACGCTCGCTCCACCCTTTGCATCGTCTTCTCGCTGCACCTGCTCAGCACCGAATTGCCCTACACCTATACCCTCGACCAAAACCATTCTCACTTCCATCTTCTCTTTCTTCTCCGACACCTCTGCAGAGAAACCCATCCCCCTTCTTCTCTCGACCATACCATGGCAGAGCCACCTCCTCACCACCTCCATCATCTCCTTACCCTGCCAACCGCGCCTGCAGACACCCTCTCCACCTCTCTAGGTCTAGATATCTCTTTCTTAGCTTCTCCCATAACTCTAGAAGCTAAATCAGAGATAACTAGAGCTAGGGTTTCACCAACAACTATGCATGGTCGATTCAGAGACGAGTAAGAGAGAAAAGAGGTTTGGGTCAGTGTGTATTTGTTATTTTGAAATGTTTGTGAGTTATAAATGTTGTTTTTGTTGTGAGAGAAAAACACACAGCATGTTTTAGGTTTAATTTTTTAGAATTTAATTTGAAGTATTTTTATTTTCGGATGATGTTCTAATCACCTCTGCTAGGGTGTAGAACAAACCCTTAATTTTATATTGAGTTAATTTCTATTCAATTTATGTTCTTGATGTGTGTATTGATTTAGGATAATTAGCTAATTGTTGAGCAAATTTCCTGTGATTGGTTGTACTGTAAAAAGACAACCAATACTAGGGGATAATTTGTGAATTCAATTAGCCAAATTTCCATTTGAGACCTTCAAGGGAAGGTCAAGAACACAAATAGAGTTAGGATACCTTAGTATAGGATTAAGTGGTGAGTTCAATCACCCTAGTACCACAAAAATCACAGTTACAACATCTTTGCTTGTCATTACCTTAGTTTAGAGTCACTGTCACCATTCCAACTTAGTCGTTTCGACAACAAACCAAAACATCTTTGTCACCTGAAATCAGTTAGTAAAGCCTTAGTTCAATCATAGCACACACCACTTCTCTGTGGGATCGACCTGTGCTTGCCCTTGCCTCCAATAGGCCTGTGCACTTGCATTAATACGTAGGAAAAACACTTTTAAAGACCTACCATTCTCCAACCAGATTATAGGTTTCTCGAATATGGGTCAAACTTTTGACTATTTATCAAATCTAGTGTTATTATAGAGTGCATTGGCTTGCTCTTCATTATTTTGGCCTTCCAAAAAAGGCTCCAATCTACCACTAGTGTGACGCACTTCTAAAGCTTCTAACCTTTTCGCTATAGCAGCAATTTTGGCATCTGATTCATAGCCTCCTTCTACCCTATTAACGCTTCCTCTTCCTACAAGAATTGTTTTCTGGGGTTCCCTATTATTTTCCCATTGTTGGGTCTTTTCGGCGATTTCATGCAAATATGTCATCGCCTCATCAATGTTTGGTTTTTAAACCCACCTGTACACATAGATTCTCTCTTGTGGTTGTAGTGGAATAATCTAAACCCTCATAAAGGATCTCGAACTAACCTAACCTTTTCGAGACCATGATGAGGACATTGGGCTAATAGATCATTGAACCTTTCCAAATACCTATACAAGGATTCTCCCTCCCGTTGAGAAAACGTGCGATTGCGTCCTAATAGACGATGTTTTGTGCCTAGGGAAAAACTTGTTCAAAAAGGCGAGATGTAAGTTGTTCATATGTTTCAATTGAACCGAGAAGCCAAACTATATAGCCACGATTTGGCTTTATCTTTCAAGGAAAAAGGGAATAACCCGAGTTTCAAAGCATCATCATCAAGGTTTCTAATCTTTAGGGTACTACAAATTTCCTCAAAGTCCCTAACATGAAAATATGGGTTTTCATTTTCTTTCCCTAAGAAGATTGGGAGCAGGTAAGGTCCCGGGTTTAAGTTCATAAGTTGCTTTTTTCCATTAACTCCGATACACGAGGGACGACTAGCCCTAGTCGGGTTCAACAAGGCTTTCAAAGTTGCCATTTCTGGCACTATCGGAATATTAGGGATTGTCTCCCAAACGGACGTTCAAAACGGACTCTTCAAAAATCGGACTTTCTAAATTGAGGTAATCGAGACGCTTAGAACTACTAGGTTTCTCTTTAACAAATCTACCTAGGGCGTCTCTTTTACGTTCAGGCATACAAAAGAATTAAGAAGGGGATTCTATGCAATCACAAATCAAGGCCGACTCAACCAAATCAAACCTATTGATTTCTAGCAAACAAAAAGCATGATGGCTCCACTTAGATTGTTTCTAGACCAGCTTCTAATCCTTCGAAAGGGAATTCGTTACAATTTAAGCAAACCCTCCGGAATCAATCCAAGTCAAAGTAAGTTGAATAGAGGCGAGGAAGCTCGGTGGAGCTTTGATACCCAAGGCCTCACCGGAATTACAAGGCGGCGCGGTCACGCATTCAACTTACTGAAACCTTCATGAACTTTGAAGTGTGCTTAAAAGAGTAACCAATATTTTTCGAATGACTTTCTTATTAAGCTCGTTACCCTATCGGTCTTGTTCTAGTCAAAATTTTAAGGCTTAGGTTCGCGTAGGTTACGTGTTCCTAAGACGGGCAAGAAGAGAACGGTGATGAAATCCGAACCCTTATCTTATATGGCCAGGCCTTGCCCTTTACTAGAAAATTAAAGCAGCCGTATTCAAGTCCTCAGCATATATGCAAACGAAGGAGTCCAGTAACTCGCTGACTGGGGATTCGAGAGTGTTCAGAATCTTACCTCCCGTTCCGAGACAGGGGATGAATCGGTTGTAGTCGACTCGGACCACCGACTCCTATGTCGGTGTACGAACCCAAGGTGCGGAGACAATATCGTAATTGTCCTCCTTCTCTGCAAACAATTTATATTTAATACTACCCTTCTGTAGGGTTTAAAAATAATGTCCAGAATGTCCAAATGTCCAAAAAGTCCAAAAAGAAAAGAAAAAATAATAAAAATAATAAACCTTAATATTTTTCTTTCTTTTTTTCTAAAAATAAACAAACCCTAAAAACAAAATAACTAAAATAAAATCGTCTTTTTTCCCGTTCTTTTTGCTTTAATCTTTCGCTCCAAGTCTTTACGAAATCACCAAACTCCTTGGCTCAATTTTCTTTATGATCCGTAACACGAGACTAAAGATAAATACCCAAAACGTAAAAAAGAACAAAAATAATAAAAAACTAAAAAATAAAAAGAAAAACAAATCTAAAACCCTAAAAACAAGTCCGCGTCGGCGGCGCCAAAAATTGATGTGGTTTTGAAAGTTGTAGTAAAAAGTGGTAAGAAAGATGTCGTTCCTCTCAGACTTGTGAAGGATTTTTTAGACTTAAATTCAAAACTAAAATATAAAAATCACTAATAATTATAGCAAACACTGAAAAATTTGATATCAATATTAAAAGAACACTGAGGCTAAGATTCCACTATTTTTCCAAGTTCAAAGCGATTTAACCCAATATTGATATTCATGCAATTTTCTCGTTCAATTTGATTCTAAGCTATTGCAACAAGTAGATTCTCAAAATAACAAGTGTAAATCGGAAGCATAGAACATCAAAAACCTAGGTCCAAATATGCTCTATCAAAAGAAATCACAATTGTTTAACAAAAATCATTCAAACAATTATTGATCAAGGCAAATAATCATATAATAATTGCAAATAAATAAATAAAATATAATATACCACTTTTTGTTGGAAAAATAGCTTCCTCTATCGCCTCAGCAATGGGGTTTAGCTCCTCATATTAATCATGGTCTCAAAATATGTGTTTACGGCTCAAAAGATGATTAAAAGGATGAAAAGTAATAAAGCAGTGATTCGCAATAGTGTATATGTGTTACGAAGAAGCTGTTACAATGGAACTGTTGAAAACACTGTTGTTTTGTCGCTGAATTTAAGACCCCAAAAACGATCTGTCCCTGATGGCCTTTGTTCTTCGTGTTCTTCCTTGTTGCAGCAGTAAACTCGATTTCCCGCAACTCTCCCCTGTTGATCTCTCGTGTTCTAAACTTCCCAAAGTCTCCGTAACACCTATTTGACTCACCACCAACCTATATATCCCACGGGTTCGAAATATCTCGATTAAATCTCGAGAATATCTCTTTTTTTCTTCTAACAAGTCCCTAATTTTCTTCTCTTGCCAATCTTCTTACGTGGTTACAGGCTGTACAATCCTTCCTAAATTACTCCAACTTCTATATTTGATAACTACGCATCATATCAGCACTTATCTTCCAAATTTATCCCAAAAGAAACCCATAACTTTTCTCTCCCCGTTTCGCTCCAACACGATCATGCGGCCCAAGTTGATCGATCCAAACTCTTGTACCAGCCTTTGTTAGGCTCTAACAGTCCACCCACCAAAATCCCACGATTGAATCTCTAAATCCGCTGAAAAATCCAACTCCAAATATGTTTCTCGCCTGCCATTTTTCCCGCCAATTTCGATATTTGAATTGTTGAAGATGAGGCGCCCCTATCCAGAGTAGGGGTGCCTTTAGCAGCTGCCTTGGGGTGTCCTGAGGGTGCCCCTTAGTAATTTGGGTACCCCTTATCCGTAGTGAGGGTCCGAATAATAGATGTCCTCCGGTGCAACTTTTCGAGCCGATTTTTCCAAAATGTTTATTGGCCAAAAATACCTACACACACATAAAACACCATAATAAGTACAAAAAAATGAGCACTATTAATATATAGAATAGAGACAAATTAGACACAAAAATGTGTCTATCAATGCCCAAGATTGTAGGCTTGTGCTTACATGCCCAAGTTTAAATTTGACATGTCTAGGATCAATTTTGAGATGCCCAAGATTGTAGGCTTGTGCTTTCATGCCCATGCCCATGCCCAAGATTCAATATGACATGCCCAAGTTTAAATTTGACATGTCTAGGATCAATTTTGAGATGCCCAAGAAAGTAGGATTGTGCTTTCATGCCCATGCCCCAGATTCCATTTGACATACCCAAGTTTAAATTTGACATGTCTAAGATCAATTTTGATATGCCCAAGATTGTAGGCTTGTGCTTTCATGCCCATGCCCAAGATTCAATTTGACATGCCCATGTTTAAAGTTAACATCCCTAGGATCAATTTTGAGATGCCCAAGACCGTAATCTTGTGCTTTCATGCCCATGCCCAAGATTAAATTTGACATGGCCAAGTTTAAATTTGACATGTCTAGGATCAATTTTGAGATGCCCAAGACCGTTGGCTTGTGCTTTCATGCCCATGCTCAAGATTCAATTTGACATACCCAAGTTTAAATTTGACATGTCTTGGATCAATTTTGAGATGCCCAAGACCGTAGGCTTGTGCTTTCATGCCCATGCCCAAGATTCTATTTGACAGTCCCAAGTTTAAATTTGACATGTCTAGGATCAATTTTGAGATGCCTAAGACCGTAGGCTTGTGCTTTCATGCCCATGTCCAAGATTCAATTTGACATAACAATTTTTTAATTTGACATGTCTAGGATAAATTTTGAGATGCCCAAGACCGTAGGCTTGTGCTTTCATGCCCATGCCCATGATTCAATTTAACATGCCCAAGTTTGAATTTGAAATGTCTAGGATCAATTTTGAGATGCCCAAGACCGTAGGGCTTGTTCTTTCAAACCCATGCCCAAGTTTAAAGTTGACATGTCTAAGATCAATTTTGAGATGCCCAAGACCGTAGGCTTGTTCTTTCATTGCCATGCTCAAGATTCAATTTCACATGCCCAAGTTTAAATTTGACATGTCTAGGATCAATTTTGAGATGCACAAGACCGTAGGCTTGTGCTTTCATGCCCATGCCCAAGATTCAATTTGACATGCCCAAGTTTCAATTTGACATGTCTAGGATCAATTTTGAGATGCCCAAGACCGTTGGCTTGTGCTTTCATGCCCATTCCAAAGATTCAATTTGACATACCCAAGTTTAAATTTGACATGTCTAGGATCAATTTTGAGATGCCCAATACCGTAGGCTTGTGCTTTCATGCCCATGCCCAAGATTCAATTTGACAGGCCCAAGTTTAAATTTGACATGTCTAGGATCAATTTTGAGATGCCCAAGACCGTAGGCTTGGGCTTTCTTGCCCATATCCAAGATTCAATTTGACATAACAATTTTTTAATTTGACATGTCTAGGATAAATTTTGAGATGCCCAAGACCGTAGGCTTGTGCTTTCATGCCCATGCCCATGATTCAATTTGACATGCCCAAGTTTGAATTTGACATGTCTAGGATCAATTTTGAGATGCCCAAGACCGTAGGCTTGTGCTTTCATTCCCATGCCCAAGTTTAAAGTTGACATGTCTAAGATCAATTTTGAGATGCCCAAGACCGTAGGCTTGTTCTTTCATTGCCATGCCCAAGATTCAATTTTACATACCCAAGTTTAAATTTGACATGTCTAGGATCAATTTTGAGATGTCCAAGACCGTAGGCTTGTGCTTTCATGCCTAGGATCAATTCTGGGATGCCCAATACCGTAGGCTTGTGCTTTCATGACCATGCCCAAGATTCAATTTGACATGCCCAAGTTTAAATTTGACATGTTTAGGATAAATTTAGAGATGCCCAAGACCATAGGCTTGTGTTTTCTTGCCTAGGATCAATTTTGAGATGCCCAAGACCGTTGGCTTGTGCTTTCATGCCCATGCCCAAGATTCAATTTGACATGCCCAAGTTTAAATTTGACATGTCTAGGATCAATTTTGAGATACCCAAGACTGTAGGCTTGTGCTTTCATTCCCATGCCCAAGATTCAATTTGACATGCCTAGGATCAATTTAAGAAGCCCAAGACTGTAGGTTTGTGCTTTCATGCCCATGCCCAAGTTTAAATTTGACATGTCTAGGATCAATTTTGAGATGCCCAAGATTCAATTTGACATGTCTAGTATCAATTTTGAGATACCCAACACCGTAGGATTGTGCTTTCATGCCCATGCCCAAGATTCAATTTGACATGCCCAAGTTTAAATTTGACATGTCTAGGATCAATTTTGAGATTCCCAAGACCGTAGGCTTGTGCTTTCATGCCCATGCCCAAGATTCAATTTGACATGCCCAAGTTTAAATATGACATGCCTAGGATCAATTTTGAGATGCCCAGGACCGTAGGCTTGTGTTTTCATGCCTAGGATCAATTTTGAGATGCCCAATACCGTAGGCTTGTGCTTTCATGCCCATGCCCAAGATTCAATTTGACATGCCCAAGTTTAAATTTGACATGTTTAGGATAAATTTAGAGATGCCCAAGACCGTAGGCTTGTGTTTTCATGCCTATGATCAATTTTGGGAAGCCCAATACTTGTAGGCTTGTGCTTTCATGCCCATGCCCAAGATTCAATTTGACATGCCCAAGTTTAAATTTGACATGTCTAGGATCAATTTTGAGATGACCAAGACCATAGGATTGTGCTTTCAGGCCCATGCCCAAGATTTAATTTGACATGTCGATGATCAATTTTAAAATACCCAAGACTGTAGGCTTGTGCTTCCATGCCCATGCCCAAGTTTAAATTTGACATGTCTAGGATCAATTTTGAGATGCCCAAGACCGTAGGCTTGTGCTTTCATGCCCATTCCCAAGATTAAATTTGACATGCCCAAGTTTAAATTTGACATGTCTAGGATCAATTTTGAGATGCCCAAGACCGATGGATTGTGCTTTCATGCCCATGCCCAAGACTCAATTTGACATACCCAAGTTTAAATTTGACATGTCTAGGTTCAATTTTGAGATGCCCAAGACCGTAGGCTTGTGCTTTCTTTTTCATGCCCAAGATTCAATTTTACATGCCCAAGTTTAAATTTGACATGTCTTGGATCAATTTTGAGATGCCCTAGACCGTAGGCTTGTGCTTTCATGTCTAGGTTCTCCATCAATTTTGATATGACCACTGCAATATTTTGCAGACAAGGTGAAAGCAAAGCAAACTTTGAAGCCTACGGGTGTAGATATTAATAGTTTACCAAATCCTACGTTAATTGATGGAGAACCTTCTCTAATCATTCCAGCAGATTTCTATCAAGAAGGATGCAAACCTTTTGAACATAGCTTTATTGCGCGTTTAAACTTCACAGGTTTGAAGTTTGTGGAGGTCAAAAACTGTTTGGTTAGTCAATGGCAGATAAACCCTTATTCAGTTAGGTTTATGACTATGAGTAAGGGATTTTTCGTCATTATGTTACATGATGCTGAAACAAAAGAGAGAATTTGCCATACAAAGTGGTATGTAAACCAACATGAGATCAAACTCGTGGATTGGTATCCTGGTTTTGATCCGGAACGCCAGAAAACTTCCCATGCAAACGTATGGGTACACTTTCCTGGTCTTCATGCAGAGCTATGGACTGAGAAAAATTTGTTATCCATGGGAAAGGTTTTAGGCACTCCGATTGTGGTTGATCAGAGAACCCTAAACTTAGAATTTGGAAACTTTGCGTCTGTCTTGGTTGATGTTGATTTCGCCAAGCACATTCCAAGCAGAATTAAACTTACAGCTGGAGGTCGCACATTCTGGCGGTATCTGGATATTCCAAAATCTCCAAAATTTTGTATGAAGTGTAGAATCATCGGGCACAATGATGATGAGTGCAGGCGATAATCTAAGAATGATGAGCAAACACCTAAGGTTGACACTGCAGCTAAGGGGGAATCTTCCAAGGGTTGGCAGACCGCAAGAAACAAGAGGCATCGTAAGGGTAAGAACGCTGGAAATGCTAATGCTAATTCTGGTGTGGAGAATGCAAACAATGGTACGGGTGATATTGCCGGGGTGCTGGTTGATGTTGGGGAGAATGCTGTTGGTGCGGAGTATACCAATCAGCTTGAGGAGGAGCTAGCTTCTTCTGAAGCTCAACTTCGAGCAGCGTCTGAGGCTTTTGAGAAGGCTAAACAGGCGTTAGCTGCGAAAACAGTATTAGCTAGCGGGTTGTTAGTGGGTGAAACTACAACCTCAGCTAAGTCAGTTACGAGTGGTGAATTGGCAAGAACTAATCACTCAAATACTGATAAGAACAATGATATTTCTTCTTCTACTCCTGTTGAAACTGCTGGCGAAAGAGAACACCTAGTGTAGGACCAGAATATCGCAACACTAATACTTCGCGAGATTAATAAACAACTGCATCGCGAAGGAGTCGCATGGAGGTAAATAAATGACGTAATAGATGACGACAGTTAGAACATGAGGAAAGTGTGAAGACTTAGCGAGATTTAAGAGTGTCGCGAAGGCAAACAGTTGTACATTCGCGAGCATTCGCGAGACGCTTCCGAAAATAAGGGACAGTATAGCTGTCATCCACTATGTAATACCCTATATAAAGGGTCGAGTAAGTCAGTTGTAAGGGGAGGTCTTTTTGAATTGTGAAACAAGTCATTAAGAGAGAGAAAGAAAAGAGAGGTTGTAATTTCTTTAACTTTGTTCTACATTTCTTTGTAAATCTTTCAAGAAGACAATTAATAAAACACATCATTGTTCATCTTCAAATGGATTGATTAAACAGATTTGAGTGAGAGGTGTAGTGTGGGAAAACCTGCAACTACATATGCGCTAGAAACAGGGACGAACAAGATTGAAGATTAAAGAGTACAATTAAAATCGCTTAAATCAAGAAAATGAGAAAGGAGAAGGTTAAATCAGATGAGATAGAAGAATTAAGAAGCAAGGAACATAGCGAAGAAATGGAATACAATTCAATTACAAAAGCAATGGTTAATGAATTCCATGAAAATATTAGAGGAAGGATACATAAACAAGATTTCGAAGGAAAGAAGATTATAGATGAGGAGAAGATGGTAGGCCTCGAAAGTGTATGTAAATTTGACCTACGTGTAATACCGCAAGTGCACGGCGTCCTATTGAGACGCGGCAAGTACGGGTCGATCCCACAAGGACTAGGGTGTGCTTTGTGTGTGATCTAAGGCTTCTTCAACTGAATTCAAGTAAGTAACAAGTGACAACAGGGGGTTTTGCCGATACGGCTGAGGTAGTGAAATGAACCTAAGCTAAGGAAAACAGCAGAGTAAATTGTAACAAAAAGAGAGCTCTAGGGTGTCGAATCCACCCCCGACCTCGGCTAAGACAAAGTGCAATTTTTGAAATCGTTTCTCGTCCCTTGTAATGGCAAGTCTACCATTTCCGTGGTCTCAATGAAAGGGTTATTATCAAACAAAGCAATTAACTAATCCCTAGTATTAGTTGTCTTGTCATAGTACAACTAATCACAGATCATGTTCACTACTTAGATGATTCAACCTAACTTAAAATGGGTATTCTAATAACAATTAAAGTATCTCTCCCAAGCACTACTTGTCTTCTCAGGGCACAACTAGTCTGAGGATTAATAGTATTCAATGAAGCATGAATTGCACACATTTTACATAGAAGTGACCTGACTACAAAGCATACATGGTATACTCTGTGAAAGTAAAATGCAAATGTGTATTGATTATATATACCCTAAACCATAAGGCACAACAAGAACAGATATCAAAACATGAGCAATTCTTAGCAAAAGGTTATGGGTTTCATCTGAACCCTAGAAGAATTAAACTAGAACATGATAAAACAAAATACACAAAATTAAAGCTAAATGACTGCACTGGCTAATCCAGGCGTCAAACCTAACACACCCAACTCAGTTGTATTTATACATGCAAAATCAATTCCAAAACTCTTAAACCCTAATTCTCAAAATCGAAATTAAATATTAAAATAAACCCATACCCTCTACTCTCTGAATCGCCTCTCCTCCTTTGTCAATTGGCTCTGCGAACTCCATGTCAAGCAGTGAAAACCCTAGCTTCACTCGTCTCAGTCCTAGCTTCTACCATAATCTAGAAGCTATAGATGGAGAAGTGTGAAACAAGGGTGGCGAAGGTGGTACTGATGATAGTTGTTGGGATGATGGTGACAGGAGAGGTGGTGAGTTGGTGGTTTGTCGGGGAAGAAGGGAATGGGTTTGCAGAGGAGATGGTTTCTGCAGAGAAGAGAAGAAAGAGAAAGATGGAGAGAAAATGGGTAGGTCGATTAGGGTATAGGGTGTTGGGTATTTTGTTGTGAAGTCAGTTACATCAAAGCTCGATGAGGAAGGCGCGAGCGAGCGTGGGATGAAGCACTATGATCTTAACGGGCCGAGGGAAGGCTCGAGTAAACGGGTGTGGTGCGGGAGCATCGAGTAATGATATGTAAGGCTGAGCGACCGTAGGATGTAGCTGAGGGAGATCTCAACGGTCAGAAATGACGGGCTTGGATCCGTGTCACGGGTCGGAGATGGATAGCTTGGGCCCATGTCTTGTAGATGAGTTGCAACTTGTTGGGTTGCAACTGTTGCGCGCGCGGGCTTCGGCTATCTGCTCCATAGATGCTCGACTCCAATTCTTCTGCTCTTTTGGCTCCTCAATTTCTCCGAGCTTTATTTATTACCTAAAAACACAAAATTAATTAATACAAATATTTATTCTTGAAAACAAAGAAAACACGAATGCTGGGATAATATCTCGATTTCTAAGCGCAAAAGATGAGTAAAATGCCAATAAAAAGGTGTATAAATATGCACTATTTGGCACTCATCAAATACCCCCAAACCTGAATTTTACTTGTCCTCAAGTGAAACAGAAATTAAGAAATCCTAACTATACCCCCGTCGCAGTCTCTCGAATGCATTTAGCGTATGCACTAAGCCTTTAAACCCCTAGGTGTCCCTAGTGGACGAGTTGTAGTCTCGTGAGGGTTTACCGAGGTGTACACACAAAACCTTCTCCAACTTCGAGTGTAAAGAGTCTCAAGCCTCCAAGAATCTATGAGGACATAGAGTTTCGCATGCTAGTAACGAAGTTAGAACTACCAAAGAACGCCTTCTCATCCTTAAGTGTTGAGCGAGAAGTAACCATACCATATGAAAGAATTCGGATTCGATTGTGATCATAAGTCTCAACTTCGCCTCACCATTAGGGTTTTATGATAATTGCACTCAAAAAGATCGCTTTTTAGTCTCTCATGTGTGCGAGGCGGGAATAAAGAGAGAAATCCCGCACACGTTGTAGGTAAGAAGGATAACCTTCCGATATAAAATCCTGGAGACTCCACAAGAGTGTGGACAAAAAGAATCTTTTCTGATGATCTCTAAGAAAGGAAATCAACCATTAGCAAGGGGTGGGAGTACTCACTCACTTCTCACCCGATCGGCAATTAATATCACTCTCTCATAAGAACCATAGAAACGTCTTCAATCTTCGGTCTTCGGTCTTCAATTGTTGAAGACCTGCCTTGATAATGTGATATGCAGACCTGCTGACCTTTCTGCCTGGCTACGGCTTTTACTCTTCCCAATTTGCATCTTGTCTCTATACTGCACTCAAGCGTTCAAATGAGGAGAAGTCAAGTAATCGGAAGAAGCTCCAAATATCTGCGATTCAGCAAGCTCTATTGGTTTGGAAGGAACCCAATGGGTGTTACCAACTGATTTCAAAGTTATTGCAGCAGCCATGTCACCAACACTCCAAAAAAGACAGTGAGAAAGATTGCGAGAAGAAGCCGGAGGTTGCCAATTTGAGTGCCTGCCGAAAGAAGATTGGCTACGGACACTATGCAGCTGCAATCCGTGTCTTGTCCTCGAATGGTATTGCTCCGCGCGATGATAACACTTTGGCTGACCTTGAGTCCAAACATCCGACTGCCCCTCCTCCTTCCATTCCGAATACAAGCTTTTGCAGTGACCCCATAACGGTTGATTCGAGAGCGGTCTTGGGTGCTATCAAGAGTTTCCCTAAAGGTACTTCGTGTGGTCGTGATGGCTTACGAGCACAACATCTAGTTGACGCCTTGAGTGGGGCGGCAAGCAGCAGCTGCGGATGGGTTGATGGCTTCGATCACGGGTGTAGTCAACCTTTGGTTGTGCGGTGTAAATGCCCCGGTGTTCTAGGTGAGTATATTGCTAGTGCACCCCTTACGCCTTTACTCGAAGCCGGGAGGAGGTCTTAGGCCTATTGCGGTTGGAACCATTTGGCGTCGCTTGGTCTCTAAGGTAGCTGCCTTTTAAATCGGAAAGGCAATGTCTTCTTATTTAGGCGACTATCGCCCGGTGTTGGGATGCCGGTTGGAGGGGAAAGTATTCTTCACGCGGTTAATGATTTGCTAGAGTTGAAGGGTCATTCAGACAAGATGTCAATGTTGCTTATTGACTTCTCGAATGCTTTTAACATGGTGTGCAGATCCCATCTCATTAAAGAGGTCCGGCTCCATTGTCCAGGTATTTCTCGTTGGGTTGAGTTACGTTATGCTAGGCCCTTTAAACTCTACTACGATCAACACATTTTATCTTCCGCCCTTGGTGTTCAAAGAAGGTGACCCCTCGGTCCTCTTTTGTTTGCTCGACACTTCACCCTCTTGTGAAGTCCATTGCCTCTGTTGTAAACTTGATTTGCATGCCTGGTATTTGGATGACGGTACTATCATTGGTGATACGCTTGAGGTTGCTAAAGCTTTGAGCATAATTGAATCCGAAGGCCCATGTAGAGGTTTACATCTGAACATTAAGAAAACTGAAGTTTTTTGGCCTACAGTTGATCCTCGTTGCACTGCTGAAGGTGTTTTTCCCAGTGATATTGGTAGACCTCGCAATGGTGTTAAACTTCTGGGTGGACCTGTGAGTTTGGATTTGGATTTCATGAGTGACATAGTTTTGAGTAGGGTGAACAAGACCATTCAGCTTATGTCCGCTATCAAGAAACTCAGAGATCCACAGAGTGAGATGTTATTACTTCGTAATTGCGTCGGTGTGTCCAGACTATACTTTGCAATGCGTACCACCAATCCTGCAGCTTTACAAAAAGCCACTGATCTTTATGACGACCATCTTCTTCAATATTTGAGGCTTTTAATCACGGGAGATGGTGCAGGTTTTGGGCCTTTACAACGGAGGTTGGCTACCTTGCCTATCAAGGATGGTGGTCTTGGTATATATACTATGTCTGACACTCGCAGACTATTGTTATCTCGCTTCCCGTAGTCAAACCGCCCGATGCGGAAGGTTATTCTTGGTAACTTATTTCCTCCGAGATCACGGTTACGCTTGCAGACAGCTCTTCTAACTTTATTCAGTATGTGGTTTGCCTTCGACTTGCGTGTCGATAACACCGCCCCCTTCTATGCATGCCCCGGGCGATCACTTATTTTGATGCAGTTAAGAAGCAAATACCTACCCAATATTCACTATCTGTAAGAGATTCTATTCTGTGGCAATGTAACCGTGTCAAACACGCACAAGATTACCTTCTAGCTGTTCCAATCAGCGGGTTGAACCAATGCCTTGGGCCCAGACAGTTCAGAGCTGTAGTTTGTTATCGTCTTGGTATCCCATTGTTTGCTGAGGATGGTTTATGCCCGTGCTGTAATAAACCTATGGACATATTTGGGGATCATGCGCTTCACTGTGCTAATGATGTTGGGATTAAGTTTCGACATGATTTGGTTCGTGATGTAATTGCTGACATATGCTACAAAGTTGGTGTCCATGCGCGCAAAGAAGTTGCTATGGGTTTTCTGTCTGATGACAACAAGGATTTACGACCTGCGGATATTCTTGTTCTTAACTGGGAGAATGGTCAAGATGTGTGTATGGATGTTACAGGCGTCTCTCCGTTCACTGGTGAGGGTGTTCGTGCCTTTATTCCAGGCCAAGCCATTTCAAGGGCAGTTGCGCGTAAACGTACTAAGTATTTGGATGAATGTACCTCACATGGTTTTGGGTTGGGTGTTTTAGCTTTCACTACTCTAGGGAGCTTGGTGAAGATATGATTTGTTTCTTCAAGCGTTTGAAAAATTGTTTAGTTAGTAATGATGCTTGGTAGTGGTCCGGGTAGATTTATTTTTCATAGGTTGGGTGTTGTAATTCAGAAAGGGGTTGGTGCCCAGCTTGTAGCTC
Source organism: Papaver armeniacum (assembly GCA_023531295.1). NCBI lineage: Eukaryota > Viridiplantae > Streptophyta > Magnoliopsida > Ranunculales > Papaveraceae > Papaver > Papaver armeniacum. Next base: position 153,912 of record JAJJWW010010258.1, on the reverse strand, counting down.
GGCTACCAACTAAAAGTGTAAAATCTTAAATTGAAAATAAAAAAAAATTATTTGATATATATATATATTTTTTTTTTGATTTTTGATTTTTTTGATTTTTTTTTTTTTTTTTTTTTTTTTTAAATTACAATAAGTGAAAATAAAAATACAAATAATGAAACAACTAACTCCATGGATAAAGGACTTTATCACCCAATTTTTCCACAACTTGTATTGTCTTGATTTTATAAATTTTATTAATTCTCATCCTATTTTCTTTTCTTTGTTGCACATAAACCTTGGACTATATCAATTTTTCTTTCAATATTCTGATGCTGCTCCGTTTGCTGACGATGATGTGTTTATATGGGTCTTGCTGTTTGAGAGAGAGAATGATGCTAACTACAAATCGGTATTTAGAAGGAGTTTTCATCTTTAGACGTCACCCTCATGATTGACAAAAACTAGCACTCAAGAGATCAAAAGTAGTGCTGAAAATGGTGCGAAGTTGGGTAGCTCACCATTCCTACCCGGAATTTACGTAAGGTGACACACACTCTAACAGCTTTTCTAGAAAGTTGCAAAAAATTGAAGGTTGGTGCCTCACTTGATGTAAAGTGGGTAGTCTCCACTATGGGTGATCACAATTCTACTACCGAATATCTAACAACACCTAATTAAGCCCTCCGGTATGGTTAAATCCAACTTTAACGCTCTAATCAACTAAGAAACCCGATTGTGTTCTCCTCCTACTTCTAACTTTTTGTTATTTCTGGTCAAAACTCTCTATGTAAACATAGCTAGAAGCATGCTAGTGACTCTAAAATCTCTAAAAGTTGGAGGTTTTTACAAAAAGAGTTTTTGAATTATTTTTTTTTTTTTTTTTTTTTTTTTTTTGAATAAAAGATAAAATAAAAGACTAAAAACTCTAAATGCAAATGTACCCCAAACCTAAATCAAACATTGTCCTCAATGTGTCTACATATAGAAAAAAAAAAAAAAATTTAAACAAGTCATACCGAGAGAACTATGCTGATAAGAGAAAAGGGAAGAGATTACCGGATGTCGGCGGGAGCAAGTTTGAGCTTCTTTAGTCAAGGCTAGAATCCAACATTCTTAGTGGAGATCATATCGTATTAGCATAATATATGCGCATGAAGACTCAACCGATTCAAGAAAAGAAAATTTAACAAGTCCTACTGGATTATATACAAAAATTCACCATAAACTAACAATCTAAAGAGTTTAGGATCAACCCAATAGAAAATATGTACACACATTAACAGCCTTACACAAATATAAAATGAGAGTGCAAGTAAGACTGCAAATGTGAAAGAGTTTCCCCCAAACCTAAACTTGTGAACGGGTGTGTTTGGGAGCACAAAATCTTGCAATTTTAAAGGTACATCATGCAAAAGGTCTAACTCAAAATGAGTTTTGCTAAGAACAGGCAGACATACACATTCCAACTGTGGCTCCTTAAGAGTGTTATACTTTGATGCAAAATAGTCCAAGAGGACTTGGGAAGCACAAAGCTCTAGGCCTAGATTAGGCATTTTTAGAAAAGTTGGTTTTGCAATTTTGTGACAAACTACACCTAGGTTGGGTGGAGGAGTTTCAATTTGTGACTTAGGAGAGAGGTTAGGTACATCTAAGTTATTTTCATGTATACAATCATTTGTACCATCATATACTTTCCTAAAGTCAGAGGAGGGTAAATCATGTTCACCAGCATAAAACAATTCATCAATCTCCATGTCATAATTTTCATCATTCTCATGCATAACATGACTAGGAGAGATATCATCCTGTAACCTAGGCATGGAATTAGACACATTTATTGAATCATCTGTATTAACAGACAATTCAGCTATTCCTAGGTCACATACAGGTGATAAAGCATGCTCATTTTCACAGGACAATTCCACAGGTTCCACATCAACATCACATGCATGAATATTAGAAGAAGCATTATTCATAGGGTTCACAGAAGAGACGCCTAACGTCTCTGAACCAAAAGATTCCATCATATTATCTGCATACACATGCTCTTCTAACATATCATATTCATCATCATCATCATCATAACAAAAATGCATTTCCCTATTAGCATTTCTAGTATACTCATTTACCTCTAGATTAGGTTCATATTCAGTGTTCGTTGCATGAGTAGGAAGAGAAACACTATTTTCAAGATTTTCTTTATTAGGGACAATAATCATTCTATCATGAACTGCCTTCCATTCTTCTTTTTCTAAATGAATCAGGTTCATCTTTAAGAACATGTGACATTGTTCAATGGAGGGAGAGTCTTCAATAGTGGGTATGCATGTTTCATATGAATAATCATTAAATGGTTGTGTACATGGTTCACTAGAGAAGGGATGATCATGCATGTTGCTATATGGATGGTCATGTATTGCATTCAGTTCAAGCCTAGCATTTTGCTCCATGAGAGTTTCTATTAGTGATTGTAAACAAGGAGTCGGGGGAGTATAAAATTGTTCATCTCCCCACTATGGTGACTGATACATGTGCTCATGATGGTTAGGGTATGAGTACTCAAGGTCAAGGCCCTGAGAAGGCTCATAATATGCCCTAAAATCATTATGGTCTGTGGGGGTTTCATACTGTGAAGCATGCCCGTAAGCAAGCTCTCTAATGGATTTGTTTCCATCCCCAGATGCAGACCAAAATCCTGACATGATTTAATAACTCAAATTGAACTCAAAGCCCAGTTGTAGTGGACTTAGTTTGGTTTATTGGGTTTCATTTGGTTTAAATGGGCTGATTTGGTTTGGTTGGGATTTGGTTTTGTGGGCTGTAGACTTGGTTATGTGCAAAGCCCAGGTTGTGTGTAAATGCACAGCCCAGTTACACAAGCTTATGTGGGCTTAGTTGGTTGCAGCCCAGCTTGATTCTAAAGGAGCAGAGCCCAGGTGCGGTTAAATGGGCTTCAGTTATGTGCAAAGCCCAGCAGTGTGAAATTGCACAGCCCAGGTTGCTGAGGGCTTAGTTTGGTTGCAGCCCAGGTTGGGTTCAGTTAGCCCAGCTGGTGTGGGCTGATGGGTTCGGTCTAGTAGCTGCACGGCCCAAATTATGTTAAAAAAATGAAAACCGATTCAACTCGGTAAATCGCTGAGTTAGGATTGACTCAGCGATTCAGGGAGTCAACTCAACTCGGCCGGTTCTACTCGGTGAACAGTAACCAGTTCACTCACTCAGCTCTCCGCTCAGACTTTTACTCAGCTGAGTCAAAGTTTTCTATTCAGATTTCACTCGGCTCACTCGAGTCAACAAGTGTAGTTGATATCAAGCAAAATTTTTAGATTTTCAGCTCATAACTGAGAGCTTCAGTTGCTCAAATCTGGCAGGGCTAAGTCCAGCCAAATCTCAGCTAAATTCTCACAATTCAATCACAAAACACCCACACAACTCTCAGTTTGATTATCAAATTTTTCACTCAACAAACTCTCAAACCGATCTCACTCAAAGTTCAAAGAATTTCACTCAAATCTTTTTTGATTTTCGGAGTTTTCAATGGGGTTTCAAACAAATGTGCAATGCACAACTCGTAGAATGCACGAGGGTTATACAGGTGGTAGACCAAGGGCTAGCCAGGGGCTCAAGCTTGCGGCCAGGGGCTAGCAAGGGAGCCGGATTATCATGCACGGTGGTCGACGAGCCTAGGATTGGCAAACTCAAGCAAGGCTTGTACACGGCACAACCTAGGTTCACAAAGCAAACTCACGTAAAACTAGCACAGCCCAGTTGGCGGCTTGAAAGTAACAGATTAAGCAATGCCAAAGACAATTCACAACCCGGAGTAACAGTTAAAAACTTAGCTTGTGCACAACCGAGGTATTTCGAGCGGTGGTTTGTGCTCAAACTCGTAGCTCGGGGTTACGGCACGAGACTCTAGCAAAGAGTCGGCAACTAGTTTATCATACGGTTATGAGGCACAAAAGCATTCAGCTATAAAGGGGGCCACTCACCCGACCCGATAAGTTGCGAGGCCGCTTAAGTTATGCGCCTTGCTCTTGTCTTTCTTGGGTTGGCTTGCACAGCAACACAGGTACCACTGCAAGTTCAGCTATCACAGAGAGTGATGCAGCTGAGTTGTTGTATTGCAGTGTACACAAGCTGCCAGGTTATCAGCTAAATGAACCAAATGCTCTGAACAAAATTCAGTGTGACACACTGAATGAATAAAATGCAATGAGCACTGAGCACTGAATGAGGTAAAGTTATGAGCAAGTTTCAAAAGCAAGGGTGCTCAAACATGGTAGTGATGCAGGATATACAATGACTAAGCTAAGTTACAATGATTAAGCCAAAAATTGCAATGATAGAATGCAATACAAGTTGCAAAAACTAAAAAAAAAAAAAAAAAAAGAAAAGTAAATGAAACAAACATAGAAAACTTAACAGCTATACTACACTAAATTATGCAGGGATAATGCACAAAAACAATGCTAATAACAATGCACAAGGATATATACAGGGTTGAGAATCAGTAAAGCTTAGCCGAAAATCACAGGGCACACGCCAAGTCCCCGGCAACGGCGCCAAAAACTTGGTAGGCCTCGAAAGTGTATGTAAATTTGACCTACGTGTAATACCGCAAGTGCACGGCGTCTATTGGAGACGCGGCAAGTATGGGTCGATCCCACAAGGACTAGGGTGTGCTTTGTGTGTGATCTAAGGCTTCTTCAACTGAATTCAAGTAAGTAACAAGTGACAACAGGGGGTTTTGCCGATACGGATGAGGTAGTGAAATGAACCTAAGCTAAGGAAAACAGCAAGAGTAAATTGTAACAAAAAGAGAGCTCTAGGGTGTCGAATCCACCCCTGACCTCAGCTAAGACAAGTGCAATTTTGAAATGTTCTCGTCCCTTGTAATGGCAAGTCTGCCATTTCCAGGGTCTCAATGAAAGGGTTATTATCAAACAAAGCAATTAACTAATTCCTAGTATTAGTTGTCTTGTCATAGTACAACTAATCACAGATCATGTTCACTACTTAGATGATTCAACCTAACTTAAAATGGGTATTCTAATAACAATTAAAGTATCTCTACCAAGCACTACTTGTCTTCTCAGGGCACAACTAGTCTGAGGATTAATAGTATTCAATGAAGCATGAATTGCACACATTTTACATAGAAGTGACCTGAGTACAAAGCATACATGGTATACTCTGTGAAAGTAAAATGCAAATGTGTATTGATTATATATACCCTAAACCATAAGGCACAACAAGAACAGATATCAAAACATGAGCAATTCTTAGCAAAAGGTTATGGGTTTCATCTGAACCCTAGAAGAATTAAACTAGAACATGATAAAACAAAATACACAAAATTAAAGCTAAATGACTGCACTGGCTAATCCAGGCGTGAAACCTAACACACCCAACTCACTGTTATTTATACATGCAAAATCAATTCCAAAACTCTCAAACTCTAATTCTCAAAATCGAAATTAAATATTAAAATAAACCCATACCCTCTACTCTCTTCGAATCGCCTCTCCTCCTTTGTCAATCGGCTCTGCGAACTCCATGTCTTTGGGTTGGTGAAAACCCTAGCTTCACTCGTCTCAATCCTAGCTTCTATCATAATCTAGAAGCTATAGATGGAGAAGTGTGAAACAAGGGTGGCGAAGGTGGTACTGATGATAGTTGTTGGGATGATGGTGACAGGAGAGGTGGTGAGTTGGTGGTTTGTCGGGGAAGAAGGGAATGGGTTTGCAGAGGAGATGGTTTCTGCAGAGAAGAGAAGAAAGAGAAAGATGGAGAGAAAATGGGTAGGTCGATTAGGGTATAGGGTGTTGGGTATTTTGTTGTGAAGCTGTTACATCAAAGCTCGATGAGGAAGGCGCAGCGAGCGTGGGATGAAGCAGCTATGATCTTAACGGCTGAGGGAAGGCTCAGAGTAAACTGGTGTGGAGCGGGAGCATCGAGTAATGATATGCAAGGCTGAGCGACCGTAGGATGTAGCTGAGGGAGATCTCAACGGTCAGAAATGACGGGCTTGGATCCGGGTCACGGGTCGGAGATGGATAGCTTGGGCCCATGTCTTGTAGATGAGTTGCTACTTGTTGGGTTGCAACTGTTGCGCGCGCGGGCTTCGGCTATCTGCTCCATAGATGCTCGACTCCAATTCTTCGCTCTTTTGGCTCCTCAATTTCTCCGAGCTTTATTTATTACCTAAAAACACAAAATTAATTAATACAAATATTTATTCTTGAAAACAAAGAAAACACAGAATCTGGGATAATATCTGATTTCTAAGCGCAAAAGATGAGTAAAATGCCAATAAAAAGGTGTATAAATATGCACTATTTGGCACTCATCGAAGACATCGTCTTTGAAGGAATGGGAAAAGCGAGAAAATAACATTCACAGCCCTTGGAAGTTCCTAGAGAAAATTTGAATCATACATCTCCACTAGTGATCACGATAAATGCAAGCAAAAAAGAAAAGAATCGGCAAAGGTAGCGGAAGAATGGGAAATAAATAGAACTTTGGTGGATACGGGAGTTTGGTGAGTATCATGTTTTACCATACTTACAAAAAATTAGGATATAAAGATGAAGAAATGAGTTCTCCAAGATATAATATTCATGGTTTTGGAAAATCTATAACAATACCAAAAGGGGAGATGAAATTGCGAATTTTACTTGGAGAAATTGAAACACAAGTGACATTAAGTGTAGTGGATATGGAATCGCCATACCACATGTTGTTAGGGAGACCTTGGGTACATGCGATTAAGGCGAGAGCATCAACACTTCATCGGTGCATCAAATTTCTGTCGAGTGGAATTGGTGAGATCGGAGGAGATATTGATAAAGGAAGAATATATTATCAAATTGAGGTAAAGAATTATGAAGGGCAAATGAAGAAGCGAAAAGATCGCAGGAAGATGATAAAAGCAGCTAAGAAAGAAGAGGAATTTAGAATTTACATGATAAGAGCAAAAGAAGGAAAAGGAATACCTGGCGAAATCATGGGAGAAGGGAGTGAGTTCGCGAAGGAAATAAGAGGACCAACTCCTATGGGAGAACCGAAGTCTAGCTATGTCGCAGTGAGAACAAACAAAAGAAGTGAATGTTGGAACCGAGGAGGAGCCTAAAATCTTAAAAATTGGGACTAAAATGGAAGCGGATGAAGAGAAAAGAACTGTTGAGTTGTTGCGAGATTATAAAGACATTTTCGCATGGGATATGGATGAAATGCCCTGGTATAGATCCATCTCGGCTTGCCATAAATTGGAAATTGACAAGAATGTAAAACCCTTTAAACAAAGAATTAGAAAGATCGCGACAGCATATCATCCTCAAATAGAAGAAGAATTGCAAAAAATGTTGGACGCAGGAATTATTAGACAAGCAAAATATCCCGAATGGATAGCAAATATGGTTATAGTTCCAAAGAAGAAAAAAAAAGGAATAAGAATTTGTATAGACTTTACTGATCTAAACAAAGCTTGTCCTAAAGATAGTTTCCGTTACCGCATATTCCACAAATGGTTGAAGCGGCGGCGAAATGAAAGGATATCTTCTCTTGATGGATACAAGGGTTACAATCAAATTCCTCTCGCCAAGAAGACCAAGAACATACCTTTCTTTGCTCCAAGAGGATTGTCTTGTTATACAAAAATGCCATTTGGTCTGCGAAATGCTTAGTACGACATACCAAAGGATGGTGGAGAAGGTGTTCGCGAGATGGATACATAAAACACTGGAGGTATATGTTGATGATATGTTAATAAAAAGTAGAAAAGCAAAAGACCACGTACAAGATTTGAAAGAAATTTTTGAACAAATGCGGCAATTTAATATCAAAGTAAACCCGAGAAAAATGCACCTTTGGGGTCGCCTCTCGGAAAATTTTTTTAGGGTACATTGTATCCAAAGAAGGAATTCAAGTCGACCTAGAAAAGTACAAGCAGTTCGCGATATGCCAACACCGGCGACAATAAAAGATGTTCAAAAGTTAAATGGGTTGTTAGCTTCGCTAGGGAGGTTCATCTCGCGATCGTCTGACAAATGCAAGCACTTTTTCAACATTCTTAGAAAGGGATCGAAGTTTAAATGAACATATGAGTGCGAGAAAGCCTTGCAAGGAATAAAAGAACATTTAATGGACATATCAATTTTGCAAAAGCGGAAGAAGGAGAAGAATTGTTGATCTATCTTGCGACAACTTCGCATGCATTAAGTGCGGTGTTCTGCTGCGAGTGGACGCAGGGAGTAGAAAAACCAATTTATTACATCAAAAAACTTTCAACGCTGCGGAAAGGAATTACTCAAAAATTGAAAAACTAATCTTAGCATTAGTTTATGCAACATTTAAGCTTCGTATATATTTTCAAGCGCATGTTGTCAAGGTGGTGACAAAAGTACCAATAGAATCGGTGATGAAGAATTCAAAGAGGTCGGGAAGAGTTGAGAGATGGGATGCTCAAATAAGTCATTGCAAACTCAAATATGAAATACTATCTTCGCCAAAATCACGGGTTGTTGCAGACTTTTTAGCGAGAATTCCCTTTGGAAGAAGATGAATCGGTAGAAGAAATGATGGATGTTGAGGAAGAACATGGAGATCCAAAAGATTTGTTAACGGAGCCGAATAGATGGGAAATATTGGTAGATGGGTCATCAAATGGAGAAGGAAATGGAATAGGAATTGTTGTGATATCGCGGAGGGTAATAAAATAGCTCTTTCTTTCGGATTGGAGTTTGCGTCAACAAATAATGAAACGAGAATATGAAGCTATAATACATGCCTTGCGATTTGCAATAGAAATGAAGCTGGAGAATGTAAGGATTACTAGTGATTCACAATTGGCAATTCGCCAAATAAAAGAAGAATACGCTATAAACGAATTGTCTTTGCAAAAGTATAAGAAACTTGTTGACGAGTTGTCGGACGCAGATACCAAGAATAAAATGGAGACATATATCAAGGAGAAATAATCGACTCATGAGACGCTTTTGCCTTCATATCAAGTATGATGACAGATCCGGTTGCGAGAAATATTAAAATACAAACACTTTTGATGCCGTCAATTGACAAAGAAGAAGAACAAGAAACCGATGTAATGGTAGTAGAAGATGGAACACAAACACTCTGCGAAGAAGATTGGAGAGCGGAGCTTCATGCATATTTGATGACAGGAGAAACACCAAGAAATAGATTGGAGACACACAAATTAAAAAGCCGAGCAACAAATTATGAATTAAGAGATGGAGTGCTATACCGACGATCTTTTAACGGACCTTCGCTTAGATGTTTAACAAGAAAGGAAGGAGAAATCATATTGAAGATGTTGCATAGTGGGGATGCTGGTAATCACAGCGGAGGAAGATCTTTAGCGTATAAAGCAAAAATGCAGGGTTATTATTGGCCATATATGCATGAGGACGCGAAACAAGTATCAAGGCGTTGCGAGGATTGCCAAAGGCATGGGAAGAAAATACATGCACCAGGAGCTCCGTTAAATTCTTCAACAAGTGTTTGGCCATTTGGAAAGTGGGGATTAGTCATTGTAGGACCATTTTTACCAGGAACGGGACAGAGAAGATATTTGATCGTCGCTACAGATTATTTCACAAAATGGGCAGAGGTGAAAGCGGTACAACATATTCGCGATAATGATGATTATACCAACATATTCGCGATAAGGATGATTATACCAACATATTCGCAGAGGTAAATAAATGACGTAATAGATGACGACAGTTAGAACATGAGGAAAGTGTGAAGACTTAGCGAGATTTAAGAGTGTCGCGAAGGCAAACAGTTGTACATTCGCGAGCATTCGCGAGACGCTTCCGAAAATAAGGGACAGTATAGCTGTCATCCACTATGTAATACCCTATATAAAGGGTCAAGTAAGTCTGTTGTAGGGGGAGGTCTTTTTGAATTGTGAAACAAGTCATTAAGAGAGAGAAAGAAAAGAGAGATTATAATTTCTTTAACTTTGTTCTACATTTCTTTGTAAATCTTTCAAGAAGACAATTAATAAAACACATCATTGTTCATCTTCAAATGGATTGATTAAACATATTTGAGAACATTATATGCAGATTTGGAGTTCCAGCACAGTTGGTATCTGACAATGGGAAGCAGTTTGAAGGACAAAATATAGAATTGTTACTTAATGCATTTCAGATACGATGTGGGAAATCAACTCCTCTATACCCGCAGGCTAATGGTCAAGCAGAGGCGACGAATAAAACAATAACAAATATATTAAAGAAAAAATTGGAGGGATACAATAAAGGATGGTGCGAACAAGTACCCAATACGGTATGGGCTTATAATACAACTAGAAGAGAAGCTACAGGCATGTCCCCTTTCTGTTTAACATATGGAGTTGAAGCTGTACTCCCAACAGAAGTGAAAATTCCAACTACAAAGAAAGAAGCTTGGGAGAAAAATCTTAGTGCGGGTAACATCTTAATCAAGTTAGATGAATTAGAAGAAAAAAGAGAGAGAGCACTACAGCATATGGAGAATTACCAGCGAAGATTGGCCAGAGAATACAACAAACGTGTCAAGATACGTGAATTTCGGCCCGAGGTGACTTGGTACTGCGAGAAACACCTATATATCGGCGAGAAAATAGTGGCAAGCTGGCAAGAAAATGGGATGGACCTTATATTATCAAGGAGATAGTTGGCACAGGGGCATATAAATTAATGGATCCTGAAGGCAAAGATGTAGGGCAAAAATTAGATAGGCCGTGGAATAGATTATATCTTAAGAAATATTATCCATAGAAGATGGGAGAAATGGAATGAGTTGGTGATGTAATGTTTTCGCGACAGATAGATTGCGAGATCAATGGAAATAAAGTAAGATTGTGCGATAACTTCGCAGACAAATGATTGAATAAATTGATAAAATGAATGAGTGAGTGAATGGGACAAACCTTTATGGCGTACACCCTAGTTCGCGAATGATACTTCGCAAGAGGCAAATGTAAGACCTAAAGTACGTCATATAAGGGGGTATCTCTTAACATGACTCGGGTGGAAGGTTACACCGCTCCGGAAACCTGGGTCATGGAGATTTGGGGCCCATGAAAGCCTATCCGGGGGAGATACCTTGGATTTCCAACTATATATATAAGGTTATACCACAGTTGGACGCCCGAGGGTCTCTTCCAAGGAGTCGGTGTATGACCAAGGCGCCGAGGTACACGGTTGAGTCAAGAGTGCGGGGAGCATGGAACTTCCTTACCACTCTTGACAAGTCTTGGCACATGCTGCACTCGGCCCGAAGAAAACTCCACTTAGGGTGTAGTCTCGTAACCATAAACCCTATAGGTATAAGGGATAAGAGACTGCGAAAACAACTGGTTGTTGTTAAGACCGGATGGGAGGAGCTAGTCTTGTATGGCCGATGTACGCCTCCTTGAAGGGGCAACCGGGGGAGAAGATAAGGGCGGCACCCTCCATTAGGGAGCTGATAAGTGTCAAAAGACGCAAATGTCATGAGGCTTTATTCTCGCAAGAGAATTTAGGCTTGTCATATTTGTGCAATGATCCTGCAGAGGCAATAATACTAACGCGAAGGTAAGATGAGATCAATGGGTTTTTACATGAAAGTGTAAGAACGTCCAGCGATTTCATCGCAAAGACGACAATGTCGCGGGATTTTATGGTCGCAAGAACATTTAAACCTGTCATATTGTCGCAAATACAATGTCTGAGAGGCAAAAATACTTAAGAAACGATAAGACAAGATCAATGGGTCATTACATGAAAATGTAAAGACGTCCTGCGACCTTGTCGCAATGAGGGGTGGCAAAATAAGACCTTTACTTAGGAAGGCAAAATAAGACCACACAAATAATGATAAGGCAAGATCAATGGGTCATTACATGCAAATGTAAAAGCGTCCTGCCATCTTGTCGCGATAATAGCATTCAAGAAAGGTCTTTAAACATCTTGAATATGGGCAATTGAAATCTTTCATCGCAAAAAAGATTACAACACGAGACTTAGTACTTTGTAATCAAAAAGAAAAATTCAACGAAGTTACAAAGAAACTTAATTTTCTATATCAACTTGCTCAGCTGAAGGAGATGGTAAAGATTCTTCAACAATTTTATCAGCTTCACCCTCGCCAGTTGAAGGGTTTTCTTCAGAAATTCTTTCGCAAGGTTCCTTATTGATAACTTCATTATTAGCGAGGTCTTCGCAACTTTCATAATCATAATCACTGTCGGGAGAGTTGGGTACTTCATCATCTTCAACTTCCAATGGTTCAACATAGACAGGATCAAGGGATTTAGAAAGTAAAATATTATTCACAAGAACTTCGCTTTGGGAGGAAATTGGCGAAGAAGCGCTTTCTGTTGATTTCTACTCTGGATATCTTTAAGATGATTAAGATAGTTAAACCTCCTTCTGGCTCGGTCGCGAGATTGGGCAAGAGAAGCAACTAGCGTTGCATTTTCCTTACAAATTTTAGCATGCGCCGCTTCCAAAGTAGATAGAGAAGAGTGAAGATTTTTCTCAGATTCTGCAAGAGTAAAGGAAGACATTAAAATTATAAGATGAAAAACGGTATATAATGGAAAAGAAAAATTAGAAAAGAAAAATAATGGAAAAGGCAGTCAAATCTTATGACTACCTTCCTTCGCGAGACAAGATATTGAGTAAGAGCCAAGCAATTATTCCCCAAGTTTTCCATGGCATTATCAAAACCATCACCAACAAGACCTTTTAACCGCGACCGCAAACTCTTTTCGTTAGAAATCAATAACTTATTTTGATTCGCAAGGGAAGAATGGGATTCTTTTAACTTGGTATAATCATCCTTGAGTTGGTTGGCTTTCACGCTTAGATTTATTCTATTCGAATAAGTTTATCTCTTTCGGTGGTAGTATCTTCAAGTTTATTTTTCAAGTGGCGGATAGATTGTTCTTGCTCATTCAATGATTTTTACAAGCATCAAGTTGTTGTGAGGATATTGCCACCTTATCCAATAAAGCTCGCCTCTCAAGAGATAAAGTTCCGTTTTCATCGATAAGGTTTCCAACTCCAAATTAGATTTATTCAAAGAATATGAGAGACGCGACACTTCATTACTTAATAATTCTTGGTTTTGAACTAAGCGAGATGTTTTCTTGGGAAAGATTATTTATTTGGTCCATAGAAAACGTATGAAGATTATCTAAACGATTATGTAGTAGCGGGATTTCCCACACTACACCCCTTACTCGATTTTGCTTAATTAATCCATTGAAAGATGTAAGATCAAGAATATTTATTGATTGAATTCATGAAATGTTTACATAGGAAAATAGAATTACACTTAGAAATTAAAGCATGCTTAAATTTTCTCTCTCCTAATGACTTGCCCAACAATTCCAAAGAGATCTCCCCTCTTTACAGACTCATTTAGCCCTTTATATAGGGTAATACATAGTGGATGACAGCTAAGCTACCCTTTATTTTCGGGAATGTCTCGCGAAGTGTCGCGAGATGCACAAACATTCACTCTCGCGACACTTCTTAACCCTCGCCAGGTCTCACGTCTTCTTTATGTTTTGCCTGTCGTTATTCATTGCGTCGTTTATTTTAGCTCCTGCGACTCCTTCGCGATGCTGTCGTTTATTAATCACGCGAACCTTGTTTGTTGCGATATTACGACCCTACATCTTGCCTCTTTTTCCTTGAATATTGCTTGACAAGCGATCTTTAAGGAAAAATCTATTGTGGTAGCGATCTTTGATTTTTGTTGATGAAGGAATGAGCAAAAGAATACTTTCTTTGAAAAGTACGTACTTGCCTCTATTCTTTTGCAAAGTTAGAAGCTTCTTTGAGATATATACGAAGTATCGTCTCCTATCTCTCCTCATATTTCTCCCTGCGAGGGGAAGAGTATCATGAGATTTTACAATATTGTTTCCGCGACTTTGCTTATCTTTATCTGTTTCATTTTGTACTTTTACACGTTTTGATTATTAATGTCTTTTCTTGACACGTCTCTTTCAACCGCTTATTCTTGACCATTCATGTCTCTTCGCATTAAATGACCTCGTTTTTCTCGAGGATCTTTTTCCCTATATATAGTTTTCTTTTCCCCTCCTTTTCATCCTTTAGTTTCTCTCTGCAACTTTTCTTTGACTCTCTCCTTCCGCAATTTGCGCTCCACACTCTTGCAAATCTTTTTCTTCGTCCTTTCTAGCGCTGATCCTAACCTTTAACCTCCCATCCATTCCCATACGATAATGGCTTCCATTAGTCGTGCATACAAAGCTTCTTTTGATGAAGTTCAACGAAGTTGCTCGAAAAGGGTTTTACTCTATCAACCATTCTGATCAAGAACCTTCATCTATCCTTTACGCAAAGTTGTTTTACGATCATCAATGTGATGATCAAAAAATTATAGTCTCGCTAGGTCGACTTCTCGCGGGACTTCCCATTCCCTTATACAATCTGAGATGCCCTTATTTTATGAAATCTTGGCCCATGAAAAATTCTCTCGGGCTGTTTATCAATTATGTGGCGATTGCATTCGCCTAATGCTTGAGTTCGCGAACCGTGGTGCTGGCAAAGGATCTTTATACCCTAATCTTTGTTAGAAACCCCGAATTCGCAGACTTGGAAATAGATCTTTGAGAAATACACTGTAGAGAACTTTTTTGAAAATTATTCGGTGATAAAGATGATTAATGCGAAATCTCATTTGGGGCATTCGCACTAAAAAAGAAGGATAATGTCCCTGAGGATAAATTGCTCATGCAGGATATTGATTGGCACCCGGGCAATAATACTACTCCTCGCCACTCCAAAGATGAGAAGTGGTGGGTTGTACCCTTGATTTTAAATGGCCCTTATATCGCGGGCTCGCACGTTCTTCCTGCGAATCTCACAGGGTATCATCCTTGGGAATTCAAATGGCCTGATAAGGCAAATGAGGTATGTTTCCCATTTTAAATCTTGCCTTTGCAACTTTCTTTTTATATATGTTGAGTTTGTAAAATTTCTCAGATCGCCAAATTGAGAAGAAAGTACAAGGATAATCCGTTGGAGAGTACTCTGACGATACTCCGATCGCTTACGAGTGAAGTAAGAAACATTTCCTTTGTTATTTGAAACAATATTGTTGCCTCTGTTTCTTATCTTAAACCGTATGCGAAGGTTTCAACTGAAGAAGCTGTAGCCGCGAAGATTAAAAGTAAGGGTAAAACTGTCGTTCGCAAGGGTAAATCTTCTGCTCCATTAACTAAGAAGCGAAAGGTCCAATCTTCTTCTCGCCTTAGCTCAAGCTCTGAATCTTCTGACGAGGATAACCATGACTCGAATCCTTCTCTCGCCAAGAAGATTCCGTCGACCAGTTCTTCTATGGATCAGTTGTCCAGCATCTTCTCAGACTCTTTTCAAGGAATGGGAGATGCTCCCCTAGCTTCTCTTTGCGGGGCTCTCGCAAACGTGTGTAATGCTACTTTATTAGAGGGCAATAATTCTTTCAATGGAGCCTCTAGAATTGTGTCTCCTGACTTCTTGAATGCACTTGGATCTTTGGTACGTATGCAGTCATATTTCCCTGTTAATTTTAAAATTTTAAATATATATATATATTAATGATTTTTCTATCTTCTTTTATAGGTTGGAAGAACTTCTTTTGTAGTTGCCTCAGATCTCGAGAGAAGACGCAACAATCTTGAAAAGAAGAATTCACAATTGAACAAGAAGATTCGAGAATTAGAAATTGAAGCTGCACGTCATCTCGCGATAAAGACGAGAGAATTCAAAAGTTAAATACCGAACTTGACTCCCAAAGGGATAGGGTGTCCACTCTTGAACGCTAATCAACAACTTTATGGTATAAGATTTTACTTCCTTTTATCATTTCTATTTTATCGGTTGCATATTCTTTGCCTAACTTATTACCTTCGCAGATGTATATAATCTCTCCGATGAGGCTATTCTTCTCCATACATTTCTGAACCTATGGATAATGATCTTCTTCTCGCTCACCTCAATCAATCTCTAAGTAGTTCCCCCAATAAAACTAACCTCCTTTCATTAAAGGATCTTCAATCCAAATATCATCTCTTGGAGATCGAACACGAGATCTAGTTTAAATTTAACTAATCGCTTTAAACGAATGTACCTTGATTCCGAGAAAAAACCAAGACTTTAAGGAAGAAAATTAGTGATCTCATAGATGAGAACGATCGCATTACTAACGAGAGGTGCACGGGCATTAGCGAGAATTCCACAAATCTCTTCTTGGTGTGCAAGTTGAGCGAGATGAACTCCTTCATCGAAATACCATGCTTAAGCAAGAAAGAGCAAGTTCGTTCTCTTCTCGTTATTAGTAGTGATGATGAATTCGCTTTGGGCTGCGAAGGTTTTAGATAATGCCGGGAATAACCTAGGTGTTGATGTTAGTCTTCATGCCGAGCATACTTCCTTGATTAAAGATATGATATCGATAGAGAAGGTTACTTATTATACCTTCTTGCTTCTTACTTCTGTAGTATTGCTTGTAAATTGTTAACTTGTTGTTTCTTATTTGCGAGAATGCGAGAAGAGGCTTGAGTTAGAATTAGAGAGCTTGAATCGAAAAAGAACAACTCGCCGGGAATTTTCCAATGAGAATTGAAGAACTTCGAAACCGAAAAAGAACATTTCGCAAAGAATCTCTCCCTTCGCGAGAATAAATATTCCAAGTTGAAGAAACAATTTCTAACGACAGGTGGAGAACTTTAATAATGATCTTTGTTCGTTTTTCGCAATGGAGCCATGGAGTATGTTTGTAAGGACCACAATATCCCTCTGCATTCATATCCCTGGCTCCTTGAAAAGGTTCACGAGAATCTGCTGTCTCGAGACGTTTCGATAGCGAGGCTGGCGAAGAAAGAAAACTCGGCGATGAGGATAATAGGTCGAAGAATCGGATGAAGAAGAAGAATCACCAAAGAGATAACTCTTTTTGTTTTCTTTCTCTGCTTGTAATATCTGTACATTTACGTATCCTTATTATAGTGTATTTCTTGGATTTTTTTTCCCCACTGAATTCAATCTTTACTCCCCCTTTTTGGTAGTTCTTCCTTGTAATATAATTGGCTAACATTATTGATGTATAACTCTTTCATCAGAAGATGAATAACAATATTCCATCTTTTCCATTCCCATACTTGCCTCTGTTATTTATCTTCAGATGGAAGATTTTAGTTGTCATCATGTATGTGGTTGAATAATAATTTTATTGTTATTGAGATGTATTGTTGCGACGAGGTCGCGGGTATCTTCATAAATCAAGAATTCTACTTGCCTTTCCTTATCTTCATAAATGTATTTTATCTCTTCTCATTGCGACAAGGTCGCAAGCCGCCTACATTTTCAAGTAAGAGCCCATTGACCTTGCCTTATCATTTTTGTGTGGTCTTCCGAGTTAGACCTCCCAAATTAGAGGTCTTCCCATGCCACCTTTTATTGCGACAAAATCGCAGGACGTCTTTACACTTGCATGTAAAGACCCATTGATCTTGCCTTATCATTTTCCAAGTATTTTTGCCTCTGCAGGATGTTTTAGTCGCGACAATATGACAGGCCTATATATTCTTGCGAACATAAAGCCCTATGACATTGCCGTCGTGCGACGAAATCATAGGACGTCCGTACACTTTCGTGTAAAGACCCATTGATCTCGCCTTACCCTCGCGTTAGTATTATTGCCTCTGCGGGATCATTGCACAAATATGACGAGCCTAAATTTTCTTGCGAAAACATAGCCTTATGACATTTGCGTCTGTTTTGACACCCCCTAATGGAGAGTGTCGCCCTTATCATCTCCCGGTTGCCCCTTCAAGGAGGCGAAACATCGGCCATACAAGACTAGCTCCTCCCATCCGGTCTTAACAACAACCGGTTGTTTTTGCAGACCCTCTTATCCCTTATACCTATATGGTTTATGGTTACGAGACTGCACCCTAAGTGGAGTTTTCTTGGGCGAGTGCAACATATGCCAAGACTTGCCAAGAATGGCCGGGTAGGTTCATCCATCCCGGGCACTCGGCTCAACCGTGTACCTCGGCGCCTTGAGCATACACGACTCCTTGGAAGAGACCCTCGGTCGCCCAACCGGGTATAACCTTATATAGTTGGGAATCCAAAGTATCTCTCCGGATAGGCTTTCATGGGCCCCAAATTTTCATGACTCGGGCTTCGGGAGCGGTGTAACCTTCCCCACGAGCCATGTTGAGAGATACCCCCTTATATGACGCACTTTAGGTCTTACATTTGCCTCTTACGAAATGTTATTCGCGAACTAGGGTGTACGCCATAAGGTTCGTCCCATTCTTTTACTCATTCATATTTGTTAAATCATTCAATCATTCATGTTTCATTATTTGTTTGATACTTGTTTGCGAAGTATTCGCACAAATTTTATTTTCATTTTCTTTTCTTTCTTAACTGAATTCCCATATACTCTTGGCTGCGAGATTCTCGCACATCATTACTTCAATTGCTACTTTTTCTCCTGTTTTTGTTGATTATTCACTTCTTATGCCTTTTGTTCCTCATATCCTTTGCTTCTTTATTACCATAATATTCGCCTATCTCTAGGCATTCACCTCGCGAGGTATGTTCAGTCCTTACTTCTATGGCATCCACCATCAATTTTTCCTTTCTCTGCTCATCTCTCACATGTTGTTTCCAACCTTTTCTTTTGGCATTTCTTTCTTGCAGACTTTCTACATCTACTTCATGACATTGTTGCGACTCCTTCCAATCTCCTGTATAATACCAATGCCATTTGGATGTGGAAATTTTATACATTGATGATATGTTGATGCGACTCCCAAGATTTCATGAAGCCATGGCCTCCCAATCAGCGCATTATATGGAGATTCCACGTCAACCACACGAGAATAAAATATCGAGTTGATAATCCTTGTAGAGGTATTCTCATGCGAACCTCTCCCTTTGGTTTGTTTGCGGTGCCATTAAAGCCATATATCTTGTATGTGGAGGGGATCAAATCCTCATCTTTTCCTCCCATCGTCTTGTAAGTATGGTAGAAGAGAATATTCACCGAACTTCCGGTGTCGATTAAGATTCGGTTGATCGCCCGACAAGCTTACGCCTCATCATCTTCTCCATCAAGCTGGTTTTGGGTTAATCTCTAGTTTCACAACCAACGGGCTATCATGTGTTTCTCTTCCTTTTGGCACTTCATCTGCAGAGAAAGAAATGGTCTTCAGCTGCCACTTTTCTAACTGCGTCGTTCTCGCCAGGCTCATTATTTCTTTATCATTAGCATCTCTCGCAAAGACTCTACTGAGCACGTTGTCATGAAAATCTTCGATTGTGCGATAGGAGTGGACGATAGAGTTGCAATTCAAATTTTTAGCTTTTGTTCCAACTTCTATAACAAATGTTTCCTTTCCTTTCGCTGACACTGTTCTGCATCATCTCTGGTGGTGGTGGTAATGTCGGCTGTTTCTTCTCCCTTTAAAAAGTGATTTAGCTTCCCCACGATCAATCATCCTAAGAATAATTCTCTTTATGTTTCTACAATCATTTGTTTGATGCCCATGGAAACGATGGTAAGAACAAAACTCATGACTTCTGTCGCTTTGGTGGTGGTTCCATCCCACGTTCCAAGGTCTTTGGTACATCTTCCATCACAAGTATAGCCTCCCGGATCTTTCCACACTAGCATTCGGTGGAGGCATCTTAATTGGTTCCCATACTATTCTGCGACTTCTCTGCCCTCCATGGTTATATTGCCTTCGTCCACCGTAAGTTTCTTGCACATGATCTAGCCTTTGAATCTTATTATTGCTTTATTACGGTTGTAGTAGTTCCTTTCTTGTTCAAACTCCTCTTGGTCATGGCTTCCCATAGCTACTATCTTCATTGTCCTCATCGACTTTCCTTGCTTCTTTGTCCTTGCGAAGTGCTCGCCACTGTATTTATGAATTGAGGCAACAAGCTTGCGTTAAAGCATTCGAGCTTGTGTTCGCGACTGGATAAGAATTCATTTCATTAAATCTTTCTTCTAAGGCAATATATTCTTCCTGTAGCTCTCGCGATTACGCCATCGTGATTGTATTTTTAATTCTAAAAATTTGAATGTATAACAAGTTAGTCGCGAAGAGAGCATTCACAAATGAGAGAATGAGATATATTTCCTCAACTCGTCCTGCCATTTCGCTACACATGGTCCTCCATCTTATTGTCAACTGCCTCAAGCTCTCGTCAACCCTTTGTTTCAACCCGAATACATCTTCAATACCTGGTCGCGAAGAGTTGTTACTTATGTATGCTCCCAGGAATGTGGCTTGTAAATGGTTAAATGATGTGATTGTGTTCCTTGGCAGACCTTCAAACCATTTTAGTGCTTCTCCTATTAGACTTGATGCGAAATATTTGCATAGTATGGCATCATGATTCTCCCATTTTGCAACATACATCTCATATAAGCCTTGATATGTTGTACTGCCTGACGGGTTGTTCCATCAAAGATATTGGTTAACGCAGGTAGATTGCACTTAGGAGGTATTCCTCCCATACGTACTTCTAACGTGAAGGGATTCTTCGCGGCGTTCTGCGATGGCTTCGTCTAATTGTCTCCTTCCTCCTTCCCTTCTACTATTGATAATCCTCTCATTTCAGCCAGTTCTCTTAAGATTTGTTCATTTGCCTCGAGTTTGATTCTCTTGGTCTTTTCAACTCTGCTTCTCTCCTTCTTCGCTCGTGCCTATCTTGACCTTCCTTTTCGTTATTTTCTCCTCTTCTTTCCCTGCGCTCTTCTTCGTTTCTTTCGTCAATTCGCACGCCATTATATCGGTTGTTCTCTCCTCTTGGCTGTCTCTCAGCTCTCATCTGCGCCCTCTCATATTCTTCATTAATATTTCTATTGGTACGATTTTGTTCCCTTCTTCTTTCGCGGTTGTCATGGTTATTCTGCCGGATTGCCTCTTCCATTTCTTGATTTTCCATTTCTGCTCTTATCCTTTCTCTCTCGCGAGCTAGCCGCGCTTGTTCAATGTAGTGTCTCTCAATGTCGTCCTCGATCTCTCGGTTTCTTCTCAATTCTTCTCTCCCATGCAAGATTATTCTCCCTTCAGCAGCTGGGTCATTTGGTTCTTGGAGTTGCATGTTTCCTTGATTTTCCCTATTCCGCTCATTTTGAAGATTTTCGGGTTGAGGAATATAACGATCTTCTATTTCCCCTCTTCTCTCGCCATGCTCTATACTCGGATTTTGTGTTTCTTCCTCGGTACTTTCTGTTGGTAAAACTCTCCTTCTTTCTTCCCTATTCGATCTTGAACTTGATCTCACGCTACTTCTAGATCTCCTATTTTGCAACCTCATATTTTCCATCCTCAATTCATGATTCTGTCTTGTCAAGTTTGCTCGTTCCTCTGCCTCTAGCCGTCTCTCTTCGTGTATTGTTTGTCTCAATCTTTCTAATCTTTTGCAATTTCTTCGTTTTTCTCCATTCATTCCTTGCTCTCCTTGTCCATTGTTCACCAAATCTGCTCCTCTTCTCTCTCATCTTCAGAATCAGACCTCCAAGTATGTACACTTACTCTATCATAATCCACAGCCGCGTTTGCTACTGGGGAGATCGGTGGTTGGTTTTGATCTTCTCCATCGTTTCTCATATTCATCCTTGACGATTCTCCTGTTTCATTCCTCCTTTCTCCCACCAAGTCTCCCACTTCTTCTTACAATCGTTGGTTGCCCTTGTACATTTCTTCTTCTAGCCATCTTTCTTTTCAATGAATTCTTGAGTATCTTCTCCAAATCTTTTCTCTGTTAATCCAAATTCCTTCCAATTTCTACGTCAATCTCTGCTCTTTCCCTGTTTCTAGCGCATATGTAGTAGCGAAATTTCCCACACTACACCCCTTACTCGATTTTGCTTAATTAATCCATTGAAAGATGTAAGATCAAGAATATTTATTGATTGAATTCATGAAATGTTTACATAGGAAAATAGAATTACACTTAGAAATTAAAGCATGCTTAAATTTTCTCTCTCCTAATGACTTGCCCAGCAATTCCAAAGAGATCTCTCCTCTTTACAGACTCATTTAGCCCTTTATATAGGGTAATACATAGTGGATGACAGCTAAGCTACCCCTTTATTTTCGGGAATGTCTCGCGAAGTGTCGCGAGATGCACAAACATTCACTCTCGCGACACTTCTTAACCCTCGCCAGGTCTCACGTCTTCTTTATGTTTTGCACGTCGTTATTCATTGCGTCGTTTATTTTAGCTCCTGCGACTCCTTCGCGATGCTGTCGTTTATTAATCTCGCGAACCTTGTTTGTTGCGATATTACGACCCTACAGATTATACTGTTCCATCCAGGCGTCTCTTTCCGTTCGAGTCTCTTCCACAATAGATTCCAGTTGATATATCTCCATCTTACGTTTCTGGTGCAAAACTTGAGAGGCGAACCAAGTTTTAAAAAAAAAAAAAAAAAAAAAAAAAAAAAAAAAAGGGGGGGGAAAGGAGAGATACCTTTTAATTCTTCATTTTTCCTGCGAAGGTTATCGCGATCCAACAAAGTATTATGAAGATTATTCTTCAAAGTCTTAATTTCTTGTTCCAAGGATGCTCGCGATATCGTATCGGAACCAAAGAATTTACCCAAAGACTCGAAAACGCTAAATTTGGTGGGATCAGTGGAGGCCTTTTTAACATCATTCATAGTATCTGATAAAATTGTAAAAGCTATATCCATCCCTTCTAAATTTTCTTTGCTAAGAGAGATAGATTTTGAGGGAGAAGAAATAGTAGAGGAAGAAGGAAAAGTTGAGTCACCCATAGTTATAAGACCACCAATTGGAGAGACTGATCAATAGGTGGAGCGAGGTAAAAGTAAAAGTAGGAATGGGCACGTCTGAAGAATTTCATTCGCGAGAAAATTCGGGGTTGATTTATCCTGCGATGACACTTGTAGGGAATGGTATATTATCTTGAGAAGAAGGAATGGGATTATCTTGCGAAGAAAGTCGATGCGGTAGGAGATTTGCCTTGCGAAGACATCGTAGGGAAAGAAGAATGCTTGAATCCCGAAAAGGAACAGTTGGAGCGGCGGCGAGAGGCATCAAATGTATTATGGCGAGACCTTTTGGGAGATCTATCATCATTCTCATCTGCAAATAATAAATCAACTAAGAAACAGAGGCAATAAAATTGCTATTAAAGGAGTAAATATTTCTAAAAATACCTTACTACTCGCAGGTTGTTTTTTGGAAGCCAGAGACTTCTGTTGCGAAGAAGATTTTGGTTGCGAACCAGTGGGGATGTTGGGGTTCACCACGGTATATTTAGAGCTGGGTTTGTTCTTGCTGAAACAAAAATGGCGAAAGAAATATCAAAAGAAGAACAAAATCAAGATGAAATAATTTCAATAAGGAAGATCAATCAAGAGAATAATCAAAATCAATGAAAATAACGAACCTGGATGCCATGTAAACGATACTTGAAAGATAATAAAAAGAAGAGGATGAAGATGAATAGCGAGAAATAGTTGCGGACGATGAAGAAGATATAGAAGAAGAGAAGGAATGGTTTTCACAGGCGGTTTTCCTTTAAATAGAAGAAAAAAGGTTGACCTGGATAACATTAAATATACCGGTAGAAAGAGTAATTTTAGACACGTGTAAACGGTCATCCCAAGATTCAAGGAATCAAATTTACGTGGGAAATTGAAGATATATTACTTCTTGTTCACTTCGCAAAGCTTGAAACTTCGCAAAAGAATAGAGGCAAGTACGTACTTTTCAAGTCTAATATTCTTTCGCTCGTTCCTTCATCAACAAATGTCAAAGATCACCACAATAACAAATTTTTCCTTAAAAATCGCTCTCCAAGCAATATTCAAGGAAAAAGAGGCAAGATGTAGGACCAGAATATCGCAACACTAATACTTCGCGAGATTAATAAACAACTGCATCGCGAAGGAGTCGCATGGAGGTAAATAAATGACGTAATAGATGACGACAGTTAGAACATGAGGAAAGTGTGAAGACTTAGCGAGATTTAAGAGTGTCGCGAAGGCAAACAGTTGTACATTCGCGAGCATTCGCGAGACGCTTCCGAAAATAAGGGACAGTATAGCTGTCATCCACTATGTAATACCCTATATAAAGGGTCGAGTAAGTCAGTTGTAAGGGGAGGTCTTTTGAATTGTGAAACAAGTCATTAAGAGAGAGAAAGAAAAGAGAGGTTGTAATTTCTTTAACTTTGTTCTACATTTCTTTGTAAATCTTTCAAGAAGACAATTAATAAAACACATCATTGTTCATCTTCAAATGGATTGATTAAACAGATTTGAGTGAGGGGTGTAGTGTGGGAAAACCTGCAACTACACCTAGTTCAAGACATGGTGGTTGATAATATTGGGGATACTCCAATATACAATGCTTTAACTGAAACTACAGTTGTAATTTCGCCTAATAAATTCAATATCTTGAATGATGAGTTGGGTTTAGATAATTACGTAACAGTCCAATGAATCAAGAGGAGGAGAGTTCGGATGAGGAATTAACGCCTGAGAAGGCTTCTTCAGGTGTCAAGGGTTCTAAGTGGGCTGAGATACCTGTGGAGCAAGTTAAACCAAAACAGACTAGGAAGCCTGGACGTGTTCGAGTTCCAAACTCTCAGCAAAGCGCTTCTCAAAGTACTTCGCAACAAAGCACTAATGCAGATTCCAAGTCTGATTCGGACACTGAAGTTAATGAGTTGGGAATCCGAGTTCGCAAAGGATTTTTTCCATTTATAGAAAAAAGGGATCCGAATAAGAATCCAAAAGCTATTAATAAACCAAAGAAGAATGTTTCCTAATGCGTGTGCTCTTTTGGAATGTCAATGAGGTGGCAAAGGTGGAGGCTGGTCTGAAGTTACGTGAGTTAGTGAATGTTTATAAGCCGGTGATACTTTGTATTGCTGAGCCGAAAATTCCTTATTCTGACGGTGTTATGTTGAGCCTTGATTTAGTTGGTTTTATTAATAAGGCAGTTCATAATTCTTCTTCAAATTCTTTAGGTAATCTTTGGATTCTTTGGAGTGAGGATATTTAAGAGCCAGTGGTGTGAAATATGACTAGACATGCCATTACGGTGAAAACTGAGGGGGTCTTGATCTCTTTTGTTCATGCTAGTTATATACAAGTTTTTAGAAGGAGGTTATGGAATCAACTCTCTGCGGTGGATCTACAACTCCTTGGCTGGTGATTGGTGATTTTAACCGTGTACTTCGTAATGATGAGAAGAAAGGGGGTAGATAACCTCGTACTTCTTGTATCAATGAATTCAGTGATTGGATGGAAGAGAACGGTCTTTTTGAAGCGGATTCTTTGGGTACTAAGTTTACTTGGACTAATAGTCAATCGGGTTTGGGCATAATTCTTAGCAAGTTGGATCGTGCTATTATTAATGAACCTTGGTTAACAAATTTTTCGAATTGGCGGTGTAACACTCTTCCTAGAGAAGTTTCCGACCATTCAACCCTTATTGGGTATCCTTTTGTTTCTCCAAGACCAAGGCGATCTCCTTTCAGAATTCAGAAAATGTGGTTTACGCATCCTGATTTTCTGAGAATGGTTGAGGTTTCTTGGAATGCTCCGGTGTATGGTAATCCTGATTTTATTTTTCCTTTCAAATTGAAACGTTTGAAAGAGGCTATGAAGTTGTGGAATCTGCAGGTGTTTGGTAATGTTAATGCTCGGCTCAAACAAAAGCGTAACTTAAGTTTGAAGTGGCTAGTCGTAATTCGATGAGGATCCCTTTAATTCTTCTAAATTGAATGTCATGAAAGATGCCTTAGTAGCTGTTCAAGATGTTCAAATGCAAAAGCATATTATGCTCAAACAAAATCCCGTAACAAGTGGTTAGTGGAGGGTTCTAGTAATACTTCTTATTTCCATAGTTCTATAAACATTCGTAGGAGTGCTAATACTATCTCGGAGAGCTGGTAAATGAGGATGGTATAACTATTATTGATCCGGACCAACTAAGGAATCATGTGGTTTCTTATTATGAGGCTAAATTTAATAGGAATGATCTGCCTATTGAAGATCATTTGTTTGAGTATGAGCATGAGACTATTTCTTTGGAGGAGAGCCAGATGTTAGACGCCGTTCCTTCTATGGAGGAAATCCATGAGGCAGTTTTTGATTTGGGAGCGGATAGTGCTCCAGGTCCGGATGGCTTTTCTGGGTGTTTTTATAGACACTGCTGGGATTTGATTCATCAAGATTTGTTCAAGGCTATTACTTTTTGCTGGACAAATAAAACCATTCCTAATGTGGTTCATTCTAGCCTTATTCTTTTGCTTGGAAAGGTAAGGGGTGCTGATTGCTTGAGGAAATATAAACCTATTGGGCTAAGTAATTTTTTTCTTCAAGATTTTTACTAAAATTCTGGCTACTAGACTTGGTAAAGTCTTGGGTAATCCCAGTCTCGGAGGAGCAAGTTGCTTTTATGAAAGGGAGGAATATTCATGAAAACATTAGTTTGGCTTCTGAGATGGTTAATGAGTTGCACATTAGAAGAAAGGATGGTAATTTGGGTCTTAAGCTGGATATTTCTCAAGCCTTTGATACAGTTAGTTGGCCTTTTGTTATGGAGGTTTTTCGCAAGTATGGCTTTTCAGAAGATTGGTGTGCTTGGATTCTCAGTATTTTGAAATCTGCTCGTATTTCTATTCTTCTTAACGGTAGTCTGGAAGGTTTATTCTCAATTAATAGAGGCTTGCGTCAAGGATCCTCTTTCGCCTCTTATCTTTGTTTTGATTGAAGATGTTCTTAGTAGAAACATCACTAAGCTCTTCCAAAACAAAGACATGACATTTATGGTAAAGCGAAATGGTATTGTTCCAACTCATTTATTATTTGTTGATGATATTATGATTTTTTGCAAGGGAAATATGAAAAGTCTGACAAATTTGGTGAAGTTTCTTGAGGATTATCAATGTGCTTCCGGCCAGTGTGTTTGTAGAAAGAAGAGTAAAATATACTATGGTGGAGGCTCTTTAAATAAAGTCCAGTCCATTGCGGATTATTTAGGCATGGAAATTACTTATTTCCCGATCGGTATTTGGGTGTCAAGGTAATGCCTGGTGTGGTGAAATATACTCATATCGGCAATGTGGTTGATAAACTTAAAGATCAACTCCGGGTTTTAAAAGGTAAAATGCTTTCCTTCCAAGATAGAGTGGTCCTTATTAAACCGTGCTTTCTAGCTATTCCATACACAACATGGCTGTGTATAAGTGGCCAGTTAAGTTCATCCAACAATGTGATCATGTGATTCGTAATTTCCTTTGGTCGGGGGATTCAAATCTTTCGAGAGCTTTCGTGGTTGGATATGATAAAATCTGCAGCCCGGTGAAGGAGGGAGGTCTTGGTCTCACTAGTTTTAGGACTATGAACAAGGCAATGCTTATGAAACTTTGGTGGAGTATAAAAGCTTCAAACAAGAAATGGGCTCGTTTATTGGAGACAAAATACACTTACGAGAGATGGTCGTGTTAAACGGCGGTGTTAAATCAACGATATTACACGGAATTCGTTGGGTTCACCAGGATGTGGATCGTAATACAAAGTCTTTAATTGGTGATGGGAGGGCGACCTCTTTGTTTTATGATGTTTGGTACGGTACTAAAGCCTTGGTCAAGTTTTAAATCGCACCGACACGGATAGGAATGCAAAAGTATGTGATATTATTGTGCGGGGTGAGTGGCGGTTGCGGAGTGCATTTGAATACCCTTGTTAGTGCTTGGCGTGGTCTTGGAGAAGCTACTAACTTTACGTGTTGGTTGTGACAGGAAAATATCGATGCCGGACTTGAAAGGAGATTTTTCAGTCAAATCAGCTAGAGAGCTTATTAGGACTAAGTATCCTATTTTGGAGGAAGCAAAGATGCTTTGGAAGTGGGTTGTTCATCCATCGCTTGTCGCTTCGTAACGGAAGTTCGTCCGTGGAGTGGTGCAACGTTGGACAAGGTCCGCAGTAGATTCAAGATTGCATTGGCCTCTAAATGCAGTGTTTGTCAAAGCGCTGAGGAGTCTTTAGAGCATGTGCTTTGGAGATGTAGTTTCGCGAGGAGGGCTTGGAACTGGATGGAAGGTATTTTCAAATATCAAACCGAATTATAATTTGCTTATTTCTAACAAAGAAGTCGCTCAAAGATAGTGGTATTGTTAAAGATTTATGGATGGTGGCCAACTTGGTGGTGCGATCGGAGCTTTGGGTTTCTAGGAATAAGAAAGTTTATGAGAAGAAAATACCTTGCTGGTCTTTCTTTCAAAAAAGAGTCTTCAATCTGATTCATGAGTACTCAGTGCGAATGAAGAGCTATATGCATAACATGCTGGCAGATTTGAAGCTTCTTGATTTCTTTCATGTTAGCCACAGGAAAGTGAAGCATGCGGTTCCTAAGGAGTGTTATTTCATGGCGCCAAATCATAACGAACTGCTGCTATGCACTGATGGAGCCTCAAGGGGCAATTCGGGGGTGGCGGGAGCTAGTGTGGAGGCGAGGAATGCTAATTCTGAAGTAGTAGGTGCTATGTGCATTGGTTTAGGCATTGCCTCAAACTATATGGCTGAGTTATATGGTATTCTTGTTGCTTTGGAGTGGGCTACACAATGGGGTTACGAGGCGTGTGGTGATTCGCTCAGACTCAACTAGTGTGATTACAACTTTGGAGAAGGATAATATTCCCTGGTTTACGCATCAAAGGTGGATGGATATTAAGGCGTTGTATGACTCAATTCGGTTTGTTCACACCTTTCGTGAAGCAAACTTTGCAGCGGATGGCATGGCTAAGCGTGGTTTTTATTTAGAGGATGGAGTAGGGTTACATATTGTTGGACGCCCGACTTTTTTACATTCAATAGAATTTCCAAATATAACTTATTATCGTTTTAAATAGTCTTAGGGTTGCTGTGACCTCTTTACTGAAAAGCTATCTTGTAAATAATTTTTTGATCAATATAATTTTGACTTATCAAAATATAATAATAATAATAATAATATCATGCCCATGCCCAAGATTCAATTTGACATGCCCAAGTTTAAATTTAACATGCCTAGGATCAATTTTGAGATGCCCAAGACCGTAGGATTGTGCTTTCATGCCAATGAAAGATTCAATTTGACATAACCAAGTTTAAGTTTGACATGTCTAAGATAAATTTTGAGATGCCCAAGACCGTAGGCTTGTGCTTTCATGCCCATGCCGAAGATTCAATTTGACATGCCTAGGATCAATTTTGAGATGCCCAAGACCGTAGGCTTGTGCTTTCAGGGCCATGCCCAAGATTCAATTTGACATGCCTAGGATCAATTTTGAGATGCCCAAGACTGTAGGTTTGTGATTTCATGCCCATGCCCAAGTTTAAATTTTATATGTCTAGGATCAATTTTGAGATGCCCAAGATTCAATTTGACATGTTTAGGATCAATTTTGAGATGCCCAAGACCGTAGGCTTGTGCTTTCATGCCTATGCCATAGATTCAATTTGACATGCCCAAGTTTAAATTTGACATGTCTACGGTCAATTTTGAGATGCCCAAGACCGTAGGCTTGTGCTTTCATGCCCATGCCCAAGATTCATTTTGACATGCCTAGGATCAATTTTGAGATTCCCAAGACCGTAGGCTTGTGCTTTAATGCCCATGCCCAAGATTCAGTTTGACATTCCCAAGTTTAAAATTGACTTGTCTAGGATCAATTTTGAGATGCCCAAGACAGTAGGATTGTGCTTTCATGCCCATGCCGTAGATTTCAATTTGACATACCCAAGTTTAAATTTGACATGTCTAGGATCAATTTTGAGATTCCCAAGACAGTAGGCTTGTGCTTTCATGCCTATGCCCAAGATTCAATTTGACATGCCCAAGTATAAATTTGACATGTCTATGATCAATTTTGAGATGCCCAAGACCGTAGGCTTGTGCTTTCATGCCCATGCCCAAGATTCGATTTGACATACACAAGTTTAACTTTGACATGTCTAGGATCAATTTTCAGATGCCCAAGACCGTAGGCTTGTGCTTTCATGCCCATTCCCAAGATTCAATTTGACATGTCTAGGATCAATTTTGAGATGTCCAAGACCGTAGGCTTGTGCTTTCTTTCCCATGCCCAAGATTCAATTTGACATGCCCAAGTTTAAAATTGACATGTCTAGGATAAATTTTGAGATGCCCAAGACCGTAGGCTTGTTCTTTCATGCCTATGCCCAATATTCAATTTGACATGCCCAAGTTTAAATTGACATGACTAGGATCAATTTTGAGATGCCCAAGACCGTAGGCTTGTACTTTCATGCCGATACCCAAGATTCAATTGGACATGCCCAAGTTTAAATTTGACATGTCTAGGATCAATTTTGAGATGCCCAAGACCGTAGGCTTGTGCTTTCTTGCCCATTCCCAAGATTCAATTTGACATGCCCAAGTTTAAATTTGACATGTCTAGGATCAATTTTGAGATGCCCAAGACCGTAGGCTTGTGCTTTCATGCCCATTCCCAAGATTCAATTTGACATGACCAAGTTTAAATTTGACATGTCTAGGATCAATTTTGAGTTGCCCAACACCGTAGGCTTGTTCTTTCATTCCCATGCCCAAGATTCAATTTGACATGCCTAGGATCAATTTTGAGAAGCCCAAGACCGTAGGCTTGTGATTACATGACCATGCCCAAGATTCAATTTGACATGCCCAAGTTTAAATTTGACATGTCTAGGGTCAATTTTGAGATGCCCAAGACCGTAGGCTTGTGCTTTCATGCCTATGCCCAATATTCAATTTGACATGCCCAAGTTTAAATTTGACATGTCTAGGATCAATTTTAAGATGCACAAGACCGTAGGCTTGTGCTTTCATGCCCATTCCCAAGATTCAATTTGACATGCCTAGGATCAATTTTGAGATGCCCAAGACCGTAGACTTGTGCTTTCCTGCCCATGCCCAAGATTGAATTTGATACGCCTTGGATAAATTTTGAGATGCCCAAGACCGTAGGCTTGTGCTTTCATGCCCATGCCCAAGATTCAATTTGACATGCCTAGGATCAATTTTGAGATGCCCTAGACCGTAGGCTTGTGCTTTCATGCCCATGCCCAAGATTCAATTTGACATGCCTAGGATCAATTTTGAGATGCCCAAGACCGTGCCCAAGCTTAAATTTGACATGTCTAGGATCAATTTTGAGATGCCCAAGATTCAATTTCATGCCCTTATTTAAATTTGACATGCCTAGGATCAATTTTGAGATGCCTAAGACCGTAAGCTTGTGCTTTCATGCCCATGCCCAAGACTCAATTTTACATACCCAAGTTTAAATTTGACATGTCTAGGATCAATTTTGAGACATACCCATGCCCAAGATTCAATTTGACATGCCCATGTTTAAATTTTACATGCCTAGTGATCGCTGTCGTATGCGTCAAAAATAAATTACTTTCTCACTACTCAAAATATATATAATATAGCATGGGCAAGAAAGGATCGTTCCCACAGAGAGGACTTGGGTTGTCAAGTTGTATCGGTTTCCTATAAATAACAATGGGGGGTTTTGTGATTTTTATATAATAAACTAAATAAAAGCAAACAATAAAGGTAAACAAATCAAATCAAGGATGAGAAAGTATTGGTTAAGGATTTCGTTTTCATTCACAAACATATTCTTGTCTTAATAACTAGAATTGATATTTTAATCTCTATTTTATCAAAGGCCCTAGAATACCCCGATCGCAAGTATATCCCGCAAATCTCCTCTTGTCATCAACAAACACATTAAAAGATGCGAATATGAATCCTATCTAAGAGAACAACCTAACGTGTAAAAGCACTAATCAAGTTTAATTCCCTAGATGCGTTAAGTTCTATGAAATCAGGCCAATCAAAGCAATCGAACGTGTAAAAGCACTAATCCGATTTAACAAAGGTTATGGTTCACATAAGATCATAAGAATATATCACTACAAACTATAATCATATTTATGCTACTTGCAATCAGGAATTATCACTTTTGCGTATGATAACCCTAATCTAGCAATAAAGATGAAAGCAAACTCAATCAATTCGCGACTCGACTAAACAAGCATTCAAATCATGTAACAATATTGATGGTGAATCATAAACGATAATCTTGAGACAAAACTAATATATCAAACAAGGATTCATGTTATGTGAAATCAACTTTATCCATAACCAATAGAAAACTCTAGCTCATGTTCATGGAGTTCATAACAAGAAGAAAAATCAGGGTTTCCATCTTTTCTAAACCCTAGAACAAAAAGAGAAGAAGATAAAAGATATCCGCTATCCTAAAGGAGGGTTCCTTTTATATACTTTCTCCCCGGAAACTCCATTCCATATCTCGGTTAGGTTTAAAACCAGCCCAAAACTCTTCTCAAACTTGTCCACGAAGTAAGGCCCACAGCCCATTAACTTGCTAAGCTTGTCAGTTTCACAAAACTGACAAGCAACTCCAGTCCATCTAGCAACACAAGAGCTACGGCTAAGTCTTGGAAAAGATGCCACAGACCAACCTACCTTTCCACGACCTGTACCAATGCTTCTTGTAACCATCTTCCATGCATTCAATCCATATCTTGGTTCGTTCTACATGGCTCAGCTCAATCTCTGCAGATGCATATTCAGTCTTCTATATCATGTAACAACATCCGTAGTTCAATTCCAACTTAATATCACCAACCATTCTTTGCAGCTTCAATTCCATTTACATCATTTGCACAAAGACTCAAGCCAATACCCATATTTGCTGGCTTATAACACCTTCTCAGCAGCAACATTATCTTGCAGTTCATAATAAACTTCAGCTCCATCCCCAGATTTGCATTTCATTGAGCCTCAGCTTCACATTCCCTTCTCCATCTTCCTGCCACCACCAGCTTTGCCATTACCTGCACCTGCGACTTTGAACTCGACTGCAACATTACTTCATTGTATCTCAATATTCTCAACCTAGCCATAACAACCACCACAAGTTCTAGTACCCAGAATCCATAACAACAGCACCTGCAGTTCATCTCAACCTTGTTCGTCCAATACACCACTAGAACCGAGCAATTTCAACCTTGAGCTCAAACTTCTCTACTGATTTCATCTTTGGCAGCACCACCAACAACTCCATCCTTCCCTGAACTCACAAGCCTAGCACTGAAATCCATTCCATTATCAGACCATCCCAGAAATCCAGATTCAATACATTCCTCTAACAGCAACAGCTTTAAACCCCGATTCCCTTGTTCTAACTCGAACCCATCTTTTCATTTCATGGTATCATCATCGTAATCCATCTACTCAGGTGTTGATTAGACCACAGCAGCATCGATTCATTCTGCTTCTGCTCAAACAAACCCTAAATTCATCCTTCTTGAATCCATGACAGTAAACCTCAGACTCGACCAAACCCACTGCTTAATTGGTATACTGCCATCGACTCAGACAAATGATTCCCTCCATCAACTTTAGTTCATCCAGCACATTCATCTAATTCAGCTCAATTCATTCCATAGAAATTCCATCCCTGACTGACAGCAACATCATAAACCAATTGCAGGGACCACTAGATAACTCAGCCAATTCCTTGTACTCAGCTATAATTAATCATTCACAGCTCCATAACCTCCACATGCATCATTTAAGTTCAGTTCCTGCAGTATCTCAGCCTGCACCATCTTAGCATCAATGCCTCATACTCAGACCATCTCCATGTCCTGCAATCTTCCATCGCCTGCAAGTACACAAGCCTAGCACTACCCATTCTGTCTCAATGCTTTCATTATCTCTCTCGGTATCTCCATCTTGCATCCACTGCATCTTCGGTTCAAGAACTCTCATTACCGAAGAATAAGCTTACATGTATACCTAGCATTCATCTAAATTGTTGATAATTGTTCAACAAGAAACCACCGAGCTCAAGCCATTCCATAATCATTTGTGCCAACTACAAGAACTAAAACTCCCATGACAATCAACATCCTTCCTTCTGTACCTTCACAAGTGCAATTTCTCAGCTCAGATACCATCTAGACAGCAACAACAGTTTCAGATTGCAGCTGCAACATCAACACTCGCAGTTCATAGTTCAATCACAATTTTAGAAACCTAGCAAATACCCATTTCGGATTGTTCTTCTTCTTTCCTTGTATCCAACAGAGACAAGTTCTCAAAACCAAACCTAACCTTTGCACATCGGCACCATCAACTCCAAATAAACCATTACCCGGCCTTTCCCCAACAGCAGTAACATTTCATCCATCTCATGGCCGGTTTTGTTCCCATCTGATTTCAATTTCTTCCATTCATCTCTAATCTCAACATCAGAATTTAAGCCTTCAGAATCCCTAAATTTCACTCACCTCCATTCTTCACAGATCGAAACAAATCTTCCCTTGTTCAATTGAAACTCAAATCCGAGTTGCAGAATCAAATCCTTTCACGAATCGAACCAGAACGTCTCCCTTAGTTACCAACCTTTTTTTTCTAAATCATTAAAAATTTATTACCAAAATTAAACAAAAAGTTTACAAAACCATCTGACTAGACAGGCCCAGAACAGAAAAAGCAAAAAAAACTGAAAAAGAAAGATAAAAACACCCAAGCCCAATACATTCGGCCCAAATTTAGCGAACTGAAATAAATCGCTTCTTCCCATTCCAAGGCACCTAAGAAAGGAGGTTTTCATTAAATTCAATCACCTCACCTCTATTAAGAGAGAACCTTTCTTCGCCATTTTGTCTTGAAATTAATTTCTCTAAAGGAATGTCTGAAGGAGATACTACTTATTCTTGCTCTTATCCTTTGCCATCTCTTTTCAACCATCCAAGGAATCTTCCCCGAACTGAAAGATCGTAAAACCGCTTGTGAGTCCAGACTGAAGCACACATTAGAATAGTGTCTTCTTATAGCCCATTCACCAGCACCAATTAAGGCCATTACCTCAGCAATAAAATTTGTAGCCACTCCTATGCCACCAGCAACTGCACCAAGATAACTACCAGTACTACATCTCCCCACAAAACCATAACCAGAACTACCAGGATTCCCTTTGGATGCTCCATCACAGCATATGAGTACTTGATTCTCTGCAGGAAATCTAAAGATACATTCCTTTATCTCTGTAGTTTTAACCTTCACACCTTTGATACCAAATTCTGTCATGATGCTCATATCATATATAGTACCCCTGATTTTACCTTTCATCCTCACACTACATTCTTTTGTAAACTGTAGAATTCTCATTTTGAAACTTTTCACCTCTGGAACTTCCTCATCATAACACACTCTGTTTCTGGTAAACCAGAGCTCCACCATTGTAGTAAAAGCACAGATATACCAAATTTCTCTCACTTCATGAGAACTTTCCTTACTTGACACATTTCAAGACATCCATAAAGCTACAAGGATGTAAAAATTTAAAAATCCCTCCAAGCCAGTGCCATATTTTTTCACTAAAATCACAATGCCACAAGATAT
Source organism: Papaver armeniacum (assembly GCA_023531295.1). Lineage (NCBI taxonomy): Eukaryota > Viridiplantae > Streptophyta > Magnoliopsida > Ranunculales > Papaveraceae > Papaver > Papaver armeniacum. The sequence goes on along the minus strand of JAJJWW010010258.1, from coordinate 118,403 downwards.
GTTCCATTGTATCATTCCCATTCCCACACAAATAACATTTAAAACAAAGTTAAAATCCCTTTTTTCTATAATTTTCTTACCATTTGCACAAGCATTTCTAAGGATTTTCCATAAATTAGTAGAAATTTTAGGATGAATTACAGTGCTCCATACCTGATTTGCCCAAGTAACTTTAGGAAGTTTTTTTTCGATTAGCTCCACCGCACTTCTAACGAAAATTTTCCAAATCAGATCAGAGTCCATATTAGTCTATCTTTGCCTTCTCCAATTCTTGGTAGTTCCTCTCGTAGAAACAAAATTCCACATTTCTATAGGCATATTCCATTTACCATTTGCAATTAGATCACTTACTTTCATGTCCTTATGTTGTGAAATAAAAGTATTATCTGGAAATAATTCATCCAATGTATCATCGATGAAATCCACTTATCCCTCCATACTGAAATCTCTTTTCCATCTCCAACAAGCCACCGCTCCCTTTGCTTGCACTTCATCCATAACCCATTTCAGCCCATTATATTGAGGATTTTTTTGATACTTTATCCATTCTCCTTTTTCTGTCCTTAAACTTAGCATTCAAAAAATTGTCCACTCTTTCTCCTCTGTCTTCATTTTCCGGAGAAGCTTCATGAGAAGAGCTTTATTCATGGTTTCAAATCTTCTTAACCTAATCCACCCTCATTGATTGGAACACAAATCTCTTCATACTTAACAATAATGAGCTTCTTCACCTTGGATCTCTGACCATAAGAAATTTCTTACAATCTTTTCACATTCTTTTATCACATTTTTTGGCCATTTATACACCGACATATTATAAACGGGTATCTTTGCACAACACGACTTCACCAATGTTAATCTATCTGAAAAATACAACATTTTTCCCATCCAACCTGCTAACATTTTATGCATGTACTCTACCATCCCCCAAACTTGGTGATTTTTAACTCTCGCCAGGGACTTAAAACCACTCCCAAATATTTGTCGGAAAATCAAAGTTCGATTTGTATGCTCTCAGCTATAGCTCTTCTTCTACTTTCACTTACTCCACCAACAAAACATTTGCTCTTCATCTTATTTATCACTTGACCTGATGCCCTCTGATAATCTGTTAACAGCTTCATTAAATTATCAAGTGATTTTTTTTGTCCATTACAGAATACAAAAATGTCATCTGCAAATAACATATGTGATGGTTGACAACCATTCCTGTTAATCATTGGTACTATCTTCCTTTCATCTATGTATTTAGAGATATTCCTACTTAAAACCTCTTCAGCAATTACAAAAAGAACAGGAGACAAGGGATCACCTTGTCTAAGTCCTCTTCCAACAGAAAAGAAACCACAAGGACCACCATTCACTAATACTGAGATTTTAGCTGATTCAAACAGAGTTCTAAGCCAATTAATTCCAACTTCCGAGAAACCAAAATGTCTTAAGGTTTTAAAGAGAAATTCCCAGCTCAAAGAGTCATATGCTTGAGTGATATCTAATTTCAAACCAATATTTCCTCCTCTTCTTTTTACATCTAACTCATTTATCATTTCTAAGCTAAAACAATTTTTTTCTTGTATATTTCTGCCTTTTATAAATGCTCCCTGCTGACCAGAAATTATTTTTTCAATCACAGTACCAATTCTTGAAGTTATGATTCTTGTTATTATCTTAAAATGGAAATTTGCAAGCCCAATAGGCCTGAAATGTTCTGCCTTTTTTGCACCTGGAACTTTAGGAAGAAGGAATAGAAAATTTGAGTTCATACCTTTTGGAATAAACCTGCACCTCCAACAATATTGAATAGCCTTTAATAGATCATGACCAACAACATTCCATGCAAATTTATAAAAACTTCCAGGGAAACCATCAGGCCCTGGAGAACTGTTTTCATCCATTCCATATACTGATTCCTTGATTTTTGCATCAGACGGAATTGCATCAAGGAGAAAATTGTCTTCATCAGTTATCAACTTTGGTATCACATCAAAAATCTCCTCATCATAAATAGTAGATTGATACTCAAATTTTTTTTGAAAATGGTTTACTAAAGTATCAGCTATTTGAGTTTGATCAACCACCATATTTCCAGTATTATCCTCCATTTCCAGAATATTGTTATGAGCTTTTCTGATCTTCAGTGAAGTATGAAAGAACGAAGAATTTGCTCCCCCCTCCTTAATCCATTTTATTCTGGCTTTAGCTCTAAGAAGTTCATTATACTGTTGAGAAATTACTTCTTGTTTTCCTCTAGCTGTCACTAAAATATTAAGTAATTCAACACTTTCAGGATTAGCATCAGATTGGATTGCAGCCTTTTCTACCTCCTCTTCCGCTTGTTTCATCTTTACATTCAAATCACCAAAAACCTCCCAGTTCCATTTTTTTACTACCTCTTTGAATCTTTTTAATTTAGCCATGAATACAAAAGCTGGATTACCATTTATACTTTCTGCCCAAGAGTTTTGAATCACATTTATAAAATCAGGATGAGAAGTCCACACAGCTTGATATCTGAAAGGAATGTTTTTTGGTTTTGGTATCTCCACAGTATTCCCCATTAAAGGTCCATGATCTGAAGTACCCCTAGCACCTACCTTGTACTGCCAACCATCAAATTTTTCCAGCCATTTAACATTGAAGAAAGCCTTATCTAAATCACATAAGATTCTTTTTTTTCCAACCCTATTGTTACACCATGAATATTGTATTCCACTTTTTGGAGCTTGTATCATCTCACAAAAATTTAAACTATCTCTAAAATCTTGCATAGCAACTTTTAAAGGTCTTCTACCACCAACTTTTTCAGTTGTATTTAGAACCACATTAAAATCTCCAATAACTAGCCATGGACAATCCATTTTATGTATTTGTGCTAAATCTTCCCATAAACTTCTTCTCTCAACAGTTAAACATTTTGCATGAATTCCAGTTACAAGAACTTCTCCAACTTGAACTGTTATGGCTTGAGTTGTTGTTGATATAATTTTAGGTGTTGAAATAGAAGAATGCCAGAATAACCATAAATTAGCTTTACCACCATCACTAGCATTATGAATTAACACTTGATTCATACCAGGCAACCTCAAATTTTTTACATACTTTCCAGAACACTTAATTTTAGGCTCAGCTATCCAAAGTAATGAAGGATTAAATTGTTTCACTAAATTTCTGAGTTTATCTTTGGCTTGTATTCTCTTCAAGCCTCTGATATTCCAGAACATAACTCTCATTTATGTAAAGAGGTTTGAGAAGACCCAGGGCTCCTCACACCCTTATTTTGTTTAGCTAAATTTCTGATAGGTTGTTTTCTAGTTGGAACAATAGGAGGAATAACAGAATGTTTACCTTTACTTACTTTGCTTATACTTTCCTCAGCTTTTTCTTTGTTCACACTTATTTGTTCTTCAACCACATCAATCAACACATGAAATTTGCTTGGTGACCCAATTGCAGAGAATTGTTGTACTGTAGCCTCATTACAGATGTTTGTCACTAAATTTTCTTCCTCCCTACCACCACTGGTACTCTCCAAATTAGCTGGAATGCTGTTAGCTATATGTATTAATCTCTCCACTGATAATGCAGGAAAATCACTCTGGGAATTAATATCACCAAAAGTTATAGGAGATATAACTGCATCTACTGTCTCATTATCACTTAACAATTCCTCATGGATAGATAGCTCCTTTTCTTTAGTAGCAGAGTTTCCAATTTTTGTATTTGAAGGAGTACTTAAAGGTGGACAGATATCAAAACCAACTTGTTGTTGATTCTTTTTTGTTTTTTGTCTCCACACCTTCTTTGGCACTTCATATTGATCTACAGTACCAGCTTCACTTTGTACTGACTCTTTTCTCATAATCCTACATTCAGTAACCAAATGCCCCATCACCTTACAATGACTACAGAAACTAGGCAGTTTAGGAATTTGAACTTCTTGTTCAAAATTACCATATTTGGACTTCACCAAAACATGATGAGGAATTGAATTTGCTAAATCCACTTCAACCAGAACACTAGCATAATATCCAACTTCCCTTTTAAGAGTTACCTCATCCACTTTTATAGCTCTTCCAATAGCATCTCCCAAAGGACATAAGAATTTTTTCTTTCCAGTACTCAATTCCTAATCCTGGAAAATTTACCCACACAAAAGTATGAGTTGATTTTTGAGCAGCCGGATTGAAATTATGCTCCCAAAATCTCAATTTAAGAATCTGAGAATCCACTTGCCAGAAACCATTCCAAATATACTTCATATCGATTCATTTGTCAACTTAATAATGAAATAACCTTTACCCGAGGAATCATTTGATAACTATCCAAGTTTTCCACTGTTTCTTCAAAGATTCAACAAAGATAAGCAAATTTCATCTTAACCAGATCCAATCTTCCAATTAAACTAAATTTCCATTCCTCAAGACCTTCATCAATATCTTCATCAGAAATATATAACGATGGAATTACAGAAGGAATTACATTTTCAACTCTTTTCTCATTAGATCCAGAAGAAAAGAAACTAAAACTATTATTATCCATTTGCGATTCAGATTGCATCGATTTGGAAATCAATTAGAATAAACGAAATAAGAGAAATATTAAACCAAGATTGTAATAGAAACTATCACCAATCATTGATATTATTTGTAGAAATCACCTGAATAAATGATGTAGTTGCTCAGAATTCCAAGAATTGAAAAAAAAAAAAAAATTCCAATTTCGTCACCGATTCCGTCGCCGAGTTGCAGAGCAGAAATCGGTCTCTCCTCTCGATATAGCTTCGCTTTGACCCTTAGTTACCAACCTAAATACGCATAGCAGAAATAGATTCAAAATCCCTCTTCTCATAATTCCACCATCAAACCCTTCTATATCTTCCTTTCATCTGAATTTCCTCTCTCAATCTCAATTTCCGCCGCCTCTAACTCTCAGGTGGTTTGTAATGAAGACCACTCTCGGTTTCAGAGTTGAGTAATAGATGATAGAATTTATATAGGCACTCAGAATTTGATAAGGGCCACCAGAGGTGATAACAATTTCCATTCTACCGTCGGTCCTGGGAAACTGACAGTTCAGATTCCTCCATAATTCATTAAATCCTCTTGTACTGTCAGTTACAGGGAACTGACAAGCTTATTCATAAATTTTGCTCATAACTTTATCATACGACGTCGGATTGACCTCGTTCTTTCGCCGCTAGCTTCATATTTTCATTCTCTTCAAGATGATTAAGAAGAAATCATGGAATTAAGCAAGTTCCACGTCCTTTTGCTCCAATGACTCGAAAGTACCTAAATAACTCAAAAGCACACATAAGATACATAATTTACAAGAAAAGTAGCAAAGAAAGCATAAATATTAGATATGAAATTAGGTGTTTTAGACACCTATCACCTAGGATCAATTTTGAGATGCCCAAGACCGTAGGCTTGTGCTTTCATGCCCATGCTCAAGCTTAGATTTGACATACGCAAGTTTAAATTTGACATGTCTAGGATCAATTTTGAGATGCCCAAGACCGTAGGCTTGTGCTTTCATGCCCATGCCCAAGATTCAATTTGACATGCCTAGGATCAATTTTGAGATGCCCAAGACCGTAGGCTTGTGCTTTCTCTCCCATGCCCAACATTCAATTTGACATGCCTAGGATCAATTTTGAGATGCCCTAGACTGTAGGTTTGTGCTTTCATGCCCATGCCCAAGATTCAATTTGATATACCTAGGATCAATTTTGAGATGCCCAAGATTCAATTTGACATGTCTATGATCAATTTTGAGATGCCCAAGACCGTAGGCTTGTGCTTTCATGCCCATGCCCAAGATTTAATTTGACATACCCAAGTTTAAATTAGACATGTCTAGGATCAATTTTGAGATGCCCAAGACCGTAGGCTTGTGCTTTCATGCCCATTCCCAAGATTCAATTTGACATGCCCAAGTTTAAATTTGACATGTCTAGGATCAATTTTGAGATGTCCAAGACCGTAGGCTTGTGCTTTCATTCCCATGCCCAATATTCAATTTGACATGCATAGGATCAATTTTGAGATGCCCAAGACCGTAGGATTGTGATTACATGCCCATGCCCAAGATTCAATTGGACATGCCCAAGTTTAAATTTGACATGTTTAGGATCAATTTTGAGAGGCCCAAGACCGTAGGATTGTTCTTTCATGCCTATGCCCAATATTCAATTTGACATGCCCAAGTTTAAATTTGACATGTCTAGGATCAATTTTGAGATGCCCAAGACCGTAGGCTTGTACTTTCATGACTATTCCTAAGATTCAATTTGACATGCCCAAGTTTAAATTTGACATGTCTAGGATCAATTTTGAGATGCCCAAGACCGTAGGCTTGTGCTTTCTTGCCCATTACCAAGATTCAATCTGACATGCCCAAGTTTAAATTTGACATGTCTAGGATCAATTTTGAGATGCCCAAGACCGTAGGCTTGTGCTTTCATGCCCATGCCCAAGATTCAATTTGACATGCCTAGGATCAATTTTGAGATGCCCAAGACCGTAGGCTTGTGCTTTCAGGCCCATGCCCAAGATTCAATTTGACATGCCTAGGATCAATTTTGAGATGCCCAAGACCGTAGGTTTGTGCTTTCATGCCCATGCCCAAGTTTAAATTTTACATGTCTAAGATCAATTTTGAGATGCCCAAGATTCAATTTGACATGTCTATGATCTATTTTGAGATGCCCAAGACCATAGGCTTGTGCTTTCATGCCCATGCCCAAGATTTAATTTGACATACCCAAGTTTAAATTAGACATGTCTAGGATCAATTTTGAGATGCCCAAGACCGTAGGCTTGTGCTTTCATGCCCATTCCCAAGATTCAATTTGACATGCCCAATTTTAAATTTGACATGTCTAGGATCAATTTTGAGATGTCCAAGAACGTAGGCTTGTGCTTTCATTCCCATGCCCAATATTCAATTTGACATGCATAGGATCAATTTTGAGATGCCCAAGACCGTAGGATTGTGATTACATGCCCATGCCCAAGATTCAATTGGACATGCCCAAGTTTAAATTTGACATGTTTAGGATCAATTTTGAGAGGCCCAAGACCGTAGGATTGTTCTTTCATGCCTATGCCCAATATTCAATTTGACATGCCCAAGTTTAAATTTGACATGTCTAGGATCAATTTTGAGATGCCCAAGACCGTAGGCTTGTACTTTCATGCCTATACCCAAGATTCAATTTGACATGCCCAAGTTTAAATTTGACATGTCTAGGATCAATTTTGAGATGCCCAAGACCGTAGGCTTGTGCTTTCTTGCCCATTCCCAAGATTCAATCTGACATGCCCAAGTTTAAATTTGACATGTCTAGGATCAATTTTGAGATTCCCAAGACCGTAGGCTCGTGCTTTCATGCCCATTCCCAAGATTCAATTTGAAAAGCCCAAGTTCAAATTTGACATGTCTATGATCAATTTTGAGATGTCCAAGACCGTAGGCTTGTGCTTTCATTCCCATGCCCAAGATTCAATTTGACATGCCTAGGATCAATTTTGAGAAGCCCAAGACCGTAGGCTTGTGATTACATGACCATGCCCAAGATTCAATTTGACATGCCCAAGTTTAAATTTGACATGTCTAGGGTCAATTTTGAGATGCCCAAGACCGTAGGCTTGTGCTTTCATGCCTATGCCCAATATTCAATTTAACATGCCCAAGTTTAAATTTGACATGTCTAGGATCAATTTTAAGATACACAAGAACGTAGGCTTGTGCTTTCATGCCCATGCCCAATATTCAATTTGACATGCCTAGGATCAATTTTGAGATGCCCAAGACCGTAGGCTTGTGCTTTCCTGCCCATGCCCAAGATTGAATTTGATACGCCACGGATCAATTTTGAGATGCCCAAGACCGTAGGCTTGTGCTTTCATGCCCATGCCCAAGATTCAATTTGACATGCCTAGGATCAATTTTGAGATGCCCAAGACCGTGCCCAAGCTTAAATTTGACATGTCTAGGATCAATTTTGAGATGCCCAAGATTCAATTTGACATGCCCTTGTTTAAATTTGACATGCCTAGGATCAATTTTGAGATGCCCAATACCGTAAGCTTTTTGCTTTCATGCCCATGCCCAAGACTCAATTTGACATACCCAAGTTTAAATTTGACATGCCTAGGATCAATTTTGAGACATACCCATGCCCAAGATTCAATTTGACATGCCCATGTTTAAATTTGACATGCCTAGGATCAATTTTGAGATGACCAAGGTCGTAGGCTTGTGCTTTCATGCCCATGCTCAAGATTAGATTTGACATACGCAAATTTAAATTTTACATGCCTAGGATCAATGATGAGATGCCCAAGACCGTAGGCTTGTGCTTTCATGCCCATGCCGAAGATTCAATTTGACATGCCAAGGATCAATTTTGAGATGAGACCGTAGGCTTGTGCTTTCAGGCCCAAGCCCAAGATTCAATTTGAAATGCCTAGGATCAATTTTGATATGCCCAAGACTGTAGGCTTGTGTTTTCATGCCCATGCCCAAGATTCAATTTGACATACCCAAGTTTAACTTTGACATGTCTAGGATCAATTTTGAGATGCCCAAGACCGTAGGCTTGTGCTTTCATGCCCATTCCCAAGATTCAATTTGACATGCCCAAGTTTAAATTTGACATGTCTAGGATCAATTTTGAGATGTCCAAGACCATAGGCTTGTGTTTTCATTCCCATGCCCAATATTCAATTTGACATGCCTAGGATCAATTTTGAGATGCCCAAGATAGTAGGCTTGTGATTACATGCCCATGCCCAAGATTCAATTTGACATGCCCAAGTTTAAATTTGACATGTTTAGGATCAATTTTAAGATGACCAAGACCGTAGGCTTGTTCTTTCATGCCTATGCCCAATATTCAATTTGACATGCCCAAGTTTAAATTTGACATGTCTAGGATCAATTTTGAGATGCCCAAGACCGTAGGCTTGTACTTTCATGCCTATACCCAATATTCAATTTGACATGCCCAAGTTTAAATTTGACATGTCTAGGATCAATTTTGAGATGCCCGAGACCGTAGGCTTGTGCTTTCATGCCCATTCCCAAGATTCAATTTGACAAGCCCAAGTTTAAATTTGACATGTCTAGGATCAATTTTGAGATGTCCAAGACCGTAGGCTTGTGCTTTCATTCTCATGCCCAAGATTCAATTTGACATGCCTAGATTCAGTTTTGAGAAGCCCAAGACCGTAGGCTTGTGATTACATGACCATGCCCAAGATTCAATTTGACATGCCCAAGTTTAAATTTGACATGTCTAGGGTCAATTTTTAGATGCCCAAGACCGTAGGCTTGTGCTTTCATGCCTATGCCCAATATTCAATTTGACATTACCAAGTTTAAATTTGACATGTCTAGGATCAATTGTAAGATGCACAAGAACGTAGGCTTGTGAATTCATTCCCATGACTAAGATTCAATTTGACATGCCTAGGATCAATTTGGAGATGCCCAAGACCGTAGGCTTGTGCTTTCCCTTGCCCATGCCCAAGATTGAATTTGATACGCCTCGGATCAATTTTGAGATGCCCAAGACCGCAGGCTTGTGCTTTCATGCCCATGCCCAAGATTCAATTTGACATGCCTAGGATCAATTTTGAGATGCCTAAGATTCAATTTGACATGCCCTTGTTTAAATTGGACATGCCTAGGATCAATTTTGAGATGCCTAAAACCGTGAGCTTGTGCTTTCATGCCCATGCCCAAGACTCAATTTGACATGCCCATGTTTAAATTTGAAATGCCTAGGATCAATTTTGAGATGCCCAAGACTGTAGGCTTGTGCTTTCATGCCCATGCTCAAGATTAGATTTGACATACGCAAGTTTAAATTTGACATGTCTAGGATCAATTTTGAGATGCCCAAGACCGTAGGCTTGTGCTTTCATGCCCATGCCGAAGATTCAATTTGACATGCCTAGGATCAACTTTTAGATGCCCAAGACCGTAGGCTTGTGATTTCATGCCCATGCCCAAGATTCAATTTGACATGCCTAGGATCAATTTTGAGATGCCCAAGACCGTAGGCTTGTGCTTTCATGCCTATGCCCTAGATTCAATTTGACATGCCCAAGTTTAAATTTGACATTTCTACGGTCAATTTTGAGATGCCCAAGACCGTAGGCTTGTGCTTTCATGCCCATGCCCAAGATTCATTTTGACATACCTAGGATCAATTTTGAGATGCCCAAGACCGTAGGCTTGTGCTTTCATGCCTATGCCCTAGATTCAATTTGACATGCCCAAGTTTAAATTTGATATTTCTACGGTCAATTTTGAGATGCCCAAGACCGTAGGCTTGTGCTTTCATTCCCATGCCCAAGATTCAATTTGACATGTCCAAGTTTAAATTTGACATGTATAGCATCAATTTTGAGATGCCCAAGACCGTAGGCTTGTGCTTTCATGCCCATTCCCAAGATTCAATTTGACATGCCTAGGATCAAATTTGAGATGCCCAAGCCCGTAGTCTTGTGATTACATGCCCATGCCTAAGATTCAATTTGACATGCCCAAGTTTAAATTTGACATGTTTAGGATCAATTTTGAGATGCCCAAGACCGTAGGCTTGTTCTTTCATGCCTATGCCAAAGTTTAAATTTGACATGTCTAGGATCAATTTTGAGATGCCCAAGACCGTAGGCTTGTACTTTCATGCCCATGCCCAAGATTCAATTTGACATGCCCAAGTTTAAATTTGACATGTCTAGGATCAATTTTGAGATGCCCAAGACCGTAGGATTATGCTTTCTTGCCCATTCCCAAGATTCAATTTGACATGCCCAAGTTTAAATTTGACATGTCTAGGATCAATTTTGAGATGCCCAAGACCGTAGGCTTGTACTTTCATGCCCATTCCCAAGATTCAATTTGACATGCCCAAGTTTAAATTTGACATGTCTAGGATCAATTTTAAGATGTCCAAGACCGTAGGATTGTGCTTTCATTCCCATGCCCAAGATTCGATTTGACATGCCTAGGATCAATTTTGAGAAGCCCAAGACCGTAGGCTTGTGATTACATGACCATGCCCAAGATTCAATTTGACATGCCCAAGTTTAAATTTGACATGTCTAGGGTCAATTTTGAGATGCCCAAGACCGTAGGCTTGTGCTTTCATGCCTATGCCCAATATTCAATTTGGCATGCCCTAGTTTAAATTTGACATGTTTAGGATCAATTTTAAGATGCACAAGACCGTAGGCTTGTGCTTTCATGCCCATGCCCAAGATTCAATTTGACATGCCTAGGATCAATTTTGAGATGCCCAAGATCGTGCCCAAACTTAAATTTGACATGTCTAGGATCAATTTTGAGATGCCCAAGATTCAATTTGACATGCCCTTGTTTAAATTGGATATGCCTATGATCAATTTTGAGATTCCTAAGACCGTAAGCTTGTGCTTTCATGCCCATGCCCAAGACTCAATTTGACATGCCCATGTTTAAATTTGACATGCCTAGGATCAATTTTGAGATGCCTGATGAGTGCCAAATAGTGCATATTTATACACCTTTTTATTGGCATTTTACTCATCTTTTGCGCTTATAAATCGAGATATTATCCCAGATTCTGTATTTTCTTTGTTTTCAAGAATAAATATTTGTATTAATTAATTTTGTGTTTTTAGGTAATAAATAAAGATCGGAGAAACTGAGGAGCAAAAGAGCGAAGAATCGGAGGCAAGTATCTATGGAGCAGATATCCAAAGCCCGCGCGCATCAGGAGCAAACCATTTACAAGACATGGGCTCAAGCTATCCAAGACCCGCGACCCACATCCGAACCCGCTCATCCCGAGCCGTCGAGATCTCGCCCGGCTACATCCAACGGTCGCTCCGCCTAGCACATCAACGATTGATGCTCCCGCTCAACACCGGTTACTCCGAGCCTTCCCTCGCCTTCGATCATAGCTGCTGCATCCTACGCTCGCTGATGCTTTCCCATCAACACTTCGCTGTACCCGCTCAACACCTTATCAACCTAACCCTATACCTATCGAGCAAAACCAATTCATTTCCTCTCTCCATCTTCTCTTTCTTCTCCACCCGCACCTGTCGCAGAACCCATCCCTTCTCCTCCACCTCCCATACCCGGTCAGAGTTCATCATCACCACCATCTCCTTCTTAAATCGCCCGCGTCGGAGCCATCACCACCTTCTCTGCCACCCTCACATCACTCATCTCCATCCGTAGCTTCTCACTTACCCTAGAAGCTAGGGTTGAGATGATTGAGATAGGGTTTCCACCAAACCCTTTGCATGGTCGATTCGTGAGGTCGAGACGATTGAGTAGAGCCATCACGCGATTCGAGAGAAGTGGGTGAGAGTTTATTTCATTTTTTAATTTCTGTTTTATCAAGAACTAGAGTTTGGGGTTTGTGTATGTATAAATAGGAGTGAACCGAGTTTGTTAGGGTTTACGCCTGGATTAGCCAAGCAAAGTAATTAGGTTTAATTCTGTGTTCTTTGTTAATTTTATTATGTTTTAATTTAAGTGCTAGGGTTTCAATGAAACCCTAATTCCAATTTGGGTTTAAACTCGTTAAATTGTTAGGACCATAATATCGCAACGTACAGACTTGCGGTTAATAAACAACGATGTCGCGAGGCAGTCGCAGAGAGCTAAAATAAACGACGCAAAGAATAACGACAAAGTAGACATAAAGGAGACGTGAGATCCGGCGAGGGTTAAGAAGTGTCGCGAGATTGAATAGTTGTACACTCGGCGACACTTCGCGAGACATTCCCGAAAATAAAGGATAGCTTAGCTGTCATCCACTATGTATTACCCTATATAAAGGGTCGAGTGAGTCTGTAAAAAGGGGGGGAATCTTTGGAGAATTGTTAGGCAAGTCATTAGGAGAGAGAAAGTTTAAGAGTGTTCTAACTTCTAAGTGTAATTCTACTTTCCTGTGTAACACTTGATGAAATTAATCAATAAACATTCTCAATTATACAACTTTCAATAGACTAATTAATCAAAATATAGTGAGGGGTGTAGTGTGGGATTTCCTCGCTACTACATATGCGCTAGAAACAGGGGGACCTAATCTTGTTGGTTCAAGAAAGAAAATCGCAATTAAAGTCATTAGATCAAGAAAATGAGAAAGGAAACTCTTAGATCGGATGAAGCAGGGGAAAAAGATATGGCATGTGGCGCAGATACAGGAGTAATGATTAGTAAATTTCATGAAAATATCAGAGGAAGAATACACAAAAGGGATTTTGAAGGAAAGAAGGTTACGACAGAGAAATGATATCACCTTTGAAAGATTGGGAAAAACAAGAGATAACATTCACTACGGAGAGATATCCAAAGAAAATTTGGATCACCCATCTCCATTAGTGATCGCAATTAACGCGTATAAGGAGAAAGAAGAATTGGAGAACACAAATAAAACATGGGTGGTAAATGGAGTTTTAATTGATACAGGAGTCCGGTGAATATAATGTTCTATCACACTTACAAAAAGATGGGATATGAAGACGAGGATATGACTTTCAAGCGTACAATATTCAAGGATTTGGTAAATCCATAACCAAGGTTAGAGGAGAGATAAAAATACGTATTCCATTAGGAGGAATCGAAACTCAGTGTGACATTGAGTATAGTAGATATGGAATCACCGTATAACTTGTTACTAGGAAGACCATGGGTACATGCAATAAAAGTCTGTGGCGTCGACGCTTCATCAATGTATCAAGTTTCCAACACCAACTGGAATAGGCGAGATCAAAGGGGATGCTGCTAAAGGAAGAATATATTATCAAAAGGAAGTAAAATGTTGCGAGGAACAAATAAACAAACAAAAGAATATATCTAAGCACCGCAAAAAGATGGCGAGGGCGGCTAAGAAAGAAGAAGAGTTCAGAGTTTACATGATCAAAGCGAAGGAAGGAAAAGGAATACCTAGCGAGATCTCTGGAGAAGAAAATGATTCCGCGATGGAACCGAAAGGACCAACCCCCATGGGAGAACCGAAGGCCAGCTTACGCGCAGCAAACTAAAGAAGTGAATATTGGAACTAAGGAAGAACCCAAGATACTAAAGATTGGAACTAACATGGGAGCGGAGGAAGAAGAAAGAACTCATTGGTCTCATTGCGAGATTATAAAGATATCTTCGCGTGGGATATGGATGAAATGCCTGGTATAGATCCACTCTGTAGCTTGTCACAAGTTGGAAATTGATAAAAATGTGAAGCCATTCAAACAAAGAATTAGAAAGATAGCAACAAAGATATCACCCTCGATAGAAGAAGAGTTGCAAAAGATGTTGGACGCAGAATCATTAGACAAGCAAAATATCCCGAATGGATAGCTAACATGGTTATAGTTCCAAAGAAGAACAAAGGAATAAGGATTTGCATTGATTTCACTGATTTAAATAAAGCCCGCCCGAAAGACAGCTTTTCCATTGCCGATATTCCCAACCTAGTCGAATCAGCGGCAGGAATGAAAGGGTATCCTCGCTGGATGGATACAAAGGTTACAATCAGATCCCACTCGCCGAAGAGGATCAAGAGCATACTGCTTTCTTCGCTCCAAGAGGATTATATTGCTATACTAAAATGCCGTTCGGTTTGCGAAATGCTGGAGCGACGTATCAAAGGATGGTAGAAGAGGTATTCGCAGAATGGATACATAAAACACTGGAAGTCTATGTAGATGACATGCTAGTAAAAAGTAAGAAGGCAGAAGATCACGTGCGAGACTTGAAAGAAATTTTTGAGCAAATGAGGCGTTTCAACATCAAAGTCAACCCGAAAAATGTACCTTGGAGTTGCGTCAGGGAAGTTCTTGGGTTACATTGTGTCAAAGGAAGGAATACACGTTGACCCGGAGAAAATAAAAGCAAGCGCGACATGCCGACGCCGACGACAAGAAAAGACGTTCAAAAGCTAAATGGATTGTTAGCATCACTAGGAAGGTTCATCTCGCGATCGTCCGATAAATGTAAACATTTTTTCAAAGTTGTTCTAAAAAAGGGATCGAAATTCGAATGGACTCGACGAATGTGAAAAGGCTTTACAAGGAATTAAGGAACATTTAATGGATGTATCCATTATGCGTATGCGTAACCCGGGGAAGAGTTATTAATATATCTCGCGACTACTTCGCACGCCTTAAGTGCGCTTTTATTGCGAACGGACGCAGGAGTGGAAAAACCAATCTATTATATCAAGAAAAACTTTTAATGCCGCAGAAAGAAATTATTCAAAAATTGAAAAACTAATCCTAGCGTTAGTCTATGCGTCATTTAAACTTCGCATATATTTTCAGTGCACATACCGTTAGAGTAGTAACAAAGGTACCAATCGAGCCTGTGGAATGAAAATTCAAAAAGATCGTGAAGAGTCGAAAGATGGAATGCTCAAATAAGTCATTGCAAACTCAAATATGAAATATTATCTTCAACCAAGTCACAGTCGTCGCAGACTTTCTCGCGCAGAATTTCCTTTAGAGGAGGATGAAGCAAAGGGATGAAATGATGGATGTAGAGGAAGAACATGGAGATCCAAAAGATTTGTTAATCGAACCAAACCGGTGGGAAATATTAGTGGATGGATCATCAAATGGAGAAGGTAAAGGAGTGGAATTGTTATGATTTCGCTGTAAGGCAATAAGTTAGCTTTTGCTTTTAGATTGGAATTTGAGTCTACCAATAATGAAACTAATACGAAGCCATAATACATGCTTTACGATTTGCAATAGAAATGAAATCGGAGAGTGTGAGAATTACCAAATGACTCGCAATTGGCAATTCGTCGATAACGTAAAAGTATGCTACAAATGATCCATCCCTACGTAAATACAGAAGCTTGTAGAAGCGTTGTCAAAGACAGATACCGAAAATAAAATGGAGGCACATATCAAGAAGAGATAACAGACTCGCAGACGCTTTTGCCTTTATATCAAGTATGATGACAGACCCAACTGCGAGGAATATCAAAATACAGACGCTACTGGCGCCATCAGTTAATAAAGAAGAGGAACAAGAAGCAGATATAATGATGGTGGTAAATGAGATGCAAGGTTGCGAGGAAGATTGGAGAGTAGAACTTCACGCGTACTTAATGAAAGGCGAGGTACCAAGAAATAGATTGAAGCACACAAGTTAAAGAGCCGAGCAACAAATTATGAATTGCGAGATGGCGTGCTTTATCGGCGTTCTTTTGATGGACCTTCGCTTCGATGCCTAACAAGGAAAGAAGGAGAAACCATATTGAAGATGCTGCATAGTGGAGATGCCGGAAATCATAGCGGCGGAAGATCTTTGGCATATAAAGCAAAGATGCAAGGATATTATTGGCCATATATGCATGAGGACGCGAGAGCAATAGCCAGACGCTGCGAAGATTGTCAAAGACACGGAAGAAGATACATGCACCAGGAGCACAGCTTAAATTCTTCAAAAAGTGTGTGGCCTTTTGGAAAATGGGGTTTAGATATTGTGGGACCATTTTTACCAGGAACTGACAAAGGAGATATCTAATTGTCGCAACGGATTATTTCACAAAATGGGCAGAGGTGAAAGCGGTCCAAAGACATTCGTGATAAGGATGTTTTTACTTTCATATTCGAAAATATCATATGCAGATTTGGGATCCCCGCGCAATTGGTATCTGATAATGGGAAGCAGCTTGAAGGGCAAAATATAGAGTTGCTCGCTCAATGCATTTCAGATAAGATGTGGAAAATCAACTCCATTATATCCACAAGCTAATGGCCAAGCGAGGCAACAAACAAAACAATTGCCGATATATTGAAGAAAAAATTGGAAGGACACAACAAAGGATGGTGCGAACAAGTACCCAATGCAAAGATGGGCCTATAATACAACTAGAAGAGAAGCCACAGAATGTCCCCTTTTTGCCTAACTTATGGAGTTGAAGCAAAGATTCCCAACAGAGGTCGTGATTCCGACAACCAAAAAAGAGGTCCTGGGAGAAAAATCTTAGCGCAGTAATATTCTAATCAAGTTGGATGAATTGGAAGAAAAACGAGAAAAGCCTTGCGACACATGGAGAATTATCAGCGAAGACTAGCTAGAGAATATAATAAGCGTGTAAAAATACGTGAGTTCCAACTGTGCGACTTGGTGTTGCGAGAAACACCAATATATCAACGCGAAAACGGAGGCAAGTCGGCAAGAAAATGGGATGGACCTTATATCATCAAAGAGGTAGCTCAGACAGGGGCATATAGATTGATGGACCCGTAAGGAAGAGATGTGGGGCAAAAATTGATAGACCATGGAATAGGTTATATCTAAAGAAATATTATCCGTGATAACGAAAGATGACAAAATGAATTAAGATGAAGTACTTCTTCGCCAGATATTTGCGACATTCAAGAAATGCAGGAGAATCCGCGAAGAGATCGCGATAAGAATAACAAGAAAAGTCATGAATAGCTTAACAAAACAACAAGAGATAAGGAATGATTAAATGAATGAATCGGCGAATATCTCGCAGACAAAATAGCAAATGATGAAGAATGATTGCCTAAAAAGAATGAATGAACGGGACGAACCTTTATGGCGTACACCCTAGTTCGCGAATTATATTTCGTAAGAGGCAAATGTAAGACCTAAAGTGCGTCATATAAGGGGGTATCTCTTAACATGGCTCAGGTGGAAGGTTACACCGCTCCTGAAACCTGAGTCATGCAAATTTGGGGCCCATGAAAGCCTATCCGGGGGAGATACCTTGGATTCCCAACTATATATGTAGGTTATACCCTGGTTGGGCGACCGAGGGTCTCTTCCAAGGAGTCAGTGGATGCACAAGGCGCCGAGGTACACGGTTGAGCTGAGTGCCCGGGATGGATGAACCTACCCCGGCCATTCTTGGCAAGTCTTGGCATGTGCTGCACTCGCCCGAAGAAAACTCCACTTAGGGTGCAGTCTCGTAACCATAAACCATATAGGTATAAGGGATAAGAGGCTGCGAAAACAACTGGTTGTTGTTAAGACCGGATGGGAGGAGCTAGTCTTGTATGGCCGATGTTTCGCCTCCTTGAAGGGGCAACCGGGGAGATGATAAGGGCGACGCTCTCCATTAGGGGGGGTGTCAAAACAGACGCAAATGTCATGAGGCTTTGTTTTCGCAAGGAGACTTAGGCTTGTCATATTTGTGCAATGATCCTGCAGAGGCAATAATACTAACGCGAGGGTAAGGCGAGATCAATGGGTCTTTACACGAAAGTGTACGGACGTCCTCGCGATTTCGTCGCACGACGGCAATGTCATGGGACTTTATGTTCGCAAGGATATCTAGGCCTGTCATATTGTCGCAACTAAAACATCCTGCAGAGGCAAAAATACTTGAAAAATGATAAGACAAGATCAATGGGTCTTTACATGCAAGTGTACGGACGTCCCGCGATTTTGTCGCCATAAAAGGTGGCAGGGGAAGACCTCTAATTAGGGAGGTCTAACTCTGAAGACCACACAAAATTGATAAGGCAAGATCAATGAGCCATTGCATGAAAATGTAAAGGCGGTCTCGCGATCTTGTCGCCACAAGAAGAGATAAAATAAAGAATACCAAAATGATAAAACGAGAAAAGTAGGTTTCTTCCCTCATGGAGATGCTCACGACCTTGTCGCAATACAAAATTCGACATCAGCGAAGAATACAATGAAAAGATGATGATGATTAAGTAAAAATAATTTCATCAAAATGTAAGTTTAATAAGCTTGCGAGATTATAGTTATAAATAAGAAGAAGAAAATAAGAGGATTCTCCAACAAGGGATTTAATCTCTCAATACAAACAGACAAATAGTAGCAAGAGTTATCAAACAAGCTTAATTCTCTACATCAATTTTATCGTCTTCACCAATTACTTTCTCAGCCTTCACCTTCGCCAGTCAATGGACGTTCTTCCGAGATATTTTCAAAGATCTTTATTCTCGCCAATTGGTGGATTCTCATCGTAAAGCTTTTCACGATCTCTTTGTTGATAACTTCAATATTAGCGACGTCTTCGCCGCTTTCATAGTCATAATCACTATCCTGAGCATCAGAACTTCATCATCACTTATTTCCAAAGGAGCGACGTGAATAGGATCAAGAGACTTCGAAAGCAAAATGTTATTCACAAGAACTTCCGCCTTTAGAGGGAACTCGGCGTAGTAATGCCTTTTGACGATTCTTACTATCAATGTCCTTACAATGAGACATATAATCAAGTCTTCGCCTCCGCACGGTCACGAGAACGAGCAAGATGCGAAGTGAGTAGTCCATTTTCCTTGCGAATTTTGGAATAATCAGACCGAGGGTAGAAATAGTGGAGCGAAGCTTTCTCTCGTAATCTGCATAACAAATACACAAGATCGTAGAAAATTCTTATCGAACATTATCGACATTTTCGTGGTAGTAAAGCATTCATGGAATAAACATATGAATTAAGATAGTCAAATAAATTGACTACCTTCCTTTTGAGAAGAAAGATGTTGAATTAAAGCTCGAAATTATTCCCTGTGCGGTCCATGACATCATCAAATGAATCTCCCACTAAACCTTTCAATCGAGAACGCAAATTCTTTTCATTGGAAACAAGTATGGAATTTTCGTTCGCGAGTAGAGTTGGATTTTTCTAAATTGACACATTGTTCTTGAATTGCTTCGCTTTTACACTCAAAGTTATTCTACCCCGAATAAGTTTATCTCTCTCGCTAGAATTACTTCCAGCTTGGTTTTTCAAAGAATGATTGGCTTGCTCTTGTTCTTCACATAATTTTCGACAAGCATCATATCAATGCGAATAGTTCGCCACCTTATTCAACAAAGAACGTTTCTCTTGCGAAAGAGTTCGATTCTCATCTGATAAAGTTTGCAACTCCAAATCAGATTTAGTCAAAGCATAAGAGAGGCGAGATAAATCATTACTTAACAAGTCTTGCTTCTGCGATAAATTTAAATTTTCTTTTGACAAGTTATTTATTTGATCACCGCATAAGTGTGAAGATTATCTAAGAGATTATATTGTTCCATCCAACCATCTCTCTCAACTCGAACTTCTTCAACAATGGACTCCATCTGATATATCTCCATTATTCGTTTCTGGTTTAATGCTTGGAGAATGAACAGAGAGTTTGAGTTGCAAAAAAAAAAAAAAAAAAAAAAAAAAAAAAAAAAAGAGCTAGAGGGTATACCTTTTAATTCTTCATTCTTCTTGCGAAGGTCATCACAATCCAAATGAGATGTTGTGAAATTTTTGATTGCACTTCACGGTCATGACCTGGAGATCATTCTTCACTTACTAATTTCTTGAACCAAAGACGCCCGCGAGACCTTATCAGACCAAGGTGCTTACTTAAAATCTCGCAGACATTGGATTTGATAGATCAGCAGGTTTTCTTGGCATCATTCACAAGATCCGAAAGAACCTTAAAGGCCACATCTATACCCTCCAAATTTTCTCATTGTTAGAGGAATTTGCTCTACTAAAAATGAGTCATCCTTTGTCAAAGGAATCTCATGAGAAGAGGAGGTCTCAGTGGAGAGAAGTGGTTG
Source organism: Papaver armeniacum (assembly GCA_023531295.1). Classification (NCBI taxonomy): domain Eukaryota; kingdom Viridiplantae; phylum Streptophyta; class Magnoliopsida; order Ranunculales; family Papaveraceae; genus Papaver; species Papaver armeniacum. The sequence goes on along the minus strand of JAJJWW010010258.1, from coordinate 97,829 downwards.
GAGAAATAGTAGGAACATTGATAGCAGAGGGTGGTATAGCATCATTTGTAGGGGAACGATTGTGAGGAACTTGGTCTATGAGGAGTTGAGGCGTAAAAGTGTTGTCGCCAAGAATGTTATCGAAGGAAGAGGCACGAAACTATCCTCGCGAAGATTTCGCAGAAGGAGAAGAAGGTCCGAAAGAAGGAAATGGAACGCCGGGAGTAACAGACTTGGGTCGGCGAAGCCTTTTAGGAGTTCTATCAAAGATTTCCATCATTCTCATGAGTAACAAGTCAAGTAAGAAACAGAGGCAACAATATATTGCTTATAAAAAGAAATGTTTCTTAAATACCTTGTCACTCGCAGCTTTCTTTTGATTATAGATTTTGTTCGCGAAGTAGGCTTTGACCGTATAGGAGATTCTTGTTGCGAAGAGGGTTCCATGGCGAGCCCAAAGAAAGAAAAGGGTCCTTCACTTGAACTGGTTTTGGGTTGGTTCTTGCTAAACAACAATGGCAGAAAAGAACTATAAAGTTAAGCATACCAAAGGTGATTTCGACAAGAAAAACTAACTTCAAAGCAATTAACCACAAGATTAAATTAGATATGGCAAGATTAACAAACCCGGATGCCATGAGAATGACAACCGATAAGAAGTAATGTAAGAAGAGAAGAAGATGAAGAAGGAAAACAAAGAGGCAAATACTTGCAGAACGATGAAGAAGAGGAAAGCTTGCAGACGATGAGGAAGATGAAAGGGAAAAAGAAATTTCTTCACAAGGAACACTTCTATAAATAGATGGGAAAAAGGTATTACGACCGGGTAACATTAAATGCGCCGGTAAAAGAGGCAAATATAGACACGTGTTAACGGTCATTACCCAAATCCAAGGAAACTTGACGAAAAGAAATTTAGCAGAATTCAAATATATGGCATATTTCCTAATAGGCGAGAAGAGATTGCGGAACCGATTATTCTCTGTAACACATGAGGCAAGAAATGACACTTTGTACATAGGAGCTTCGGAATTTCGCAAAAGAATAGAGGCAAGTACGTACTTTTCAAGTACAATATTCTTTCGCTCGTTCCTTCATCAGCGAAGATCAAAGATTATTGCAACAACAGATTTTTCCTTAAAAATCGCTCTTCAAGCAATATTCAAGGAAAAAGAGGCAAGATGTAGGACCATAATATCGCAACGTACAGACTTGCGGTTAATAAACAACGATGTCGCGAGGCAGTCGCAGAGAGCTAAAATAAACGACGCAAAGAATAACGACAAAGTAGACATAAAGGAGACGTGAGATCCGGCGAGGGTTAAGAAGTGTCGCGAGATTGAATAGTTGTACACTGGCGACACTTCGCGAGACATTCCCGAAAATAAAGGATAGCTTAGCTGTCATCCACTATGTATTACCCTATATAAAGGGTCGAGTGAGTCTGTAAAAGGGGGGATCTTTGGAGAATTGTTAGGCAAGTCATTAGGAGAGAGAAAGTTTAAGAGTGTTCTAACTTCTAAGTGTAATTCTACTTTCCTGTGTAACACTTGATGAAATTAATCAATAAACATTCTCAATTATACAACTTTCAATAGACTAATTAATCAAAATATAGTGAGGGGTGTAGTGTGGGATTTCCTGCTACTACTCACCGTATATTTAATCATCTCGCATTTTTACTTATCTACATTCTCTCTGTTGAGCTTGTCATGTTGGCTACGGTGCTTGTGGTGCAACCGAGCAATCCCCGCAACTTATAGGAGTCGCACCCGTGAGTCAGTTGAGCAAAGTGCAATTCGGGCACCTACCTGTCTTGTGCTACTGTCTTTGGAACTGAGGTTAGTAATTGCATAGTGTAATCCCTAAGCCACGTGAGCCCGGCCCGATTGACCTTGCAATGCATGCTTGATCTGCCTTAAACCCCGTTTGATTGTGTGCTACCCCCGTGGGAGTTATTTGTGCTTTGTGCATAAGCTCTCACTTGTCATGTTGAGTCAGTGTGAATGTACTTAGACTCTTGTTGTGCAAAATAGCTAAGTTATACTTGTCTTGATAACCTCGCAGCCCCCGTTGCTCGCCTTGCCTTGGCCGATAGATCTTGATTAGCAAGTTGACTCGCAAAGCTTGAACCTCTCAAACTCGCAAGTATTTGTGCACTGTGAACTCGAGCATCCGAGCTTATACAAACCATTGCCTCGTTTTCTTGTGCATCCATATAATCATGCAACATTTGGTTGTTTGAGTGCTATTGTTGTCTTTGTCTTGTGAATGCACTCAAACCTATGATGAGAAAGCTTGCCAATCTAATTTGTGTTTGTGCTACACACTCTTTGCCCGGCTCCGACCACTGGGCTGTGCGTTTGCACTAAAGCTAAAGCCCACTTAAACCAAACCAGCCCAAGCAACCACTGAGTTTTGCATAAACTAGGCCTGTGCACCTCCACAAAATCCAAACTGAGCCCATAGTCTCACGGGCTGTTTAAAAACCAATCTGGGCCGCACGCTTAAGCTGGGCTCTGCTGGCTGCTCACAAAACTCAGCCCACATACTGGGCCATTCAATCTGGGCTATACTTTTTCAGCATAACCTGGGCTCTGCAACAACTGGGTTCTACACTTTCAACTGGGCTGAGAACCACTAAGAACTGGGTTCTAAACGAAACTGAGCCCACAGTTCCACTAGGCTTTACACAAACCTGGGCTGTTCTGTTTTCACAAATCCTGGGCTTCAAACAACAAAGCTCCCAACAAAACCAAATGAATCCCATTGAAACCAAATCCCAATAAACCAAAGCCCACATAAACCAAACTAAATTTTGAGTTCAATTTGAGTACTAAATCATGTCGGGATTTTGGTCTCAGCATCCTGGGATGGAAACAAATCCCTTAGAGAGCGTGCTTACGGGCACGCTTCACAGGATGAACTCCACACATACCATAGTGATTTTAGGGAATTTTATGCGCCTTCTCAGGGCCCTGACCTCACCTACCCTAATCACTATGAGCACATGCATCATCCACCACAGGTTGAAAATGAACACTTTCCTCATACCCCCGGTCATCACTTCTAGATCAATTAAGCTCAAGTTTCTCGCTTTAGAAAGGCAATTACATGAGCAACACAAATCTAATCCCCCTAGGCAATATGAAATGCATGCTTGCACCTTATGTGGTGGCTTAGACCACCTCATGTGAGTATCTTTGTTATATTTTGCATGATTTTAGGGCAAATCTAGGAAAACCATGATTATCCAATGTACGAAGTGTCTAGAAGTGACCATGTCAAACTATTGGGACCATAATCAACCTACACACATGCATCATTCACCACAGTGGGGAGATGAAAAATTTTATACTCCCCTAACTCCTAGTTTGCAATCAATAATGGAAACACTCATGGAGCAAAATGCTAGGCTTGAAATGAATGCAATGCATGACCATCAACATAGCAACATGTATGAATTTCCCTTCTCTAGTGAACCTCATGCTCAACCATACAATGAATATCCATATGAGGAATGCATACCCACTAGTGAAGACTCTCCTTCAATGGAACAACTCAAGATGATTCTTCAAAGGAACCTGATTGAGTTACAAAATGATAGGATTGAAAATAGTGTTTCTAGTCTTACTCATGCAACTAACATTGAATATGAACCTAATCCAGAGGTAGATGAGTACACTAAAAATACTACAATTTTGAATGGAGAAATGAATTCTTGCTATGATAATGATGATGAATATGAAGAGCATGTGTATTTTGAAAATGTAGTAGAATCTTTAGGTTCGGGCGAGGACGTTAGACGTCTCTTCCGTGAACCCTATGAATGATGCTTCTTCTAATATTCATGTATGTGATGTTGATGTGGAACCCGTGGAATTGTCCCGTGAAAATGAGCATGCTTTATCACCCGTATGTGACCTAGGAATAGCTGAATTGTCCTCATTAATACGTATGATTCAATGAATGTGTCTAATTCCATGCCTAGGTTACAGGATGATATCTCTCCTAGTCATGTTATGCATGAGAATGATGAAAATTATGACATGGAGATTGATGAATTGTTTTATGCTGGTGAACATGATTTACCCTCTTCTGACTTTAGGAAAGTATGCGATGGTGCAAATGATCTTATGCATGAAAACAACTTAGATGTACCTAACCTCTCTCCTGAGTCACAGATTGAAACTCTCCACCAAACCTAGGTGTAGTTTGTCACAAAATTGCAAAACCAACTTTTCTAAGAATGCCTAATCTAGGCCTAGAACTTTGTGCCTCCCAAGTCCTCTTGGACTATTTTGCATCAAAGTATGACACCTTTAGGGAACCACAAAGGTATGTGTATGTCCAGCATGTTCTTAGCAATACTCATTTTGAGTTAGACCTTTTGCATGATGTACCTTTAAAATTGCAAGATTTTGTTCTCACAAACACACTGTTCACAAGTTTAGGTTTGGGGAAACTCCTTCACATCTACGCCTTACTTGCACTCTCATGTTATATTTGTGTAAGATTGTTGATGGTTGTACATATTTTCTATTGGGTTGATCCTCAACTCTTTAGATTGTTAGTGTATGGTGAATTTTCATTGTATATATCCAGTAGGACTTGTTAAAAATTTTCTTTTCTTGAATCGGTTGAGTCTTCTTGTGCATATTTTGTGCTAATCCGATATGATCTCCGCTGAGAATGTTGGATTCTAGCTTTAACTAACGAAGCTCAACCTTGCTCCTGCCGACATCCGGTAATCTCTTCCCTTTTCTCTTATCGAAGATAGTTCTCTCGGTATGTGATCGTTTAAATTTTTTCTATATATAGACACATTGAGGACAATGTTTGATTTAGGTTTGGGGGTGCATTTGCATATAGAGTTTTTAGTCTTTTTAATCTTTTATTTTCAAAAAAAAAAAAAAAAAAAAAAAAAAAAAAAAATTCAAAAACTCTTTTTTGTAAAAACCTCCAACTTTTAGAGATTTTAGAGTCACTAGCATGCTTCTAGCTATGTTTACATAGAGAATCGGCCAAAATAACAGAACTTGGAAGTACCGGAGAACACAATCGGGTTTCTTAGTTGATTAGAGCGTTAAAGTTGGATTTAACCATACCCTGAGGGCTAATTAGGTGTTGTTTAGATATTCGGTAGTAGAATTGTGATCAACCATAGTGGAGACTACCCATTTTACATCAAGCGAGGTACCGACCTTCACTCTTTTGTGACTTTCTAGAAAAGCTTTTAGAGTGTGTGTCACCGTACGTCAATTCGGGTAGGAATGGTGAGCTACCCAACTTCGCACCAATTTCGGCACTACTTTTGATCTCTTGAGTGCTAGTTTTTGTCAATCATGAGGGTGACGTCTAAAGATGAAAACTCCTTCTAAATACCGATTTGCCGTTAGCATCACTCTCTCTCTCAATCATCAAGACCCATAGAAACACATCATCTTCAACAAGCGGAGCATCATCAGAATATTGAAAGAAAAATTGATATAGTCCAAGGTTTACGTGCAACAAAGAACAAGGAAAAGAAAATAAGATGAGAATTAATAAAATCAAGACAATACAAGTTGTGGAAAAATTGAGTGATAAAGTCCTTTGTCCATGGAGTTAGTTGTTTCATTATTTGTATTTTTATTTTCACTTTTTGTAAACTAAAAAAAAAAAAAAAAAAAAAAAGTTTATTTTCTTATTTTTGCTACCACCATGGTAAAGAAGAGTTCAAAAAGAAAAATCCAAACAACAAGGAATTTGAGTAGAAAAGTTAAAAATTGTCAAGTTTTGTGAAGTTTAGAAGTTCGTCATCAACATTTGAAGACCGAAGACCGAAGATTGAAGACGTTTCTATGGTTTCTTATGAGAGAGTGATATTAATTGCCGATCGGGTGAGAAGTGAGTGAGTACTCCCACCCCTTGCTAATGGTTGATTTCCTTTCTTAGAGATCATCGAAGAAGATTCTTTTGTCCACACTTCCGTGGAGTCTCCAGATTTTATTTCTAAGGTTATCCTTCTTACCTACAACGTGTGCGGGATTTCTCTCTTTACTCCTGCCTTGCACACATGAGAGACTAAAAAGCGATCTTTTTTGAGTGCAATTATCATAAAACCCTAATAGTGAGGCGAAGTTGAGACTTATGATCACAATCGAATCCGAATTCTTTCATATGGTATGGTTACTTCTCGCTCAACACTTAAGGATGAGAATGCGTTCTTTGGTAGTTCTAACTTGTACTAGCATGCGAAACTCTATGTCCTCATAGCTTCTTGGAGGCTTGAGACTCTTTTACACTCGAAGTTGGAGAAGGTTTTGTGGGTACACCTCCTGTAAACCCTCACGAGACTACAACTCGTCCACTAGGGACACCTAGGGGTTTAAAGGCTTAGTGCATACGCTAAATGCATTCGAGAGACCAAGCGACGGGGTATAGTTAGGATTTCTTAATTTCTGTTTCACTTGAGGACAAGTAAAATTCAGGTTTGGGGGTATTTGATGAGTGCCAAATAGTGCATATTTGTACACCTTTTATTGACATTTTACTCATCTTTTGCGCTTATAAATGGATATTATCCCATTCTCGTATTTTCTTTGTTTTCAAGAATAAATATTTGTATTAATTAATTTTGTGTTTTTAGGTAATAAATAAAGATCGGAGAAACTGAGGAGCAAAAGAGCGAAGAATCGGAGGCAAGTATCTATGGAGCAGATAGCCAAAGCCCGCGCGCATCAGGAGCAAACCATTTACAAGACATGGGCTCAAGCTATCCAAGACCCGCGACCCGATCCGAACCCGCTCATCCCGAGCCGTTGAGATCTCGCCCCGCTACATCCAACTCCACAAGTCGCTCCGCCTAGCACATCAACGATTGATGCTCCCGCTCAACACCGCCTTACTCCGAGCCTTCCCACAGCCGTTCGGATCATAGTCAGCCGCATCCTACGCTCGCCGATGCCTTCCCATCGACACTTTCTCCGCTCAACACCCTATCAACCTAACCCTATACCTATCGAGCAAAACCAATTCATTTCCTCTCTCCATCTTCTCTTTCTTCTCCATCCGCACCGCAGAACCCATCCCTTCTCCTCCACCTCCCATACCAAAGGCAGAGTTCATCATCACCACCATCTCCTTCTTCCATCACCGCGTCGAGCCATCACCACCTTCTCACCCTCACATCACTCATCTCCATCCGTAGCTTCTCACTTACCCTAGAAGCTAGGGTTGAGATGATTGAAGTTAGGGTTTCCACCAAACCCTTTGCATGGTCGATTCGGAGGTCGAGACGATTGAGTAGAGCCATCACGCGATTCAGAGAAGTGGGTGAGAGTTTATTTCATTTTTTAATTTCTGTTTTATCAAGAACTAGGTTTTGGGGTTTGTGTATGTATAAATAGGAGTGAACTGAGTTTGTTAGGGTTTACGCCTGGATTAGCCAAAGGCGATCAATTAGGTTTAATTCTGTGTTCTTTGTTAATTTTATTATGTTTTAATTTAAGTGCTAGGGTTTCAATGAAACCCTAATTCCAATTTGGGTTTAAACTCGTTAAATTGTTCTTGAGTAATTAATGTTATTAGATAGCTTCAAATTTAAACCCCTCAACCCTTTTTCTCACAAAGGCATGCCAACGCCATGGATGCACCGTAGTTAGGTTTAAACCGAGTTGAGTGTGTTTCACTCTTGTTTCATTAATAATACTAACTCTCTTGACCTGTTGTGCTTCATCTGACAACCCGCACTCTAGGTTAGCAATTTAGCTGGTATTTGAAGGTTTACAAGGTGAAACTCCTTAGTTAAGCGGCAGAATTGACACACTGCCCTTAGCTACTATAGGAACAAGACATTTAACTTAGTTGAAAGCACAATAGAGGTTAGTGGTGGATTTGCAGCCCTAGTATCACCCTTTATCTCACTGTTTACCTTAGTTTAGGTTCACTTCAGTTAAAAATCAGCCGTATCGGCACAAAATATATGTTGTCACTTTGTTACTATCATTTGAAGTCAGTAGAGTAGCCTTAGATCAATATCAGAGCATCACAAGTCCTTGTGGGATCGACCCGTACTTGCCGCGTCTCCGATAGACGCCGTGCACTTGCGGTTTATCACCGTAGGCCATAATTTATACACATTCCGAGGCCTACCAATTCCCAAGACCGTAGGCTTGTGCTTTCATGCCCATGCTCTAGATTAGATTTGACATACGCAAGTTTAAATTTGACATGTCTAGGATCAATTTTGAGATGCCCAAGACCGTAGGCTTGTGCTTTCATGCCCATTCCTAAGATTCAATTTGACATGCCTAGGATCAATTTTGAGATGTCCAAGACCGTAGGCTTGTGCTTTCATGCCCATGCCCAAGATTCAATTTGACATGCCTAGGATCAATTTTGAGATGCCCAAGACAGTAGGTTTGTGCTTTCATGCACATGCCCAATTTTAAATTTTACATGTCTAGGATCAATTTTGAGTTGCCTAAGATTCAATTTGACATGTCTAGGATCAATTTTAAGATGCCCAAGACCGTAGGCTTGTGCTTTCATGCCTATGCCCTAGATTCAATTTGACATGCCTAGGATCAATTTTGAGATGCCCAAGACCGTAGGATTGTGCTTTCATGCCTATGCCCTAGATTCAATTTTGACATTTCTACGGTCAATTTTGAGATTCCCAAGACCGTAGGCTTGTGCTTTCATGCCCATGCCCAAGATTCAATTTGACATGCCCAAGTTTAAATTTGACATGTATAGGATCAATTTTAAGATGCCCAATACCATAGGCTTGTGCTTTCATGCCCATTCCCAAGATTCAATTTGAAATGCCCAAGTTTAAATTTGACATGTCAAGGATCAATTTTGAGATGTCCAAGACCGTAGGCTTGTGCTTTCATTCCCATGCCCAATATTCAATTTGACATGCCTAGGATCAATTTTGAGATGCCCAAGACCGTAGGCTTATGATTACATGCCCATGCCCAAGATTCAATTTAACATGCCCAAGTTTAAATTTGACATTTTTAGGATCAATTTTGAGATGCCCAAGACCGTAGGCTTGTTCTTTCATGCATATGCCCAAGTTTAAATTTGACATTTCAAGGATCAATTTTGAGATGTCCAAGACCGTAGGCTTGTGCTTTCATTCCCATGCCCAATATTCAATTTGACATGCCTAGGATCAATTTTGAGATGCCCAAGACCGTAGGCTTGTACTTTCATGCCTATACCCAAGCTTCAATTTGACATGCCCAAGTTTAAATTTGACATGTCTAGGATCAATTTTGAGATGCCCAAGACCGTAGGATTATGCTTTCTTGCCCATTCCCAAGATTCAATTTGACATGCCCAAGTTTAAATTTGACATGTCTAGGGTCAATTTTGAGATGCCCAAGATCTAGGCTTGTGCTTTCATGCCTATGCCCAATATTCAATTTGACATGCCCTAGTTTAAATTTGACATGTTTAGGGTCAATTTTAAGATGCACAAGATCGTAGGCTTGTGCTTTCATGCCCATCCCAAGATTCAGTTTGACATGCCTAGGATTTATTTTGAGATGCCCAAGACCGTAGGCTTGTGCTTTCCTTCCCATGCCCAAGATTCAATTTGATACGCCTCAGATCAATTTTGAGATGCCCAAGACCGTAGGATTGTGCTTTCATGCCCATGCCCAAGATTCAATTTAACATGCTTAAGATCAATTTTGAGATGCCAAAGACCGTAGGCTTGTGCTTTCATGCCCATGCCCAAGATTCAATTTGACATGCCTAGGATCAATTTTGAGATGCCCAAGACCGTGCCCAAACTTAAATTTGACATGTCTAGGATCAATTTTGAGATGCACAAGATTCAATTTGACATGCCTAGGATCAATTTTGAGATGCCTAAGACCGTAAGCTTGTTCTTTCATGCCCATGCCCAAGATTCAATTTGACATACCCAAGTTTAAATTTGACATGTCTAAGATCAATTTTTAGACATACCCATGCCCATGATTCAATTTAACATGCCCATGTTTAAATTTGACATGCCTAGGATCAATTTTGAGATGCCCAAGACCGTAGGCTTGTGCTTTCATGCCCATGCTCAAGATTAGATTTGACATACCCACGTTTAAATTTGACATGTCTAGGATCAATTTTGAGATTCCTAAGACCGTAGGCTTCTGCTTTCATGCCCATGCCCAAGATTCAATTTAACATGCTTAAGATCAATTTTGAGATGCCAAAGACCGTAGGCTTGTGCTTTCATGCCCATGCCCAAGATTCAATTTGACATGCCTAGGATCAATTTTGAGATGCCCAAGACCGTGCCCAAACTTAAATTTGACATGTCTAGGATCAGTTTTGAGATGCACAAGATTCAATTTGACATGCCCTTGTTTAAATTTGACATGCCTAGGATCAATTTTTAGATGCGACCGTAGGCTTGTGCTTTCATGCCCATGCCCAAGATTCAATTTGACATGCCTAGGATCAATTTTGAGATGCCCAAGGCCGTGCGCAAACTTAAATTTGACATGTCTAGGATCAATTTTGAGATGCACAAGATTCAGTTTGACATGCCCTTGTTTAAGTTTGACATGCCTAGGATCAATTTTGAGATGCCTAAGACCGTAAGCTTGTGCTTTCATGCCCATACCCAAGATTCAATTTAACATACCCAAGTCTAAATTTGATATGTATAAGATCAATTTTTAGACATACCCATTCCCATGATTCAATTTGACATGCCCATGTTTAAATTTGACATGCCTAGGATCAATTTTGAGATGCCCAAGACCGTAGGCTTGTGCTTTCATGACCATGCTCAAGATTAGATTTGACATGCCCAAGTTTAAATTTTACATGCCTAGGATCAATTTTGAGAAGCCCAAGACCGTAGGCTTGTGCTTTCATGCCCATGCCCAAGATTCAATTTGACATGCCTAGGATCAATTTTGAGATGCCCAAGACTGTAGGCTTGTGCTTTCATGCCCATGCCCAAGATTCATTTTGACATTCCCAAGTTTAAATTTGACATATCTAGGATCAATTTTGAGATGCCAAAGACCGTAGGCTTGTGCTTTCATGCCCATGCCCAAGTTTAAATTTGACATGTCTACGATCAATTTTGAGATGCCCAAGACTGTAGGCTTGTGCTTTCATTCCCATGCCAAAGATTCAATTTTACAAGCCCAAGTTTAAATTTGACATGTCTAGGATCAATTTTGAGATGCCCAAGACCGTAGGCTTGTGCTTTTATGCCCATTCCCAAGATTCAATTTGACATTCCTAGGATCAATTTTGAGAAGCCCAAGACCGTAGGGTTGATCTTTCAGGCCCATGCCCAAGATTCTATTTGACATGCCTATGATCAATTTTGAGATGCCCAAGACTGTAGGCTTGTGCTTTCATTTTTATTTTTTGGTAAATCCAAAATTGTATTAATACAAAGAGTTTACAAGAAAAAGAGCTCAAGAGACCCCAAAAAACTCATAAGCTACTTGAAACTAAAATAAGATACATAAGGCAGTTCTATGGATGAAAGAAAAAAGGGCATTTCATCATAGTTTAAACCTTCACCATTCCTTAAAAGGCAACCTCTTTTAGCCATAGAATCCCATTGAAAAGTTTGTCTCACGATAAGTATGTGTTTATGGGTGAAAACTATTTCGCCGGTTTTGGTAATTTGGGGTGTGTGGATGAGAAATGAGTCTAAACCTTAAACAAATGCACTACACGGGAGTGCTTGTAGATTCGAGAAATCAATCTGTGCAAATCCGGCCTAAACCAAGAAATGGCCGTTCCAGACTTGTTTCGGTCACAAAGTGAAGGAGGTGGGGTTGATCTTAGGGAGGGAAGCAAAGAAGGTGTTGAGATTGTGAAGGTGTTGGCTATGTATGACTTGTATCGAGAAAAGTGAACCGGCTTGCGCAGGATGTAAGCTATCGATTAGGTATTTGAATACGATGGTATCAACACTTTCCTCTCGTTGTCCGGACTTGTTCTTGTTGTTTTTTGAAAATAGGGAGGAAAACCTATTTATACAAGTCATTTGAGCCTTATTCACGTCTCTTGTGGGAAGTGGAGGAAGTGGAGTGATGGAGTAGTGGAGTTGTGTGTTAGTGTTACACGACCAGTCTTGCCCACTTCTCCTGTTATCTCTAACCGTTCATGACTTCCTGACACGTTCTTGTGATGGCGCGTTGCACGCTACACGCTGTAAACCGCCAGACCAATAACCCAGTATGTATCCCCCAGTTTGTTACATGATTGATGTCTCGAGTGTGTGGATCGTGGGACCCACGTAAAAGTAGCATGTAATGCTAGATTGAATAACTAAGTTATTTAGGAAGTCGATACTTGTGAAGTATCGTGTGTATTCTATGCAGTGCGCATCATGATGTGGTAAAGTGACGGGTGCTGATTACCATGACGCCTCACCGACCAATTAACTCCCGACCGGGGTTGTGTAACCAAGCGGTGAAGTTGACTCGGACGAGATGATCTTTGAGACACTCATCTGCGAAGGTTGATGAAATTAGGGTTTTTTTGAAGAGGTGCGCAAGTATCACTCTTCAGCTTGGTCGAATCCAAGCATGGGAGGTGTTTTGGAAAGGACCGACCAGGCATGCGTGTAAACGGCATGCTGGTGATCGCGACACAACCCTAATTAAGTTTTGCCGGCCGCGTGTCATACCCAGTTTGGGGCGCACGAATCAAGACAACCAACCATAGTTGGTCCTGACCGATCAGTCAGGTATGTAGGCGGGCCCACGGTGTTTGTGTTTACATGCTCTGGGCCCATTGAATCTACATCTACACCCTCCATCTATGCCTGCGAAGATGGACGGTTGAGACTGTTTAGCGATACATGTAATATGCCGCAAACCCTAATTTAGGGTTTCTCGTCCATGCTGCTCTGGTTTGAACGGTTTGGCAAGCTATGCCACCGTTTTTTGGAGAGACCGACCATGCGAGGTCCGCGTTGGGTCGGTGGTGAATATTCCAATACCTGCTTGGGGTCATGGATTTAATCTAGGCCATCCAATCATGCTGGTGAAGTTGGATGGTCGTGATCGATTCTGAGACCGATATGGTCGATTCGGTTTCAAATATGCTCAATCGGGCTAGTATATCACACCGAGAGTTGTAGACCGTATGGGTATTTCGTACATGTTTTATTATTAATGCTTGGAGATTCGTGTTGCTCTACCGAGAACAACACTCACTCGTCATGCCGCACCTAATTAATAAGTACGAAATACAAGGTCGGTCATGCATTAATTAATAATTCAGTAAATTCCACGGGGTATATGGGATTGTTGCTACATGCTCCAACCTAGATGAATTTTGTGTATTTAATTCACAAAATACTGGGATTGTTTCCACATGCTCTATTCTATGTGAATTAGTAAAGTGAAGAAGTATTCATCACTTATCAATGGCTTTATCTTTTGCAAGATGTTAGCGTATAATTTTTGCCTTTACAATTTCAGCCTTAAATGAAAATCCACCATCAACATTAAGTCCCCTGCCTAGCACATGATGGTTATTCTGTCGTGGGGTAGGCATGAGATGGTGACATATACAACGTATGAAAACAAGATAAAGGAAGTCTACCTGGAGGGATTCTGACCAATCGTGGGCAATCCTCCATGCATGCGTGACCACAGGCCTCTTGATGGGACCGATTTCCTCCCTTAGGTGTTTGAGCTAGGAATAAGATTCTTCTTCTACTAGGATTCCCCAGGGTAGGTGGTTACACACTGCTGGTTGAACCGCTATCCAGATGCTCCTCCAATTCTTGATTAGGGTTGAAAGCCTGACTTGGTCGGTGTTGGATCCCCCATATATTGGGCAGACTTCGCCGTAATCGTTTTAGTTATAGGATCAGAATATCGCGACGTCAATACTTCGCGAGATTAATAAATGACGACATTGCGAGGAGTCGCAGGGAAGTAAAATAAATGACGCAATGAATGACGACAGCCAAAACATGAGAAAAATATGAAGATTCAGCGAAATTTAGGAGTGTCGCGAGAATTGATACATGTACACTTGCGATATTTCGCAAGACATTCCCAAAATAAAGGACGACTTAGCCGTCATCCACTATGTACTACCCTATATAAAGGGTTGAGTAAACTGTTATAGGGGGTTCTTTTGAATTGTTAAGCAAGTCTTTAGGAGAGAGAAAGTTTTAGAGTGATTGTAATTCTATTACTCATTTCTATTTCATATTGTAAAGATTCAAGTATTCAATCAATAGAAATCATAATCATTCATCTTAAAATGACTTAATTGAATATATTCTAGTGAGGGTGTAGTGTAGGATTTCCTGCAACTACATAATGGCGCTAGAAATGGGAGTGATTGAAGACAAGAGATTGGATATTGTCATCAAGACGGTAAAAATCAAGAGTATGATGGATAAATTGAAGAAAATTAGAATCAGAGAGGGTAATGAAGAATTGGAATGTAATATGATTTCAAAATCAATGGTTAATGAATTTCATGAAAGTATTAAAGGGAGAATACATAAAAGAGATTTTGAAGGAAAGAAAATCATAGCAACAAAGGAAGTGTTACCCTTGAAAGAATGGGAAAAACAGAGAATTATATTCACGGCAACAGAGATGTCAGGAGAGAACTTAAATCACACATCTCCACTAGTAATTACGATAAGTGCCAGCAAAGAAGAAGGAAAATTAACAAAAACAATGGAAGAATGGGCAATAAGTAGAACTTTAGTGGATACAGGGAGTTCAGTGAATATAATGTTTTATCATGCATATAAAAAATTGGGGTACAAAGATGAAGAAATGACTTCCACAACATGTCATATCTATGGTTTCGGCAAATCAATAAAAAAACCTAAAGGAGAAATAAAAGTACGAATTTTGTTGGGAGAAATTGAAACAAATGTGAAGTTATGCGTAGTAGATATGGAATCACCATATAACATACTGTTGGGAAGGCCATGGATACACGCAATAAAAGCTGTAGCATCAACATTTCATCAATGTATCAGATTTCCTATGCCGAGTGGAATTGGCGAAATCAGAGGAGATACCGATAAAGGAAGAATGTATCATCAAATCGAAGTAAAACATTATGAAGAACGGGTGAAAAGGCGAAAAGATCGCAAGAAGATGGCAAAAGCAGCAAAAAAAGGAAGAAGAATTTAGAACATATATGATAAGAGCGGAAGAAGGAAAAGGAATATGTGGTGAAGAGAGTGATCTCGCAAAGGAAATAAGAGGACCGACGCCCATGGGAGAAACGAAGGCTAGCTACATTGCGGCAGAACCAACAAAGGAAGTGAATATTGGAACTGAAGAAGAACCCAAGATGTTAAAAATTGGAACTAAAATGGAGGCGAGATGAAGAAAGAAAGACCGTTGATTTGTTGCGAGATTATAAAGATATCTTCGCATGGGATATGGATGAGATGCCCGGAATAGATCCATCTGTAGCGTGTCATAAATTAGAGATTGATAAAAATGCCGGACCATTCAAACAAAGAATTAGAAAAATTGCAACAAAGATATCATCCTCAAATAGAAGAAGAGTTGCGAAGATGCTTGATGCTGGCATTATTAGGCAAGCAAAATACCCCGAATGGATAGCGAATATGGTCGTAGTTCCGAAGAAGAAAAAAGGAATAAGAATTTGCATAGATTTCACCGATTTAAACAAAGCTTGTCCAAAAGATAGTTTTCCCTTGCCAGATATTCCGCAGATGGTCGAATCAGCAGCATGAAATGAAAGGATATCTTCCATGGATGGATATAACGGATACAACCAAATCCCTCTCGCCGAAGAAGACCAAGAACATACTGCCTTTTTCGCTCCAAGAGGATTATACTGTTACACAAAAATGCCATTCGGACTGCGAAATGCCGGTGCAACTTATCAAAGGATGGTGGAGAAAGTGTTCGAACAATGGATACATAAAACATTAGAGGTATATGTGGATGACATGTTAATAAAAAGCAAAGAAGCAAAAGATCATGTGCGAGATTTGAAGGAAATTTTTGAACAAATGAGACATTTCAACATCAAAGTAAATCCAGAAAAATGTACCTTTGGAGTGGCATCTGGAAAAATTTTAGGATACATTGTATCAAAAGAAGGAATACAAGTTGATCCGGAGAAGGTACAAGCAATTCGAGACATGCCAACGCCAAGCAACAAAGTGAAAGATGTGCAAAAGTTAAATGGATTATTAGCTTTGCTAGGAAGATTCATCTCGAGATCATCTGATAAGTGCAAACATTTTTTCAACATACTTAAAAAGGGAACGAAATTTAGGTGGACGGATGAGTGTGAAAAGGCATTACAAGGAATAAAAGAACATCTAATGGATATATCAATATTACAAAAAGCAGAAGACGGGGAGGAATTACTAATTTACCTCGCGACAACCTCGCATGCACTAAGCGCGGTATTATTGCGAATGGACACAGGGGTGGAAAAACCAATCTATTACATCAAAGAAACATTCAATGCTGCAGAAAAACTATTCAAAAATTGAAAAATTAATTTTGGCATTAGTTTACGCGACGTTTAAACTTCGCATCTATTTTGAAGCACACACAGTAAAGGTAATGACAAAAGTACCAATTGAGTCAGTAATGAAAAATTCGAAAAGATCAGGAAGGGTTGAAAGGTGGAATGCTCAAGTAAGTCATTGCAAACTCAAGTATGAAGTGTTATCCTCACCAAAATCGCAAGTTGTAGCAGACTTTTTAGCAGAATTTCCATTGGAAGTAGATGAGGCAGTGGAAGAAATGATGGATATAGAAGAAGAACATGGAAATCCAAGGGATTTATTAACAGAGCCAAATAGATGGGAAATATTGGTATATGGATCGTCAAATGGAGAAGGTAACGGAATTGGGATCATTATAATTTCGCCAGAAGGCAATAAAATGGCTTTCTCTTTGATTGGAGTTTGCATCTACTAACAATGAAACAGCAGTATGAAGCTATAATACATGCTTTGCGATTTGCAATAGAAATGAAGTTGGAGAATGTAAGAATTACCAGTGATTCTCAGTTAGCTATTCGCCAGATAAAAGAAGAGTATACTACAAATGAAGCATCCTTGAAAAAGTACAAAAAGCTTGTTGACGAATTGTCAGAAGATACCAAAAATGAAGTGGAGACACATATCAAGAAAAGACAATAGACTCGCGGATGCTTTTGCTTTTATATCAAGTATGATGACAGATCCATCTGCGAGATGCATAAAAATACAAACACTTCAATCACCATCAATCAACGAAGAGGAGGAGGAAGAAGCAGAAGTAATGCTCATAGAAGATGAAGCACAAAGATCCCATTGCGAGGATTGGAGGACAGATTTTCATGCTTATTTAATGAAAGGAGAAACACCAAGAAATAGATTAGAAATGCATAAATTAAAAATCCGTGCAACAAATTATGAATTAAGAGACGGAGTATTGTACCGAAGATCCTTTAATGGACCCTCGCTCAGATGTTTAACACGAAGGGAAGGAGAAGCAATGTTAAAAATGTTACACAAAGGGGGATGTTTGCAATCATAGTGGCGGAAGATCTTTAGCACATAAGGCGAAAATGCAAGGCTATTATTGGCCATATATGCATGAAGATGCGAAACAAATATCAAGACGTTGCGAAGATTGTCAAAGACACGGAAAGAAAATACATGCACCAGTGCGCCGTTAACCTCTTCAACAAGTGTATGGCCTTTTGGAAAGTGGGGATTAGACATTGTAGGACCATTTTTACCAGGTACAGGGCAAAGGAGATATTTGATTGTCGCAACAGATTATTTCACAAAGTGGGCAGAAGTAAAAGCGGTACAACACATTCGCGATAAAGATATTTTTACTTTCATATTCGAAAACATAATATGCAGATTTGGAATTCCAGCACAGTTGGTATCTGACAATGGGAAACAGTTTGTACTTCCGACGGAGGTTATTATTCCAACAACAAAGAGAGAAGCTTGGGAGAAAAATCTTAGTGCGGGTAACATTTTAGTTAAATTAGATGAGTTAGAAGAAAATAGAGAAAGAGCACTACAGCATATGGAGAATTATCAGCGAAGATTGGCCGGAGAATATAACAAACGTGTCAAAACACGCGAGTTTCAACCAGGTGATATGGTGTTGCAAGAAACACCAATATATCAACGAAAAGTGGTGGCAAGTTAGCGAAAAATGGGATGGACCTTATATCATCAAGGAGATAGTTGGAACAGGGGCATATAGATTAATGGATCCGAAGGCAAAGATGTGGGACAGAGATTGGGTAGACCATGGAATAGATTATATCTCAAGAAATATTACCCATAGAAGATGGAAAGGAAAAAATAAACTACGAAATGTTAAATGAATGAAATGATATGAAATGTTCTATGACGAGAGATATTGTGAAATTAAGAAAGAATGTGCGAATATCTCACAAATGAATTAACCAAAAATGAATGATTGAACGAATTAACAAAAATGAATGAGTGAGTGAATGGGACAAACCTTTATGGCGTACACCCTAGTTCGCGAATGATATTTCGCAAGAGGCAAATGTAAGACCTAAAGTGCGTCATATAAGGGGTATCTCTTGACATGGCTCGGGGAAAAGGTTACACCGCTCCCGGAACTTGAGTCATGGAGATTTGGGGCCCATGAAAGCCTATCCTGGGAGAGATAACTTGGATTTCCAACTATATATATAAGGTTATACCCGGTTGGACGCCCGAGGGTCTCTTCCAAGGAGTCGATGTATGCTCAAGGCGCCGAGGTACACGGTTGAGCCAAGAGTGCCTGACATTTGAAGTGTCTCGGCCATTCTTGGCAAGTCTTGGCACATCTTTCGGCCCGAAGAAAACTCCACTTAGGGTGCAGTCTCGTAACCATATACCCTATAGGTATAAGGGATAAGAGGCTGCGAAAACAACTGGTTGTTATTAAGACCGGATGGGAGGAGCTAGTCTTGTATGGCCGATGTAAGCCTCCTTGAAGGGGCAACCAGGGAGATGATAAGGGCGGCACCCTCCATTAGGGAGCTGATAAGTGTCACAAGACGGAAATGTCATGGGGCTTTATATTCGCAAGAACATTTAGACCTGTCATATTGTCGCAAATGAAATATCCTGCAGAGGCAAAAATACTAAAGAAATGATAAGACAAGATCAATGGGTCATTACATGAAAGTGTAAGGACGTCCTGCGATCTTGTCGCAAGACGTCAATGTCATGGGATTTTATGTTCGCAAGAATATTTAGACCTGTCATATTGATGCAAAATGAGGGGTGGCAAAATAAGACCTTTAACTAGGAAGGCAAAATAAGACCACACAAAAACAATGATAAGGCAAGATCAATGGGTCAATACATGAAAATGTAAAGACACCCTGCGATCTTGTCGCAACAGTGAATTTCAGCATAAGTGAAGATAATAGAATAGCAATCATTAAAAACCAAAAATTATACTTGTTGAAAGAAAGAAGAGTAACGCAGACGAGTGCATACATCAAAAAAGATGATTGAAGTACATAAAGAAACAATAACACGAGAAGGAAGATTACAAGAGAAAATCATCTCTCAAACAGTAGCTTTTTCACCAGAAGGAGATGCTGGGTTTTCTTCGACAACTTTATCTATATTTTCGCTAATTAATATATTTCCAGCAGATCCTTCTTCTTCATTTGCGACATCATCATTGACAGCTTTATTGGGAGAGACAGTTTCTTCATCTTCGAGTTCTTCGCCAGTGTTATAATCATAATCGCTATCAGGAGGATTAGGAACTTCATCATCACTTACTTCCAGAGGTTCAACAGACACAGGATCAAGAGATTTAGATAGTAAAACATTATTCACAAGAACTTCGGCTCAAAGATGAAATTGACGAAGGAGTGCTTTCTGTTGATTTTTACTCTCTATATCTTTACAATCACGCATATAGTCGAATTTTCTTTCTGCCCTATCGCGAGAACGTGCAAGAGAAGCAGTGAGTATTCCATTCTCTTTGCGAATTTTTGAGTAGTCAGATTTCAAAGCAGTAATGGAGGAGTGAAGTTTTTTCTCAGACTCTGCAAAATAAAAAGTAAAAGGAATTATACAAACAAAAAATATGAAGGCTTGATAAAGAAAGAATAGATGAGGCAGTCAACTTCTATGACTACCTTCCTTCTGCGAGGTAAGATGTTGGATTAGAGCCGAACAACTATTCTCCAAATGATCCATGGCATTGTCAAAATTATCTCTAATTAAACCTTTCAGGCGTGATCGCCAACTTTTTTCGTTGGAAACAAGTAAAGCATTCTCTTTTGTAAGGAAAGAATTGGATTTTTCTAGTTCGGAACATTGATCCTTGAATTGTTTTACTTTTACACTTAAGTTTATTCTACCCCGAATCAGTTTATCCTTCTCGCGCAGAACTTCTTCCAGTTGACTTCTCGTGAACAAAGAGATTATTCTTGCTTTTTACATAATTTTTGACAAATATCATTTTGTTGCGAGTAAATCGCCACCTTGTTTAACGAGTTCGCTTCTCTTGAGAAAGAGTTCCATTCTCATCGATAAAGTTTCCAACTCCAAATTAGCTTTAGTCAAAGAGTAAGACAAAGCGAGATAAGTCATTACTTAATGAATCTTGTTTCGAGCTAAATCAGCATTTTCTTTAGAAAGATTATCTATTTGATCAACAAGAATATGTATGAAGATTATCTAATTGATTATATTGCTCAATCCAAGCATCTCTATCAACTCGAACTTCTTCAACAGTAGATTCCAACTGATATATCTCCATTTTTCGTTTCTGGTTTAAAGCTTGAAGGGCGAACAAGGGCTTGAGTTTTTTTAAAAAAAAAAAAAAAAAAAAAAAAATACAGAGGCAAGAGTTTACCTTTTAGTTCTTCATTCTTCTTGCGAAGGTTATCACGATCCAGCGAAATATTTTGAAGTTTTTGATTCTCAAGATGGAGAGTATTACATTTTGCAGTCATGGCTTGGAGATCATTCTTCAAAGTGTTAATTTCTTGCTCCAAGGATGTTTGCGAAATTCTATCAGGACCAAGGTGTTTGCTCAAAATCTCGCAAATATCAGATTTGATAGGATCGACAGAAGTCTTCTTAGCATCACTCACAATATCTGATAGGACTTTGAAGGCCACATTTATTCCTTCTAAATTTTCTTTAGTAAGTGGGATTTGCTCAGAAAAGGAAGTAATAGTGATAGAAGAAGGGAGAGATGAATCATCTTTTGTTAAAGGAATATCACGAGAAGAAGAAATCTCGTGAAGGTTAATGACTGGAGGAATGGTAGAGGCATTAACGATAGAAGAAGAAATATGCTCATTCGCAATGGGGATGCTATGGGGGAGTTGATCTATGAGAAATTCAGGCATAGAAATGTTATCTTGGGAAGAAACAGTAGGGATCTCTTGCGAAGATGTCGCAGTAGGAGTTGTAAGTTTGAATGTAGGAAAAGTGACAGAAGGCGCAACGGGTTTAGAATGGCGAGGCTTCTTGGGGGACCTATCAGCATTTTTGTCATCCTGCGAATTACAAGCTAAATAAGAAACAGAGGCAACAATATTGTTATTAAAAAATAAGTGTTTCTTAAATACCTTGTTACTCGCAGGCTTTCTTTTAGAAACAGTGGGCTTCGATTGCGAGCCTAGAGAGATATTGGGATTCACAATGGTGAACTTGGTGCTAGGTTTGTTCTTGCTAAAACAAAAATGGCAGAAGAGTCGTTAAAAGAAGAACAGTATCAAGATAAAACAACTTCAATAAGAGAGATCAATCATAAAATGATCAAATTCAGCAAAATTAACAAACCTTGATGCCATAGAAACAATAGCAGAAAAATAATAGCAGGAAAACGATGAAGAGGATGATGAAGAAAAGCAGCAGAAAATAGTTGCAGACAATGAAGAAGACGAAGTAGAAGAAAAGAAATGCTTTCACAAGGAATCTTCCTTTAAATAGACGAGAAAAGAGTAACCGGATAACACTAAATGTGCCGGTAAAAAGGGAAATTTTAGACACGTGTAAACAGTCATTCCTGAATTCACGGAATCTTGTCGGTAGAAAATTGATGGAAAATCAACGATTGCGGCACCTCAAAATATTGGTTCTCATGACATTCTCTTCTTCGCAGAGAAGACATGAGAAGAGGCAAGATGTAGGATCAGGATATCGCGACGTCAATACTTCGCGAGATTAATAAATGACGACATTGCGAGGGAGTCACAGGGAAGTAAAATAAATGACGCAATGAATGACGACAGCCAAAACATGAGAAAGATATGAAGATTCAGCGAAATTAGGAGTGTCGCGAGAATTGATACATGTACACTTGCGATATTTCGCAAGACATTCCCGAAAATAAAGGACAACTTAGCTGTCATCCACTATGTACTACCCTATATAAAGGGTTGAGTAAACCTGTTATAGGGGGGGTTCTTTTTGAATTGTTAAGCAAGTCTTTAGGAGAGAGAAAGTTTTAGAGTGATTGTAATTCTATTACTCATTTCTATTTCATATTGTAAAGATTCAAGTATTCAATCAATAGAAATCATAATCATTCATCTTAAAATGACTTAATTGAGTATATTCTAGTGAGGGGTGTAGTGTAGGATTTCCTGCAACTACATTAGTCTTCCTTTAGGGTTTCTTCAGCATATATGCATGTGTAGAGATTTTGAACCACATTTACGATTTTACAATAGGGTTTTCTCTAAGAAACTCCGTTTTCTCATCATGTCGAACAACAGTGGATCGTATTCTTCATACCGCCCAGGGTCTTCCGCTAAACGTGCATGACCTGCGTCTGAGCTTCATGATGAATCACCTGCCCGTGTTCTCCGAGTCAAGAAGATCATACCGGTTTGTCTCCTTTTTCTTTTCTGACCGATTTCTTGCTGTTCATAATGATCAGGTGAATAATCCCCTCCTTATTGCAGAGATACCCCACCGGAACATGTGTGACAGTTATCGATGATGACGACTTAACCAAATCCTCTTCCTTCAAACTCAAATACGCCTACCCCCGTGGACCTCGAGGATGCTGATCTGGGTATCTCATCTTATGAATACCCCAATGCAGGTCTTTCATTCGATGTTCACATGAAATGTTTATCCTTCAGTTACCGAGATGTCGGTGGATTCTTAGTGCGGAAGGAGTTTGTACCTCTGTACACAAAGTTATGGAGAAAGTACGGTCATATCGCGACCAGGAATGTGGTCCGGCACTGTTCATCTGCTTTGGTCACCACGGTAAACTGCCTTCTTCCCATGATTGCTAAGATGGAGAGTATTTCTATCCGTAACGTAGCCGAATCAAGCCTCGAAAAGTGGTAGAATATGGTATCCACCTGCGAATCCATGGAGTTCAATGTGGGCTGGTTGCGGCAGCGTCTTGATATCATCAAGGTTGATCGAGTGGGTATCCTCTTGCTGCGAAAGCTATCTTGGAAGAGGAGAAGGCTCTGGCGAGAATCAAAGGAGGTAGAGCAGGGTCTGACTTGAAGAAAAGGACAGAGAAAGATATCAAGCTAGACTGGAGATGATGCTCTCAAGGAACTATAATCTTCTAGATGGCCTATTCTAAGTCGTATTCAGCTGTACTCCCTCATTGTTAATGACGTTTATGTCAAAAGTTTTTTGAACATCTTTGCGGAATAAATTGCATTGGTTTTTTGATTGGTGAAACGGGTTTTTTCATTGATGCATCTATGAATATAATTGATGATTGAAACATGTAATGAAAATAAATGCCTGTATTGTTGACAGAGCAGATAATGGTCAGGCATGATATGCCTTGAGCCACTTTCCATTGATGACTGCTTCCAGCCTGCCTCCATCCACCTTAATGATCTTGTAGTAACTAGTATTGTAGGCCTTGGTGACTGTGTAAGGACCTTCCCATTTTGGTGAGAATTTTGGTGCAGACATGTCTTGTTGGATGTGCTTGGCCATTTTCAAGACCAAATCTCCCACTTTGAAAATACGTGATTTCACAGTTTGTTGTATGCCCCGGAAATTCGATTCTGTATACCCGAGTGCTTTCTTACGCTTTGTTTCTTCGAAATCCGGAGTGTCTAACTCCGCTACTCTAGAGTTAGAGGCCTCGGCCTCGTTCCGGTGGATCTCGGTTGCCGTTGCAATCTGGGCCGATGGGATTTTGATCTCTGTGGGAGAATTGCATCCGCTACGTAAACAAGTGAGTATGGGAAACTCCAATGGAGCTTACGGGTGATGTCCGTATGCCCATAGCGCCATTGGTAACCTGGTCATGCCATTCCCTAGGATTATCGTGTCTTGTTCGACCGATGATCCGGATCAATGTCTTGTTGGTACTCTCAGCTTGTCTGTTCCCTTGAGGATAGTAGATGGTGGAGAAGACCTGTTTAATGTCATACTCTTCAAGTAACTCTCGAACCTGTTTATTGGCGAAGGGAGTGCCGTTATCAGTGATGATATGCTTGGGCACGCCAAAACGACAAATGATGTGTTCTTTAATGAAAGCCACAATTGTTGCTCCTGTAGTTCCTCGTAGGGGAATGGCTTCTACCCATTTGGTGAAGTATTCTGTCGCGGTTATGATGTACTCGTCTTTGCTTCGATGATGGCGGATTGATTTTCCCGATAATGTCCAGTCCCCAGCTGTAAAATGGCCATGGACTGCTTATCGAGTGCAAAGGGGTGGAAGGCGCATGAACAAGGTTCCCATGAATTTGGCATTTGTGACATCTTTGAACAAAAGCGGCTGCGTCATCCTCCATGGTCGGCCAATAGTATTTCTCGTGTATCTGGAGAAAAAGTTTCATCTTCCCTTGATGTTCTCCTTCGTGTGTCTCCTTCAGCATGACTGGAATTTCTTCCCCATCCAGGCATCGTAGTAGATCACCTCCGAAGCTCTGCGATACGAGATCCCTTCGTGGAATACTGAACCGCTTGGCCTTTTGCTTTATCTTGATGGAATCCTTCGATTGGCGGGAGTTGCTCTCACACGGAGATAGCTAATGTATGGCTCTCTCCAGTCCCCAGTGTGGTTTATGTTAAAAACTTCCGATTGATGTGGCGGTGCTTGGCAATTCGAGCAGGACTTCTGAAGTAGTCTGGATTGAGTCTCCATCTCTGGCCAGTAATAGCCCAGGCGTTGAAGTCGTCGGTAAAGCGTTACCACCAGTGATTGTCCACAAATTTCATTGTGAACACAATTGAGCTGTAGTTGTGCTTCGTCATCCCCAAGACATCTTGACGAGGAACCATCCTAAGGTTTCAATAATCTGACATACCATGAAGCATGAAGAAATTCTGCAGGGTTTTGAGACTGACCTTTCCTTGGGAGAGTGAGCTGTTGAGCTCTTGAATGATCGGAGTTCGCCAATCGTCAGTCTTGGTGTATTTGTATTGTGATAGCCATTTCGATTCTATGGTTCTCCTCTTTACTGTCAGGGTTTCTTCCAAACCTTCGAACTTCAATTTGGAAGCCAAGTGTTTCTAGACAATCGGCGTGTTTGTTGTTCTTTGCGACCGACATGGGTTATGGTTGCATCGGCAAAATAGTTGAGTAACCTTTGTGCTTCGATCGGTATGGAGCTAGCGTTACTTCCTTCGATGTGTATACCCCATTCATCGATTCACCAGTAACTTGGAGTCACCTCTTATCTCCAGACGCGTAACTCCTGCTTGCTTAGCTATTGACAGCCTTATGAGGAAGGCTTCATACTCTGCTAAGTTGTTGGTGCATTCGAAGTCCAGCTTGAAGGAATGTGAGAATACTTCCCCAGTTAGAGATACTAATACCACGCCCGCTCCTCCAGTACTATTGCTAGGGGTAGCAGAGCCATCAAAATACAAGAGCCATACTTCTTCTTCCAAAACAGAGATATCTGGAAATTCTCCAGGAAGATC
Organism: Papaver armeniacum; assembly: GCA_023531295.1. Classification (NCBI taxonomy): domain Eukaryota; kingdom Viridiplantae; phylum Streptophyta; class Magnoliopsida; order Ranunculales; family Papaveraceae; genus Papaver; species Papaver armeniacum. The sequence goes on along the minus strand of JAJJWW010010258.1, from coordinate 71,959 downwards.
CTCGTGTAGCCCTGTAGTGTCTTCTCCAGGGAATGCTGCTAGTAAGTCTGCGACTTCTTGACCCTTGATAGCTCTAGGTGACGTACATGTTATGTACAGCTCTGACATTTGGAGAAGCCACTTGTCTGTCCTTCCCGTCAAGACCGGCTTTGAAAGTAAAAACTTTGCAGGGTCAGATTTAGACACGAGTATTACCTTGTTGGATAATAGGTAATGCCTAAGCTTCTGAATGGAATGGATCAAAGCTAAACATGCTTTCTCTCGCTTTGGGATATCCGAGTTCAAAGATCTCTTAATATTCGGCTGAAATAGTATATGGGACGTTCGATTCCCTCGTCGTTTTCCTGAGCGAGTAGAGTCCCTACGGCGGTGTCACTGAAGGAAGTGTAGATATAGCGGCGTCCCTTGTGCAGGAGACTTCATGATGGCTGGAGATGACAATATTCGTTGAATCTTTCGAAAATATTCCTACTGGATTGCGGTCCAAACGAAGCTGGCTCCTTTCTTCAACAAGGGGGTGAATGAGGCGGTAAGTTGGGCAGAAACTCGGAGTTCAACAAGGGTGAATGAGGGGGTGAATGAGAACAGGTATAAAACGTCGAATGTAGTTCACCTTGCCCATGAAACTCTGGAGCTCCTTCACAGTTCGTGGGAGCAGCATTATGAGAATAGCTTTGAGTCTTGGACGGGTCTACCTTGATCCCTTCTGCAGCTACTTGGAATCCCGAAATTTACCTGAAGAGACGCCGAAAGCGCATTTCAAAGGATTCATCTTCAATTTTTATTCTCGACACCTCTCAAATGGTAGGCCTGGAAATGGTCTTATTTTATGGCCTACTTGTTATAACTGCAAGTGCACGGCGTCTATCGGAGACGTGGCAAGTACGGGTCGAACCACAGAGACTTGTGGTGCTATGTGTGATCTAAGGCTTCCTAAACTGAATTTCAGGTGAGTGACAAAGTAACAACAGGGGTTTTGTTGCCGATACGGCTGAGTTTGAACTGAAGTGACTCTAAACTAAGGTAAACAGTGAGAGTAAAGGATTGCCAGGTCTTCAAATCCACCTCTGAATTCCTATTATGTGCTCAACTAGTTGAGTGTCTTGTTCCTATGCCAGGTAAGTATAAAGTGTCAATTTTTACCACCTATCTAAGGAGTTTCTCCTAGTGACACTTCGATAATCAGCTAAGGTTCTAACCCAGAGCACTAGTTGTCTAATTAAGTATAACTAGTCAAGGGAGTTAGCAATTCTATCTAAGGTTTGAGCTGCAGTACATTCAACACAATTGTGACCTAACTACAATGGATACAAGGCATCCATTGTGAGAGAAGAGCATTGGGTACTTATAATTGAAGTCAGTCGATAATTTTAAGCACTCAAGAACATCTCAACAAGGTTGAACTCAAAATAGAGAATTAGGGTTTCAATGAAACCCTAGCAACTAAATTAAAACATTAAAAGAACAATTAAACAAAAATTAACTCTAAATTGTTGCTCTGGCTAGCCCAGGCATGAGTTTCTACACACCCACAGTTCTTCTATTTATACATGCAAACATACCCCAAAACCCTAGTTCTTTAAAAATTGAAATTAATTGAAAATCTCTCACCCATACTCTACGAATCATCCCCTCTCGCTTGTGCGGCTCTCTGCTTTGGTTGTTGTGGAAAAAACCCTAGTTCTAGTTTTCTCTAAGTTAGCTTCTAGGGTTGGAGAAGCTAAGAGAGAGAAAACCTAGACCTAGAGAGGTGGTGCGGAACCGATAGAGAAGCCATTTGCGGTGACGAGAGATGGAGTGGTGGTGCGGCTAGTGTCAGGAGGTGATGGAGGTGGTGATGATGGTCTCTGAATCGGGTAAGGGAGGAGAAGGTGAGGGTAAGGGATTTGCGAGAGAAGAAAGAGAAGATGGAGAAGAGAAATGAAGTGATCGAATAGGGTCTAGGGTTATGGGTAGTTTTGCTGTGAAGCGAGGTGTAGCGACGGATGATGGAAATCTCAGAGCGAGCGTTGGATTTAGTCGGAGAAGATCCGAACGGCTCAGGGAGAGTTGAGTTGTTTTGGTGTTGAGCGGAGACATCAAGAGATGATAAGGAAGTCGGAGCGAGCGTAGGATGCGGCGAGTGAAGATCTTAACGGCTCGGGATGAGCGGGTTCGGATCCGGGTCGTGGGTAGCTCTAGCCCATGTCTTCCTTGTTGGGTTGCAACCGATTCGCGCGTGGGCTTTGGCTATCTGCTCCATAGATGCTCGACTCCAATTCTTCGCTCTTGGCTCCTCGCATTCTACGAGCTTTATTTATTACCTAAAAACACAAAATTAATTAATACAAATATTTATTCTTGAAAACAAAGAAAACACAGAATGGGATAATATCGATTTCTAAGCGCAAAAAAGATGAGTAAAATGCCAATAAAAAGGTGTATAAATATGCACTATTTGGCACTCATCAAATACCCCCAAACCTGAATTTTACTTGTCCTCAAGTGAAACACAAATGAAGAAATCCTAACTATACCCCCCGTCGCAGTCTCTCGAATGCATTTAGCGTATGCACTAAGCCTTTAAACCCCTAGGTGTCCCTAGTGGACGAGTTGTAGTCTCGTGAGGGTTTACAAGAGGTGTACCCACAAAACCTTCTCCAACTTCGAGTGTAAAAGAGTCTCAAGCATCCAAGAAGCTATGAGGACATAGAGTTTCGCGTGCTAGTAATGTGAGTTAGAACTACCAAAGAACACATTCTCATCCTTAAGTGCTTTGAGCGAGAAGTAACCATACCATATGAAAGAATTCGGATTCGATTGTGATCATGAGCCTCGACTTCGCCTCACTATTAGGGTTTTATGATAATTGCACTCAAAAAGATCGCTTTTTTAGTCTCTCATGTGTGCGAGGCGGGAATAAAGAGAGAAATCCCGCACACGTTGTAGGTAAGAAGGATAACCTTCCGAAATAAAATCTGGAAACTCCACAAAAGTGTGGACAAAAAGAATCTTTTTCTGATGATCTCTAAGAAAGGAAATCAACCATTAGCAAGGGGTGGGAGTACTCACTTACCTTTTCACCCGATCGGCAATTAATATCACTCTCTCATAGAAACCATAGAAACGTCTTCAATCTTCGGTCTTCAACTGTAGATGACGAACTTCTGAACTTTACAAAAACTTGACAATTTTTTTTTTTTTTTTTTTTTTTTTTTTTTTTAACTCACAATAAAACAATAAAACTCAATTTTTCACAAACTTCATTAATTCTCATCCTATTTTCTTTTCTTTTCTTTGTTGCACGTAAACCTTGGACTATCTTAACTTTTCTTTCAATATTCTGATGATGCTCCGTTTGCTGACGATGATGTGTTTCTATGGGTCTGTTGATTGAGAGAGAGAGTGATGCTAACTGCAAATCGATATTTAGAAGGAGTTTTCATCTTTAGACGTCACCCTCATGATTGACAAAAACTAGCACTCAAGAGATCAAAAGTAGTCTTTGAAAGTGGTGCGAAGTTGGGTAGCTCACCATTCCTACCCGGAATTGACGTACGGTGACACACACTCTAACAAACTTTTCTAGAAAGTTGCAAAAAATTGAAGGTTGGTGCCTCACTTGATGTCAAATGGGTAGTCTCCACTATGGGTGATCACAATTCTACTACCGAATATCTAAACAAAGACCTAATTAGCCCTCCCAAGCATGGTTAAATCCAACTTTAACGCTCTAATCAACTAAGAAACCCGATTGTGTTCTCCGGTACTTCCAATTTATGTTATTTCGGTCAGATTCTCTATGTAAACATAGCTAGAAGCATGCTAGTGACTCTAAAATCTCTAAAAGTTGGAGGTTTTTACAAAAAGAGTTTTTTTTTTTTTTTTTTTTTTTTTTTGAAAATAAAAGATTAAAAAAAACTAAAAACTCTATATGCAACTGCACCCCAAACCTAAATCAAACATTGTCCTCAATGTGTCAACATATAGAAAAATTTTAAACGATCCACATACCGAGAGAACTATGCTTTGATAAGAGAAAAGGGAAGAGATTACCGGATGTCGGCGGAGCAAGGTTAGAGCTTCATTAATCAAGGCTAGAATCCAACATTCTCAGTGGAGATCATATCGGATTAGCACAATATATGTACAAGAAGACTCAACCGTTTCAAGAAAAGAAAATTTAACAAGACCTACTGGATTATATACAATGAAAATTCACCATACACTAACAATCTAAAGAGTTGAGGATCAACCCAATAGAAAATATATACAAACATCAACAGCCTTACACAAATATAAAATGAGAGTGCAAGTAAGGTTGTATATGGGAATGAGTTTCCCCCAAACCTAAACTTGTGAACAGGTGTGTTTGTGAGCACAAAATCTTGCAATTTTAAAGGTACATCATGCAAAAGGTCTAACTCAAAATGAGTTTTGCTAAGAACAGGCAGACATACACATTCCAACTGTGGTTCCTTAAAAGTGTTATACTTTGATGCAAAATAGTCCAAGAGGACTTGGGAGGCACAAAGTTCTAGGCCTAAACTGGGAACTCTCAGAAAAGTTGGTTTAAGATTTTTGTGACAAACTACACCTAGGTTTGGTGGAGGAGTTTCAATTTGTGACTCAGGAGAGAGATTAGGTACATCTAAGTTATTTTCATGTATAAAATCATTTGCACCATCACACACTTTCCTAAAGTCAGAAGAAGGTAAATCATGTTCACCTGCATAGAACAATTCATCAATCTCCAGGTCATACTCATCATCATTCTCATGTATAACATAACCAGGAGAGATATCATGTTGTAGCCTAGGCATGGAGTTAGGCACATGCATTGAATCATCCGAGTCAACAGACAATTCAGCTATTCCTAGGTCACAAAAAGGTGGTATAGCATGCTCATTTTCACAGGACAATTCCACAGGTTCCAAATCAGCATCACATGTATGAATATTAGAAGAAGCATCATTCATAGGGTTCACAGAAGAGACACTTAATGTCTCTGAACCTAAAGATTCTACTACATTTTCAAAATACACATGCTCTTCATATTCATCATCATCATCATCATCATAACAAAAATTCATCTCCCCATTCAAAATTGTAGTATTTTTAGTGTACTCATCTACCTCTAGATGATAGGTGTAGAATACACCTAATTTACTATCTAGTAGTTTATGCTTTCTTTGCTATTTTTCTTGTAAATTATGTATTTTACGCTTGTTTTGAGTTTTATAGCTACTTTGGAGTCGCACGGAGGAAAAGAAGAAGAAATCACCCTATTTGAGCCAAAAGGGTAAAATTGTCATTTCACCAAGGAGGGAATACTATATGGAGCCCAGCCAAGGTTAAGGGGTGACTCAAATTACTAAAGGAAGGACAATAATAGTTAAGGGGAGGTCGAGAGAGGTGTCCCTTATCCAAAAGAAGGAGTGAACTCTAACCCATACCCAAGCCCACATGTCCGAATCCACCCATACCTAACCTAAGCCCATCCATCCACACCCTGCTCCATACCCTAACCGTACCCGGATCCAAACCCTAAACCGGATCCGAACCCACTTTATAACCCTAAAGCTAACTTGAGAAATCATTTCTCTTCTTTCCACCTGAAACGAGCAGTCATGGCTGCTGTTGAGTCCGAGTGATTGAGGGAGAGATTAACAATGAAATCTCTGCTAATGTGAGAAATCGAGATTAGGGTTTGTTTGTGCAACTGATAAACAAGGTATATGATGATGTCGATCGAGAAATTGAGAGAAGATTGCTCACGGTCGGGAAGAATTGAATGATGGGGATCGAATCGGAGAATGGGTCTGTTATGGGTTCGATCTGGAGGAGATGTTGATGGCTGTTGATTGTGATGGATTAGACGAGAGATTGAGTTCCCGAGAGAGGCGGCGATGATGATTGACGAGATCGAGAGGCGAAATCGAGTGAGAAGAAGATCTTGCTACTTCAGGATCGAGAAATAATGAAGAACTTGGGGTCTCAACGGCATGCCGTGGACTGAATCGGTGATTGTGGGATCTGGATTTGATTTTGAGATTGAAATTTGGGGTGAAGAACAAAGGAATTGGTGAAGACCTGATGGGTTTCTACTGTTGATTTACTGGGATTCTTAGAAATCGGGGTATTTGGATGGAGTTTGATCCGAAATTGAAGATGGGTTTTGAGTTAATGGTGTTGTACAAGTCGGGGAAAGAAGTCATTGCTGTTATGAGCTAATGAATGAATGGAGCTTGAGCCGAATAAGGAAGAGGTGGTTGTCTTTGTTCGGATGAGGCGGTGAAGCTATTGGAGAAATTACCTTTGCTACCGAGATGCGGGAATGGAGGGAGTTGCACTTTGAAGTGATGCCATGACCGAAATGTCCGGTCCTCGAGAAGTCGGTCTTTCGGATATGGTGGATTGAGATGGGCTGAACTACGGGGTATTAGTTGTTCTGCACTTGCAATGTGAATGGGATGGAAGATATGGAGCTGATCTGAGTGAACCAGGGAGGATGATGGTGAGTTGATGTTGCTGTAATCAAAAAGAAACTCTGGTGAAGTTGTGGGTAGAATAGAGAAGCTTAAAGAAGCACTGAATGTGTTTGACTTGTTAGATGTATGAGCTAGGATTGAACTCAGGCCGCATCTCGGCTATGGAGGCTTTTATGTGATGTTTGTGGCGGTGAAGTTATGAGATTTCAGTGCTATGTCATAAGGAGCTGGTAATGAACTGCGAATGGGAGCTGAGAATGAAGTTGCAATGTCGAAGCTTGGAGGAATGAAGAGGCAGTGGTGTTGCAGCCGCAGATGGTGCCACTGTGTTGAGATGGTGTTAGCTGTGATGGCCAGGTGATGGCAGTTCTTGTGGGTGGATTAAACTAAGCAATAACAGACTAATGAGCTGCAGTTCGCGATTAGGTGCTAGAGATAAGCAATGGGATGAAAGCAATGTCGTGAGCTGGTACTTTTTATTTGTTGGCCGAGGATGAAGTTGCAGCTGGGAAAAGGAGCTGCTGATGGATTGTTTACATGGATTCGAGTTACATGAGTATTGACAGCAGTGTGGCTCAAGATGTGAGGTTTTGCTCAAGTCAGGAAATGAACAGTCTTTGTGGAAGTCGTTTTGGCCTGGCGGATGGTCCGAAATTTAATGAGAAAGAATTGAACGACCATCATGGTGGATATGAGTATGGCCCGCAATGGCCCTGGCTTGGCTAAGTAACTCGGTCACTGAATCGACTCCAACCCCGACCTGATTGACCAGACCGACCTCGACCCGGGGCTTGACCAGACCAATCTGACCCGGTTGACCAGACCGATCCGACCCGTTGACCGGTGACCGGTTTGGCTTTGCCCGATCACTGAGACGATTCTGCGTGGACTATTCCTACTTGATTAAGCCATAATCCCGATTTTCCTAATGAGCAAAAATTCCAGAATTTTCTATGGACTTCTCTCATGGGTGTGAAGACTTGGGCTAGGAATTGGATGGAGAATTTGACTCAAATTTGGAAAGAGAATGTGGAAGAGTTGAGAAAAGCTTGGATTTGGAAATTGAGTTGCAAAAGAAAAAGGATTCTACTCCTTAGAAGATTTGGAGAATATTGAAGCTTATAAATAGAGAAGTTTTCTACAACTTCTACACACCTCTCTACACACACATCACTTGTGTTTTTGCTTGTTTTTCGAAGATTCTTCTTTTTAGCTACTTGTGTGAATTTGAAAATTCTTCTTTTAATTATTATTATTATTTGTGAATTTCAAAAGCATGAGTAGCTAATTTTCTTATTGATTGAGGATGAATTCCTAGTTCTTAACATATGATTTAAGTTTTTGTTTTCAAATTCTATCTTGAAGTTTTTCACATAATTATCGTTTGTTTTTACTAATAGGAGTGATCTTAAAGACATTCATGATTGATTGATAGATTGTTTGGAGTGCACGCTAAATTGATTTGTTAATTTGATCTAAAGCTAGTGAAAGTTAGGAGATAAGTAATCGTTTCTTGACTCTTTACATAAGTAGCGAACACGAGACCTTGCGGAGGGATTCCGTGGAGCAATTGTGTGTAGAAACAACGTTAGCAAGTAGACCTTGATCTAAGAGTCTAACTACTAATATTAACCTAATAAGTTCATAAATCTTAATGCGTTTATTTAAATTACATCTAGAGTGAGCTACTACTAGGTGGTTTGGTAAATAGAATCCGGTAGTCGAGAACTTCCGTGTCCGGTGATACAAGGGATTTAGGGGTTTAGCACTGAGCTAGCTTTGCTTTACCTACGGTTGGTGATAATTTGTGACTAATAACAAGTAGAAAAGGACATAACTTGATTCATTGTTTCAGTAACGAAGAAGGATTCCTTGGTCTTGTCTCTCTTATTGTTTTCAACTTTCGATTTTAATTGCTTTGTTTATTTTTGTTTTGCTTTTTACACCCCCTTTCGTGACAACTTTTACAACTAAGATCTCTTGCTCCTCGTGGGAACGAACTTGACTTCCATTATATTATTTTTAATTGAGTGGAAACATTAATTAATTTGATTGCACCTACGACACGCATCAAATTTTGGCGCCGTTGCTTGGGGAGCAACGGGCGATTTTTAGTTGTTTTTATTTTTGTTTTTGCTTTATTCTTGCTTTGTTAGATTCTTTACCGTATCTAACTTAGTTTGTGAGAATCTTGTTTCAGGTGTTATACCTTTGGTGAATGCTTAAAAGGGGTAGACCGAGTCCAATACGTCTTCGATCCGGCACTCAACTAAAGGATTTCATTCGAGCGATTAACACTCCACTTCCTCCTTCTTCATCAAGTGATTCGGACAAAGAGGAAGAAACAATGGCTGATCGTACACTCAAGGACCTAGCTTCTCACAAGCTTGATACACAACAATGGTGTATCCAAACTAATTCAACCTTCGAGATCAAGCCGGGGTTGATTAGAGAGTTACCAAAGTTCCATGGCATGGTGAATGAGGACCCAAACAAACATCTTATGGACTTTTATGCCATAGTTATGGCCATGCTTCCACCGGAGACTAATGCGGATGGAGCATTGTTGAAAGCTTTCCGTTTTCTTTGGCGGGCAATGCTAAGGAATGGTTATATTATTTGCCTTCCTAAGTATCACAACATGGAATGGGATGAAGAAACTTTTCCTCGAGAGATATTTTCCCGCATCCAAAGCTACTCAAATTCGCAAGGAGATTTGTGGATTGAAACAACAAGTGGGAGAATCATTGTATGAATGTTGGGAGCGATACAAGAGGTTGGTGGCAAGCTGTCCACACCATCAATTTAGTGACGTTATGATACTCCAATACTTCTATGAAGCTCTCCACTCAAGTGATAGGTCTCTTCTTGACGCCGCGGGTGGTGGTGCATTAATGAACAAGACGGTGGCCCAAGCTACCGAGTTGATTGAAAGTATGGCGGCAAACTCGCAACAATTCTACACAAGAGATGAACCCATGGTTAGGCGAGTGCATGAAGTTAGTGATTCATCATCACATCTTGATCAAAGAATGAGTAACATGGAGATAATGATGCAAAGGATTGCCGCGGTGATTATTCCGGATAATGAGACCGAACAAGTGAATGCTTTATATCCGAATCAAAGGCCAAGGTACGATCCATACTCGAATACTTACAATCCCGGGTGGAAGGATCATCCTAACTTTAGCTATGCAAATAAGCAAGCGGCGGTTTCTAATCCATATGCGCAACAAGGTGATTTTCAACAATCACGCTTTCAACCTCAACAACAATTCCAACCACAACAAGTCAAGGAGCGTGATTCTTTGAATGATGACAAGCTCAATGCGTTAATGCAAGGTATGCAAGGTCTTACTTCTATGTTCCAACAAAGCCAACAACACCAACAAAAGACCGATTCGGCAATCAAGGAGTTACAAATTCAAGTGGGGCAATTAGCGACCGATGTGAACTTATTGAAAGCGCAAGCGTCCACAAAACTTCCTTCACAACCAATTGTTAATCCAAGAGAGAGCGTTAATGCGATTACTTTGAGGAATGGGAAACAAGTGGAGCAACCAAATCAACAAGACAAGGTGTATGATGAGAAAGAGGAAAGTGAAACCGCACCAAAGGAGAAAACATCTCCAACCAACCAACCCGAGGAGACGGTTCCTACTTTCACAACTCCACCCCCGTTCCCTAGCCGATTTGCTAAATCAAAGAAAGACTTGGAATACATGGATATTTGGGAGATCTTTAAGAAAGTACAAGTCAATATTCCACTCATAGAAGCTCTTCGTCAAATTCCTCGTTGTGCAAAGTTCTTAAAGGAGTTGTGCATGAAGAAGAAAAGGTTGAAAGGAAATGAAGTCATGAGTGTGGGGGAGAATGCTTCGCGTTTATTCTCAAGAAACTCCCACCAAAATTAAAGGACCCCGGTAGTTTCAATATACCTTGCACAATTGGTAAAACAAGGTTTACTCGAGCTTTGCTAGATTTGGGAGCGTCGGTTAATGTTATGCCTTCCTCGATTTATGATTCTTTGAATCTCGGTCCTCTTAAAGAGACCGGGGTAGTTCTTGAACTTGCTAACCGATCTAATGTTTACCCGAAAGGGATTGTTGAGAATGTTTTGGTGCAGGTTAATGAGCTTGTATTTCCGGCCGATTTCTATGTCTTAGACATGAATGATGAGAATTCTTCCAAGTCTACACCTTTGCTTTTGGGTAGACCATTCTTAAGCACCACGAACAAAGATTGATGTCCAAAATGGCACCTTGACTATGGAGTTTGATGGTACACTCATTCACTTCAATATCTTTGAGACAAAGCGATACCCTAGTGATGTGACATCATGTTTTCCCGTGAAAGAGATTGATCCGGGCTAATGAATCTTGCAAAAGCTAAGTCGGGCCGTCTGTAGGATCATAATATCGCAATGTACAAGGTTCGCGGGATTAATAAACGACGGCGTCGCGAGGGAGTCGCAGAGAGCTAAAATAAACGACGCAATGGATAACGACAGGCTAAACATAAAGAAGACGTGAGAACTGGCGAGGGTTAAGAAGTGTCCCGAAAATAAAGGGTAGCTTAGCTGTCATCCACTATGTATTATCCTATATAAAGGGCTAAATGAGTCTGTAAGAGGGGGGGATCTCTTTGAAATTGTTGGGCAAGTCATTAGGAGAGAGAAAGTTTGAGAGTGTTTTAACTTCTAAGTGTAATTCTATTTTCCTGTGTAAAACACTTCATGAATTCAATCAATAAATATTCTTGATCTTACATCTTCCAATGGATTAATTAAGCAAAATCGAGTAAGGGGTGTAGTGTGGGAAATCCTGCTACTACATATGCGCTAGAAACAGGGAGAGAGCGGAGATTGACGTAGAAATTGGAAGGAATTTGGATTAACAGAGAAAAGATTTGGAGAAGATACTCAAGAATTTATTGGAAAAGAAAAATGGCTAGAAGAAGAAATGTACAAGGGCAACCAACGATTGTAAGAAGAAGTGGGAGACTTGTGGAGAAAGGAGGAATGAAACAGGAGAATCGTCAAGGATGAATATGAGAAACGATGGAGAAGATCAAAACCAACCACCGATCTCCCCAGTAGCAAACGCGGCTGTGGATTATGATAGAGTAAGTGTACATACTTGGAGGTCTGATTCTGAAGACGAGAGAGAAGAGGAGCAGCAAACAGAACAATGGACAAGGAGAGCAAGGAATGAATGGAGAAAACGAAGAAATCGCGACATTAGAAAGATTGAGACAAACAATACACGAAGAGAGACGGTTAGAGGCGGAAGAACGAGCAAACTTGACAAGACAAAATCATGAATTGAGGATGGAAAATATGAGGTTGCAAAATAGGAGATCTAGAAGTAGCGTGAGATCAAGTTCAAGATCGAATAGGGAAGAAAGAAGGAGAGTTTTACCAACAGAAAATACCGAGGAAGAAACACAAAATCCGAGTATAGAGCATGGCGAGAGAAGAGCGGAAATAGAAGATCGTTATATTCCTCAACCCGAAAATCTTCAAAATGAGCGGAATAGGGAAAATCAAGGAAACATGCAACTGCAAGAACCAAATAACCCAGCTGCTGAAGGGAGAATAATCTTGCACGGGAGAGAAGAATTGAGAAGAAACCGAGAGATCGAGGACGACATTGAGAGACACTACATTGAACAAGCGCGCTAGCTCGCGAGAGAAAGGATAAGAGCGAAAATGGAAAATCAAGAAATGGAAGAGGCAATCCGGCAAAATAACCATGACAACCGCGAAAGAAGAAGGGAACAAAATCGTACCAATAGAAATATTAATGAAGAGTATGAGAGGGTGCAGATGAGAGCTGAGAGACAGCCAAGAGGAGAAAACAACCGATATAATGGCGTGCGAATTGACGAAAGAAACGAAGAAGAGCGTCGCAGGGAAAGAAGAGGAGAAAATAACGAGCAGGAAGGTCAAGATAGGCACGAGCGAAGAAGGAGAGAAGCAGAGCTAAAAAGACCAGTAGAATCAAATTCTGAGGCAAATGAACAAATCTTAAGAGAGCTGGCTGAAATGAGAGGATTGCTGAAAAATAGAAGGGAAGGAGGAAGGAAACAATTGGAGGAAGCCATTGCGAAGCTGCGAAGAATCCCTTCACGCTAGAAATACGATGGGAGGAATACCTCCTAAGTGCAATCTTCCTGCATTAACAAACATCTTCGATGGAACAACTGCGCGGTACAACATATCAAGGCCTATATGAGGTGTATGCTGCAGTGGGAGAATCATGATGCTATACTGTGCAAATATTTCGCATCAAGCCTAATTGGAGAAGCACTAAAATGGTTTGAGGGACTACCAAGGAACACAATCACATCATTCAATCATTTACAAGCCACATTCCTGGGAGCATACATAAGTAACAACTCCTCACGACCAGGTATTGAGGATGTATTCGGGTTGAAACAAAGGGTTGGCGAGAGCTTAAGGCGATTGACAATAAGATGGAGAACCATGTGTAAAAAATGGCGGGACGGGTTGAGGAAAGATATCTCATCCTCTCATTTGTGAATGCTCTTTTCGCGACTAACTTGTTATACATTCAAATTTTTAGAGTCAAAAATACAATCACGATGGCGAATTGCGAGAGTTACGGGAAGAATATATCGCCTTAGAAGAAAGACGAATGAAATGAATTCTTATCCGGTCGCGAACACAAACTCGAATGCTGCGAACGCAAGCTTGTTACCTCAATTCATAAATACAAATGGCGAGCACTTCGCAAGGACAACAGCGGGGAAGGCGATGAGGGACAAAGAAAGATAGTAGCCATGGGAAGCCATGACCAGGAGGAGTTTGAACAAGAAAGGAATTACTACAACCGTAACAGCAATAATAAGATTCAGAGGCTAGATCATGTGCAAGAAACTTACGGTGGACGAAGGCAATATAACCATGGAGGGCAGAGAAATCGCAGAATAGTATGGGAACCAATTAAAATGCCTCCACTGAATGCTAGTGTGGAAAAGATCTGGGAGGCTATACTTGTGATGGAAGATGTACCAGCACCTTGGAACGTGGGGATGGAACCACCACCAGGCGACAGAAGTCATGAGTTTTGTTCTTACCATCGCTTCCATGGACATCAAACAAACGACTGCAGAAACGTAAAAAGAATTATTCTCAGGATGATTGATCAAGGGAAGTGAATCACTTTCTAAAGGGAGAAGAAAAGGTCGACATTACCACCACCACCAGAAATGCACAGAACAGTGTCAGCGAAAGGAAAGGAAACATTTGTGATAGAGGTCGGAACAAAAGCTAAAAATTTGAATTGCAACTCTATCGTCCACTCTTATCGCACAATCGAAGATTTTCATGACAACGTGCTCAGTAGAGTCTTTGCGAGAGATGTTAATGATAAAGAAATAATGAGCCTGGCGAGAACGACGCAGTTAGAAAAGTGGCAGCTGAAGACCATTTCTTTCTCTGTGGATGAAGTGCCAAAAGGAGAGAAACACATGATAGCCCGTTGGTTGTGAAACTAGAGATTAACCCGAAACCAGTTGATGGAGAAGATGATGAGGCGTGCTTGTCGGGCGATCAACCGAATCTTAATCGACACCGGAAGTTCGGTGAATATTCTCTTCTACCATACTTACAAGACGATGGGAGGAAAAGATGAAGATTTGATCCCCTCTACATACAAGATATATGGCTTTAATGGCACTTTGCAAACAAACCAAAGGGAGAGGTTCGCATGAGAATACCTCTACAAGGATTATCAACTGATATTTTATTCGTGTGGTTGACGTGGAATCTCCATACAATTCGCCGATTGGGAGGCAATGGCTTCATGAGATCTTGGGAGTCGCATCAACATATCATCAATGTATAAAATTTCCACATCCAAATGGCATTGGTATTATACAGGGAGATTGGAAGGAATCGCAACAATGTCATGAAGTAGATGTAGAAAGCTGCGAAGAAAGAAATGCCAAAAGAAAAGGTTGGAAACAACATGTGCGAGATGAGCGAGAGAAAGGAGAAATTGATGGTGGATGCCATAGAAGTAAGGATGAACATACCTCGCGAGGTGAATGCCTAGAGACAAAGCGAATATTATGGTAATAAAGAAGCAAAGGATATGAGGAACAAAAGGCATAAGAAGTGAATAATCAACAAAAAACAGGAGAAAAAGTAGCAATTGAAGTAATGATGTGCGAGAATCTCGCAGACAAGAGTATATGGGAATTCAGTTAAGAAAGAAAAATGAAAATACAGAATTGTGCGAATACTTCGCAAACAAGTATCAACAAATAATGAACCATGAATGATTGAATGATTTAACAAATATGAATGAGTAAAAGAATGGGACGAACCTTTATGGCGTACACCCTAGTTCGCGAATAACATTTCGTAAGAGGCAAATGTAAGACCTAAAGTGCGTCATATAAGGGGTATCTCTCGACATGGCTCGGGGGAAGGTTACACCGCTCCCGAAGCTGAGTCATGAAAATTTGGGGCCCATGAAAGCCTATCCGGAAGAGGTACCTTGGATTCCCAACTATATATGTAGGTTATACCGGTTGGGCGACCGAGGGTCTCTTCTTAGAGTCGTGTATGCTCAAGGCGCCGAGGTACACGGTTGAGCGAGTGCCCTGGGATGGATGAACCTACCCTGGCCATTCTTGGCAAGTCTTGGCATATGTTGCACTCGCCCGAAGAAAACTCCACTTAGGGTGCAGCCTCGTAACTATAAACCCTATAGGTATAAGGGATAAGAGGTGCGAAAACAACCGGGTTGTTGTTAAGACCGGATGGGAGGAGCCAGTCTTGTATGGCCGATGTTTCGCCTCCTTGAAGGGGCAACCAGGGAGATGATAAGGGCGACGCTCTCCATTAGGGGGGGTGTCAAAACAGACGCAAATGTCATGAGGCTATATTTTCGCAAGAGAATTTAGGCTTGTCATATTTGTGCAATTATCCTGCAGAGGCAATAATACTAACGCGAAGGTAAGGCGAGATCAATGGGTCTTTACACGAAAGTGTACGGACGTCCTGCGATTTCGTCGCACGACGGCAATGTCATGGGGCTTTATGTTCGCAAGAATATCTAGGCCTGTCATATTGTCGCAACTAAAACATCCTGCAGAGGCAAAAATACTTGGAAAATGATAAGACAAGATCAATGGGTCTTTACATGCAAGTGTAAAGACGTCCTGCGATTTTGTCGCGATTAAAGGTGGCAGGGGAAGACCTCTAATTAGGGAGGTCTGACTTGGAAGACCACACAAAAATGATAAGGCAAGGTCAATGGGCCATTGCATGAAAGTGTAAAGGCGGCTTGCGACCTTGTCGCAACAAGAAGAGATAAAATAAAGACTACCGAAATGATAAGGCGAGATAATAAGGAAATCCCGCGACCTCATCGCAACGATATATTTCAATAACAATAAAATAATTATCCAACAACATACATGATGACAACTAAAATCTTCCATCTGAAGATAAATAACAGAGGCAAGTATGGGAATGGAAAAGATGAAATATTGTTATTCATCTTCTGATGAAAGAGTTATACATCAATAATGTTAGCCAATTATATTACAAGGAAGAACTACCAAAAAAGGGGGAGTGAAGATTGAATTCAGAGGGGAAAAATCCAAGAAATACACTATAATAAGGATACAGAAATGTACAGATATTACAAGCAGAGAAAGAAAACAAAAAGAGTTATCTCTTTGGTGATTCTTATTCTTCAATTGATTCTTCAGATCCGATTATTCTCATCGCGTAATTTTCTTCTTCGCCGGCCTCGCTATCGTAAAACGTCCCGAGACAGAGGCGATTCTCGGGAACCTTTTCAAGGAGACGAGGATATGAATGCGAGAGGATATTGTGGTCCTTACAAACATACTCCATGCCTCCATTGCGAAAACGAACAAGATCATTATTAAAGTTCTCCACTTGTCGTTAGAAATTGTTTCTTCAACTTGGAATATCTATTCTCGCGAAGGGAGAGATTCTTTGCGAAATGTTCTTTTTCGGTTTCGAGTTCTTCAATTCTCGCTGGAAAATTCTGGCGAGTTGTTCTTTTCGATTCAAGCTCTCTAATTCTAACATGAAGCCTCTTCTCGGATTACTCGCAAATAAGAAACAACAAGTTAACAATTTACAAGCAATACTACGAAGTAAGAAGCAATAAGGTAAAATAAGTAACCTTCTCTATCGATATCATATCTTTAATCAAGGAAGTATGCTCGGCATGAAGACTAACATCAACACCTAGGTTATTCCTGGCATTATCTAAAACCTTCGCAGACCAGGCGAATTCATCATCACTATTGATAACGAGAAGAGAACGAACTTGCTCTTCTCGCTGCTTAAGTATGGTATTCTGATGAAGGAGTTCATCTCGTTCAACTTGCACGCCAAGAAGAGATTTGTGGAATTCCTGCTAATGCTTGTGCACCTCTGTTAGTAATACGATCGTTCTCATCTATGAGATCACTAATTTTCTTCCTTAAAGTCTTGATTTTCTTCTCGGAATCAAGGTACATTCGTTTAAAGCGATTAGTTAAATTTAAACTAGATCTGTGTTCGATCTCCAAGAGATGATATTTGGATTGAAGATCCTTTAATGAAAGGAGGTTAGTTTTATTGGAGGAACTACTTAGAGATTGATTGAGGTAAGCGAGAAGAAGATCATTATCCATAGGTTCAGGAATGTATGGAGAAGAATAGCCTCATCGGAGAGATTATATACATCTGCGAAGGTAATAAGTTAGGCAGCAATATGCAACCGATAAAATAAAAATAATAAAAGGAAGTAAAATCTTATACCATAAAGCTGTTGATTAGCGTTCTGAAGAGTGGACACCCTATCCCTTTGGGAGTCAAGTTCGGTGTTTAACTTTTGAATTCTCTCGTCTTTATCGCGAGATGACGCACTTGATCTCTAATTCTTGAATCTTCTTGCTCAATTGCAAATTCTTCTTTTCAAGATTGTTGCGTCTTCTCTCGAGATCTGAGGCAACTACAAAAGAAGTTCTTCCAACCTATAAAAGAAGATAGAAAAGTCATTAATATATATATATATTTAAAAATTTAAAATTAACAGGGAAATACGATTGCATACGTACCAAAGATCCAAGTGCATTCAAGAAGTCAGGAGACACAGTTCTAGAGGTTCCATTGAAAGAATTATTGCCCTCTAATAAAGTAGCATTACACACGTTTGCGAGAGCCCCGCAAAGAGAAGCTAGGGGAGCATCTCCCATTCCTTGGAAACAATCGAGAAGATGCTAGATAACTGATCCATAGAAGAACTGGTCGACGGAATCTTCTTGGCGAGAGAAGGATCCGAGTCATGGTTATCCTCGTCAGAAGATTCAGAGCTTGAGCTAAGGCGAGAAGAAGATTGGACCTTTCGCTTCTTAGTTAATGGAGCAAAGATTTACCCTTATGAACAGCAGTTTTACCCGTACTTTTAATCTTCGCGCTACGACTTCTTCAAATGAAACCTTCGCATACGGTTAAAGATAAGAAACAGAGGCAACAATATTGTTTCAAATAACAAAGGAAATGTTTCTTACTTCACTCGTAAGCGATCGAAGTATGGTCGAGTACTCTCCAACGGATTATCCTTGTACTTTCTTCTCAATTTGGCGATCTCGAGAAATTATACAAACTCAACATATGTAAAAAGAAAGTTGCAAAGGCAAGATTTAAAATGGGAAACATACCTCATTTGCCTTATCGGGCCATTTGAATTCCCAAGGATGATACCTGCGAGATTCGCGGGAAGAACGTGCGGGCCCGCGATATAAGGACCATTTAAAATCAAGGGTACAACCCACCATTTCTCATCTTTGGAGTGGCGAGGAGTAGTATTATTACCGGGTGCCAATCAATATCCTGCATGAGCAATTTATCCTCGGGGACATTATCCTTCTTTTTCGTACGAATGCCCCAAATAGATTTCGCATTAACCATCTTTATCATGAATAGTTTTCAAAAAAGTTCTCTACGGTGTACTTCTCAAGACTATTTCCAAGTCTGCGAAATCGGGGTGTCTAACAAGTAGCGAGGTATAAAGATCCTTTGCCAGCACCACGATTCGCGAATTCAAGCATTAGGCGAATGCAATCGCCACTCAATTGATAAACAGCCGAGAGAATTTTTCATGGGCCAAGATTTCATAAAATAAAGGCATCTCGAGATTGTACAAGGGAATGGGAAGTCCCGAGAGAAGCTGACCTAGCGAGACTATAATCTTTTGATCATCACATTGATGATCGAAAAAACTTTGCGAAAGAATAGATGAAGGTCCTTGATCGGGAATGGTTGATGAGTAAAACCCTTCTCGAGCAACTTCGTTGAACTTCTTCAAAAGAAGCTTTGTATGCACGATGATGAAAGCCATTTATCGGTATGGGAATGGATGGAAGATTGGAGATTAAGATCGGCGCTAGAAAGGACGAAGAAAAGATTTGCGATAGCGGGGCGCAAATTGCGGAAGGAGAGAGTCAAAGAAAAGTTGCGAGAGAGAAACTAAAGGATGAAAAGGAGGGGAAAAGAAAACTATATATAGGGAAAAAGATCCTCGAGAAAAACGAGGTCATTTAATGCGAAGAGACCTGAATGGTCAAGAATAAGCGGTTGAAAGAGACGTGTCAAGAAAAGACATTAATAATCAAAATCCGTGTAAAAGTACAAAACTGAAACAGATAAAGATAAGCGATCATTGGAAACAATATTGTAAAAATCTCACGATACTCTTCCCCTCGCGGGGAGAAATATGAGGAGAGATAGGAGACGATACTTCGTATATATCTCAAAGAAGCTTCGGAACTTTGCAAAAGAATAGAGGCAAGTACGTACTTTTCAAGAAAAGTATTCTTTCGCTCGTTCCTTCACCAATTGAAACCAAGGAATATGACAACAATGAATTTTTCCTTCAAATCGCTCTTCAAGCGATATTCAAGGAAAAAGAGGCAAGATGTAGGATCATAATATCGCAATGTACAAGGTTCGCGGGATTAATAAACGACGGCGTCGCGAGGGAGTCGCAGAGAGCTAAAATAAACGACGCAATGGATAACGACAGGCTAAACATAAAGAAGACGTGAGAACGGCGAGGGTTAAGAAGTGTCGCGAGAGTGAATGTTTGTGCATCTGCGACACTTCGCGGGACATTCCCGAAAATAAAGGGTAGCTTAGCTGTCATCCACTATGTATTATCCTATATAAAGGGCTAAATGAGTCTGTAAGAGGGGGGGATCTCTTTGAAATTGTTGGGCAAGTCATTAGGAGAGAGAAAGTTTGAGAGTGTTTTAACTTCTAAGTGTAATTCTATTTTCCTGTGTAAAACACTTCATGAATTCAATCAATAAATATTCTTGATCTTACATCTTCCAATGGATTAATTAAGCAAAATCGAGTAAGGGGTGTAGTGTGGGAAATCCTGCTACTACACCGTCGA
Organism: Papaver armeniacum; assembly: GCA_023531295.1. NCBI lineage: Eukaryota > Viridiplantae > Streptophyta > Magnoliopsida > Ranunculales > Papaveraceae > Papaver > Papaver armeniacum. Next base: position 52,029 of record JAJJWW010010258.1, on the reverse strand, counting down.
CTTTAAAACAAGCGCTTAATGGGAGGCAACCCATAGGTTTTGTATTTCTTATCCTTTTGCTTTTTGTTATTTCTTTTTCTTGTTTCTTATCATGTTAAAATTTCCCACCTTGACTTTACTAGGAGGATTCAATTACATTGAGGACAATGTAAGGTTTAAGTGTGGGGAGTGGTTAAGCATGTTTTTAAAAAAAAAATTACAAAAAAATTAAAAAATTTAAAAAAAAAAAAAAAAAAAGTTTTACATAAAAACTCCAACTTTTAAAGATTTTAGAGTCACTAGCATATTTCTAGGTATGTTTACATAGAGATTTTGACCGACATAATTGAACTTGGAAATGTTAGGGAACTACATTCGGATTTCTTGTTTGTTAGAGTGTTAAATAATGGATTTAATCATGCCGGTGATGCGAATTTGGTGCAGGGAGAAATGCGTTATTAGAGTTGCTGATCAATCATTAGTGGAGACTACCCGTATTCATATCATGAGAGGCACCAACCAGAAATTTTCCATCTACTAAAGAGCTTCTTTTGAGTGTGTGTCACCGTACGTTAATTCCGGGTAGAATGGTGAGCTACCCAACCTCCCACCAATAGAAGCACTACTCTTTGATCTCTTGAGTGCTAATTTTGTCAATCATGAGGGTGACGTCCATGGATGAAAGCTTCCTTCTTGTAGTTCGATTTGCGTTAGCACCATTCTCTCTCTCGACAACAACGGATCCATAGAAACACATTCATCATCAACAAGGAGCGACACCAAAATCTACAAGGAAAGTTGGAAAAGTTTAAGGTTTATAAGCAACGGAACAAGAAAAAGAGCAAATTTCAAATACAAGTAAAGCAACATACAAAGAGCGGATTTTTACATATATGTTGAAGACTTACAATATAATGAGGTAATTTTATATCCAAGTATGAAGACTTATTCATAAAAGCGAAGAAAATTAAAAGGTGAGAATTTTTGAAGTTTATGATTTCAAGACGATACAAGTTGTGAAGAATCAAGCGTAAAAATACTTCTTTCACGGCCATGGTTTATTTTTGTATTTAATTTCTCTTGTTTTGAAAAAAAAAAAAAAAAAAAAAAAAAACAAGAGAAATATTTGTTTTGTTAATAAGCCGTGGGGAAGGAAAATCTATAAGGTAGTTTCAAGCGACAAGGATTTCAAGGTAAAGATTTATAAATTGTCAAGGATTTATGAAATTCGAGGGTTTATCATCAATAGTTGAAACCGAAGACGAGGACCATGAAGATCAAGATAAGGAGCGGAAGACGTTTCTCTTGGATGCCGTGAGAGTGGTGTTATCATAATTGGCGATCGGATGTGAAGGTGAGTAAGTAATCTCATCCTCGATAATAATGGTTGATTTCCTTTCTTAGAGATCGTCAGAAAAATGGTTTTTCAAAATATTAAAAGATGTGGGTTTTTAAAAATATTTCGGAAGTTATCCTTCCCATCATTCAACGTGTTGCAGGATTTCTCTTTTCATTCCTACCTGCACACATGTGAGAACCATAAAAAGCCGTCTTTTTGAGTGCAATTATCATAAAATCTTTTTGGTGAGGCAGAAGTCGAGGCGAAATGCTTATTGATCGTTTCTCAAACACGCATTCTTTCATTATGGTGTGGTTACTTCTCACTCAACATTTAAGAATGAGAATATGTTCTTTAGTATTTCTAACTTCTTATTACTAGCATGCAGAAATTCTATGTCCTCATAACTCTTTGGATGCTTGTGACGCTTGAACGCTTTGAAGTTGTGAGTTTTTAGTTTGATTTGCTCGAGGACTAGCAAAGTCTAAGTGTGGGGGAATTTGATAGGTGTAGAATACACCTAATTTACTATCTAGTAGTTTATGCTTTCTTTGCTATTTTTCTTGTAAATTATGTATTTTACGCTTGTTTTGAGTTTTATAGCTACTTTGGAGTCGCACGGAGGAAAAGAAGAAGAAATCACCCTATTTGAGCCAAAAGGGTAAAATTGTCATTTCACCAAGGAGGGAATACTATATGGAGCCCAGCCAAGGTTAAGGGGTGACTCAAATTACTAAAGGAAGGACAATAATGGTTAAGGGGAGGTCAGAGAGGTGTCCCTTATCCAAAAGAAGGGAGTGAACTCTAACCCATACCCAAGCCCACATGTCTGAATCCACCCATACCCTAACCTAAGCCCATCCATCCACACCCTGCTCCATACCCTAACCGTACCCGGATCCAAACCCTAAACCGGATCCGAACCCACTTTATAACCCTAAAGCTAACTTGAGAAATCATTTCTCTTCTTTCCACTCAAACGAGCAAACATGGCTCTTTGTTGAGTCCGAGTGATTGAGGGAGAGATTAACAATGAAATCTCTGCTAATGTGAGAAATCGAGATTAGGGTTTGTTTCTGCAACTTATAAACAAGGTATATGATGATGTCGATCGAGAAATTGAGAGAAGATTGCTCACGGTCGGGAAGAATTGAATGATGGGGATCGAATCGGAGAATGGGTCTGTTATGGGTTCGATCTGGAGGAGATGTTGATGGCTGTTGATTGTGATGGATTAGACAGAGATTGAGTTCCCAGAGAGAGGCAGCGATGATGATTGACGAGATCGAGAGGCAGAAATCGAGTGAGAAGAAGATGCTGCTACTGGGATCGAGAAATAATGAAGAACTTGGGGTCTCAACTGGCATGCCGTGGACTGAACTGGTGATTGTGGGATCTGGATTTGATTTTGAGATTGAAATTTGGGGTGAAGAACAAAGGAATTGGTGAAGACCTGATGGGTTTTACTGTTGATTTACGGGATTCTTAGAAATCAGGGTATTTGGATGGAGTTTGATCTGAAATTGAAGATGGGTTTTGAGTTAATGGTGTTGTACAAGTCAGGGAAAGAAGCTGTTGCTGTTATGAGCTAATGAATGAATGGAGCTTGAGCCGAATAAGGAAGAGGTGGTTGTGCTGTTCAGATGAGGCAGTGAAGCTATTGGAGAAATTACCTTTGCTACTGAGATGCAGGGAATGGAGGGAGTTGCACTGAAGTGATGCCATGACTGAAATGTCTGGTCCTGAGAAGCTGGTGCTGCTGGATATGGTGGATTGAGATGGGCTGAACTACAGGGTATTAGTTGTTGCAGCTGCAATGTGAATGGGATGGAAGATATGGAGCTGATCTGAGTGAACCAGGGAGGATGATGGTGAGTTGATGTTGCTGTAATCAAAAAGAAACTCTGGTGAAGTTGTGGGTAGAATAGAGAAGCTTAAAGAAGCACTGAATGTGTTTGACTTGTTAGATGTATGAGCTAGGATTGAACCACTGCATCTGGCTATGGAGGCTTTTATGTGATGCTGTGGCAGGTGAAGTTATGAGATTTCAGGTGCTATGTCATAAGGGAGCTGGTAATGAACTGCGAATGGGAGCTGAGAATGAAGTTGCAATGTCGAAGCTTGGAGGAATGAAGAGGCAGTGGTGTTGCAGCCGCAGATGGTGCCACTGTGTTGAGATGGTGTTAGCTGTGATGGCCTGTGTGATGGCAGTTCTTGTGGGTGGATTAAACTAAGCAATAACAGACTAATGAGCTGCAGTTCGCGATTAGGTGCTAGAGATAAGCAATGGGATGAAAGCAATGTCGTGAGCTGGTACTTTTTATTTGTTGGCCGAGGATGAAGTTGCAGCTGGGAAAAGGAGTCACGATGGATTGTTTACATGGATTCGAGTTACATGAGTATTGACAGCAGTGTGGCTCAAGATGTGAGGTTTTGCTCAAGTCAGGAAATGAACATGTGCTGGTGGAAGCTGTTTTGGCCTGGCAGATGGTCTGAAATTTAATGAGAAAGAATTGAACAGCCATCATGGCTGGATATGAGTATGGCCTGTGCAATGGCCTGGCTTGGCTAAGTAACTCAGTCAGCTGAATCTGACTCCAACCTGACCCAGTTGACCAGACCGACCTGACCCAGTTGACCAGACCAATCTGACCCAGTTGACCAGACCGATCCGACCCGTTGACCGGTGACCGGTTTGGCTTTGCCAGTCACCTGAGACAGTTGCCGGCGGCGACTATTCCTACTCGGATTCCTACCATAATCCCGATTTTCCATGAGCAAAAATTTCAGAATTTTCTATGGACTTCTCTCATGGGTGTGAAGACTTGGGCTAGGAATTGGATGGAGAATTGGACTCAAATTTGGAAAGAGAAGGTGGAAGAGTTGCGAAAAGCTTGGATTTGGAAATTGAGTTGCAAAAGAAAAAGGATTCTACTCCTTAGAAGATTTGGAGAATATTGAAGCTTATAAATAGAGAAGTTTTCTACAACTTCTACACACCTCTCTACACACACATCACTTGTGTTTTTGCTTGTTTTTCAAGATTCTTCTTTTTAACTACTTGTGTGAATTTGAAAATTCTTCTTTTAATTATTATTATTATTTGTGAATTTCAAAAGCATGAGTAGCTAATTTTCTTATTGATTGAGGATGAATTCCTAGTTCTTAACATATGATTTAAGTTTTTGTTTTCAAATTCTATCTTGAAGTTTTTCACATAATTATCGTTTGTTTTTACTAATAGGAGTGATCTTAAAGACATTCATGATTGATTGATAGATTGTTTGGAGTGCACGCTAAATTTATTTGTTAATTTTATCTAAAGCTAGTGAAAGTTAGGAGATAAGTAATCGTTTCTTGACTCTTTACATAAGTAGCGAACACGAGACCTTGCGGAGGGATTCCGTGGAGCAATTGTGTGTAGAAACAACGTTAGCAAGTAGACCTTGATCTAAGAGTCTAACTACTAATATTAACCTAATAAGTTCATAAATCTTAATGCGTTTATTTAAATTACATCTAGAGTGAGCTACTACTAGGTGGTTTGGTAAATAGAATCCGGTAGTCGAGAACTTCCGTGTCCGGTGATACAAGGGATTTAGGGGTTTAGCACTGAGCTAGCTGCTTTACCTACGGTTGGTGATAATTTGTGACTAATAACAAGTAGAAAAGGACATAACTTGATTCATTGTTTCGTAACGAAGAAGGATTCCTTGGTCTTGTCTCTCTTATTGTTTTCAACTTTCGATTTTAATTGCTTTGTTTATTTTTCTTTTGCTTTTTACACCCCCCTTTCGTGACAACTTTTACAACTAAGATCTCTTGCTCCTCGTGGGAACGAACTTGACTTCCATTATATTATTTTTAATTGAGTGGAAACATTAATTAATTTGATTGCACCTACGACACGCATCACTAGATTAGGTTCATATTCAGTGTTAGTTGCATGAGTATGACTAGAAACACTATTTTCAACATTATTTTGTAACTCAATCAGGTTCGTTTGAAGAATCACAGTGAGTTGTTCTATTGAAGGAGAGTCTTCACTAGTGGTATGCATTCCTCATATGGATATTCACTGTGTGGTTGTGCATGAGGTTCACTAGAGAAGGGAAATTCAGACATGTTGCTATATGGATGGTCATGCATTGCATTCATTTCAAGCCTAGCATTTTGCTCCATGAGTGTTTCCATTATTGATTGCAAACTAGGAGTTGGGGGAGTACAAAATTGTTCATCTCCCCACTGTGGTGAATGATGCATGTGTGTAGGTTGATTATGGTCCCAATAGTCACTTCTAGACAATTCGTACATTTGATTATCATGGCTTTCCCTAGACTGCCTAAACTCATGTAAAATGTAGCAGTTCTCAACAGGGTGGTCTAAGCTACCACATAAGGTACAAGTATACATTGCATAGTGCCTAGGGGGATTAGATTTGACAGATTGCTCATGTAATTGCCTTTCTAAAGCAGAAACTTGAGCTTCTAATTGATCTAGAAGTGATGACTGGTTATGGGAAAATTGTTCATTTTCAACTTGTGGTGAATGATACATGTGCTCATAATGATTAGGGTATGTGAAGTCGGGGCCCTGAGAAGGCTCATAAAATTCCCTAAAATCACTATGGTATGTGGGGAGTTCATATTGTGAAGCATGCCCGTAAGCAAGCTCTCTAATGGATTTGTTTCCATCCCCAGATGCAGACCAAAATCCTGACATGATTTAACAACTCAAATTGAACTCAAAGCCCAGTTGTAGTGGACTCAGTTTGGTTTATTGGGTTTCATTTGGTTTGTGTGGGCTTTGGTTTGTTGGGATTGATTTGGTTTTTGTGGGCTTATTTGGTTTTGTGGGTTTCTGTTTGGTTTTGTTGGGAATGTACAGCCCGAAGGAACCATGGGCTCTGTTTGGTTTAAGCCTAGGTTGTTTAGTCTAAGTGAAAATGCACAGCCCAGTTTATATGCAAGCCCAAGAGATACAACCCACAAAAGAAAATGGCACTGATTCTAAGTGTAAGCCCAAAAGGTTGCTTTGTGGTACAGTGGGCTTGGTTTGTGCAAAGAACAAGCTTATAAGAAGCCCGGCAGCTCAACTCAAGTTGGGTTCAGATGCAAAGCAAGGCCTAGTGGTTGTGGGCTTCGAGGTTTGTGCAAAGCCCAAAGCGTGTGTCTTATGTGGGCTTGGTTGTGTGTAGAACCCAGTTGCTCGCTTTAGTTTGGCAATTAGTAGCCCAGGGTGACAGTTTGGTTTATTGCGAGTTCATGAGTTACAATTCACACAAAATACCAATTTCAGGTAGCACAGAGGTTGCTCAAAATGTTAGCAAAACAACAATTCAAATGCAACAATTATAAAGGGCAATCAATTCCGAGAGAATAAGAATGCTCATGCAATTCAACGCAGGGCTTGGAGACCAAAAATAACTTCACGAGCTAGCACATCGAAACAATGAGTTCATCTAACTGATATTTCACTCAAGTGCCACAGATTGAAACACAAAAATACCCTGGAAACTAGTTCAGAGACAAGCGCTAATGGCAATCAGCCAAGGCAGAGCAACAATCAATATGTTATGGCTCGAACAACCAAGCACTTCACACTTACGGGGGAGCAAGGACTTTTGCAAAGACAGATTCAAAGAGTGATGGATGATGTTTAGCATGTGATATGCAACGATCAACAATAACTCGAGATACAAAGTCTCCGCATTTTCAAAACAAACTTGACATGCCACGAGAGGGTCAACAAGATTTTCACGAGGTAATGATCTGGTTGCACACAAGCACAAGCTTCAATGGATGCAACAGATTATAGCTTCTCGCTTAGCGAGGTTCAAGGACTTGCAAGGTTCAAGTTATCATGCGGTGTGGTAATGCTCACAGGGTATCGACGAGGCCATGCACAAGTGAGTATGACAAGAAACTTGGTTAACCAAGTTGCAGCTCGATCTCACAGCTTCAAGGCCGGAGCCGAGCATAAAATTTGTCGAGGCTTAGGGTTTAAAGCACATGCCCCGTGTAGATGGGTTGTGCTCGAGGCAATACAATTCTTCACGAGATGTTGTTACACGGATGCCCGGATCAGCAATCACTCAATCATCAACGATGCGAGTTGATGTCAACTATCTCAGTTGACTTCAACTCAGATTTTTCACAAGCTAGTTTCAGGGGGCTAGCAAGGGAGTTTCACAGAGCAACTTAGCTCAACAGAGTAATGGTTGACTGGGAAGAGTATGCTCAATAGAATAACTAGCTTATCAGGTGAACCAGGCTCTGATTGTGACAGGATTGGCTAGCCTTAGGTTCGAGCATGCATAGAGGTGCGGGGTTGTGAGAGTGCCTCACAGTCACACAGGGGGAGTAGTTGTTCACAAACAAGGATGCTCAACATTTTCGATCAAGCATAGATTAAAGCGGCAGGTTGGTTTTCCAAGGGGTAGCTCTAAACTTGCGGCTTCGGGGCTAGCAAGGAGCAGGGTTTGTGCACATGAACAATACAGATCAGCACACAGACATGGCGGAGCCACTCACCTGGAGTGCAGGGGTTGCTCAGGGCTTTGCACCTTTTTCTCCCACTCCTTGGGCTTGCTCAGCAGCACAGCAAGCACAAGAGGTACCTGCTAGCTCAACAAGGAATTTTTAGTTCCCAGAAATGTAAAAAGATGCAGAAAAAGCCAAACTTCAGTTGATTTATACTAATGCAGGGTTAAGTTACAATAATTAAAGGCTAAAATGCAATGATATACTAACAGTTAAAGGCTAAAATGCAATGATATACTAAAATGCAATGATATACTAAGTTACAATAATTAAAGGCTAATATGCTAACAGTTAAGAGAAAGAAACTAACGATTAGGACTAACAAACTAATATGCTAAAACAATGAAGATGCAACAAAAGAGAGCAGCTAAGTTATACTAAGACAGGGCTACAAGCAAAAATAAACAAGATTATGTACGGGGTGAACTGGATTTCAGTGAAGCAAGAACAAAAATCAACAGGGCACACGCCAAGTCCCCTTAAGCGGCGCCAAAAAACTTGGTAGGCCTGGAAATGGTTTTATTTTATGGCCTACTTGTTATAACCGCAAGTGCACGGCGTCTATCGGAGACGTGGCAAGTACGGGTCGAACCACAGAGACTTGTGGTGCTATGTGTGATCTAAGGCTTCCTAAACTGAATTTCAGGTGAGTGACAAAGTAACAACAGGGGTTTTGTTGCCGATACGGCTGAGTTTGAACTGAAGTGACTCTAAACTAAGGTAAACAGTGAGAGTAAATGATTGCTAGGTCTTCAAATCCACCTCTGAATTCCTATTATGTGCTCAACTAGTTAAGTGTCTTGTTCTTATGCAAGGTAAGTATAAAGTGTCAATTTTTACCACCTATCTAAGGAGTTTCTCCTAGTGACACTTCGATAATCGGCTAAGGTTCTAACCCCGGAGCACTAGTTGTCTAATTAAGTACAACTAGTCAAGGGAGTTAGCAATTCTATCTAAGGTTTGAGCTGCAAGACATTCAACACAATTGTGACCTAACTACAATGGATACAAGGCATCCATTGTGAGAGAAGAGCATCATTGGGTACTTATAATTGAAGTCATCGATAATTTTAAGCACTAAAGAACATCTCAACAAGGTTGAACTCAAAACAGAGAATTAGGGTTTCAATGAAACCCTAGCAACTAAATTAAAACATTAAAAGAACAATTAAACAAAAATTAACTCTAAATTGTTGCTCTGCTAGCCTGTGCATGAGTTTCTACACACCCACGGTTCTTCTATTTATACATGCAAACATACCCCAAAACCCTAGTTCTTTAAAAATTGAAATTAATTGAAAATCTCTCACCCATACTCTCCGAATCATCCCCTCTCTGCTTGTGCGGCTCTTGCTTTAGTTGTTGTGGAAAAAACCTAGTTCTAGTTTTTCTCTAAGTTAGCTTCTAGGGTTGGAGAAGCTAAGAGAGAAAACCTAGACCTAGAGAGGTGGTGCGGAACCCGATAGAGAAGCTATTGCGGGCGACAGAGATGGAGTGGTGGTGCGGCTAGTGTCAGGAGGTGATGGAGGTGGTGATGATGGTCTCTGAATCGGGTAAGGGAGGAGAAGGTGAGGGTAAGGGATTTGCAGAGAAGAAAGAGAAGATGGAGAAGAGAAATGAAGTGATCGAATAAGGTATAGGGTTATGGGTAGTTTTGTTGTGAAGTAGGTGTAGCGACGGATGATGGAAATCTTTGTAGCGAGCGTTGGATTTAGCCGGAGAAGATCCGAACTACTCGGGGAGAGTTGAGTTGTTTTGGTGTTGAGCGGAGACATCAAGAGATGATGAGGAAGTCGGAGCGAGCGTAGGATGTGGCGAGTGAAGATCTTAACGGCTCGGGATGAGCGGGTTCGGATCCGGGTCATGGGTAGCTCTAGCCCATGTCTTCCTTGTTGGGTTGCAACTGATTCGCGAGTGGGCTTTGGCTATCTGCTCCATAGATGCTCGTCTCAATTCTTACGCTCTTGGCTCCTCGGATTCTCCGAGCTTTATTTATTACCTAAAAACACAAAATTAATTAATACAAATATTTATTCTTGAAAACAAAGAAAACACGTATCTGGGATAATATCTGATTTCTAAGCGCAAAAGATGAGTAAAATGCCAATAAAAAGGTGTATAAATATGCACTATTTGGCACTCATCATCAAACACTTGCCGTAAGACGTTGGTGTGATCTGCTCGAGCCCTTGACTTGACCACGATATCATCTACATAGTCTTCTACTTGTTTATGCATCATGTCGTGGAAGATAGCCGTCATAGCACGTTGATACGTTGCGCCGGCGTTCTTTAAACCGAATGGCATAACAGTATAGTAAAAATTTCCAAAAGGGGTTCGGAAGGCTGTCTTACTTGCATCGTGCTCATACATCCTTATCTGATTGTATCCACTGTAACCATCCATGAAGGAAAACATGCTGTGTCCGCTAGTGGCATCTACTAACATGTCAATGTTAGGCAGAGGAAAGTCGTCCTTGGGGCAGCACTTGTTCAAGTCTCTGAAATCCACGCAGCATCGAATCTATCCATTTTTCTTCTTTACTGGGACCACATTAACTAAACAGGTCGGATGATGAATAGGTCTGATAAAGCCAGCAGCTAGTAACTTCTGAATTTCGTTCTTGATTTGTTCTTCTACTTCATGCCTGAATTGCCTCGGAGATTGCTTGATTGGCTTGGATCCAGGTATGACATATAGGTGATGGGTGACCAATTTTTCATCTAGACCAGGCATTTTCTCGTATGTCCAGGCAAACACATCTTGGTACTCCTTGAATAGTTGAACAAGACTCGCACATTCGTCCATGGACAGTGTCGAACCGATAGAGACGGGCCTGGGAGATTCTTCATTCCCGATGTTAACAATCTCGAGATCGTCAGTGGTGGAATTGGTTTCATCTTGTAGCTGTCGCGGGGCATCCAATACCTCCTCTTGTATTTCGTCGTTCTTGTAGCATTCAATTGGGCGGAGAGACTAGGTGCCGGATCTCACTCGCTAATTGCTAACAAATGGCGCCGGTATATTGCCTTCCCCTTCGATCACGTTTTAGCCTCGAAAGTGCGTTCCCTTTTGGTGTGAGCGTGGGTTGAAGCTTCACCGGATAAAGATGGTCGCCTCGTCAGAAAAGGCGTGTCGTGGTGCTTGGCCCCCAGTGATGCAAGTCGGTCTTCTTCCTAGATTGAAGCCCACGTGGGTAGCGGGGTGTACATGACTTTGTCTGACCTTCCCTGCGGAGTTTCTTTTGGTTCGAACAGTTCCACTCCGCATATTGGTGCATACGGAGACAATGATACAGGAATACGGATGACTTCCTCATTTAGCATGGTCTTGAGCACCGGTGATATGTTGAAGGATGACCTTATTGTCATGAAGCCACGGTCTCCCTAGTATCATATGGTAGTCCTGCTCTTTTCTATGACTTCAAATTTCACTTTTGACCGAACGGGTCCTACTTGATAAATTCATATTGACATACCCGTATGTGCTAGTCTCGGTTTCCTTCAAGTCCGTCATTGTGGTGGGTTGTCGTACAATCTTGCATGGGCTAACCTTGGCTGTCTCTGAGAGTCTTGAGAGTGATCACATTCAAAGATGCTCCTGTGTCTATGAGGGCCCTCCTGAACTCTGAATCCTTGATGCGTGCGGTAACATGTAGGGCCCGGTTGTGACCTTCCTCTGCCATCATGTCGTCTTCAGAAATGTAATGTTATTTACGAGATGTTTCCGATGCGCTTAGGACTTACGGGACGAGAAGGAGTCGGTGTACATCCGAGCTATTTTATTAATTGCAGCAAACGTCTCTGCCTGTTGATTCTTCGAGAGGTGTAAGAGTTCACACAAGCTTTCCACTAGAGATGCCACTTCCTGATCCACCGGTCTCTAGTTCGTAGTAAAACTGTTGATCGGAGGGGAATTAGTCCCCGGTGTAAAGGTCTCCGGAACGCTCATCTCTGATGTCATCTTGATGAGGAGATCAAGTATGCCGTTTACCGCTTCTTTGATTAGCTCCATGTTCTTCGTGTGAATCTCCTGTACTCGTGCTAGTTCGCTTAATGTTGGAAATCTCCTGATCATGCTGTCAGATACGCCGTTAGGAGGAGGGGTATCTCCGTTGGAGGAACCATCAGGATTTGAGACCGTCGAGGTGGTCCTAAGACCAACCATCTCGAAATTGATTGAATGGTATTGAAGAAATTGACTTTACAACCGAGAGATTAACCTCCCATTGTGGTCGCCAATTGTTTATGGGTGAAAACTATTTCTTCATATTTTGGTAATTTTGGGTGTGTGGATGATAAATGATTCTAAACCTTAAACAAATGCACTACATGGGAGTGCTTGTAGATTCGAGAAATCAATCTGTGCAAATCCGGCCTAAACCAAGAAATGGCCGTTCCGGACTTGTTTCGGTCACAAAGTGAAGGAGATGGGGTTGATCTTAGGGAGGTAAGCAAAAAAAGTTTTGAGATTGTGAAGGTGTTGGATATGTATGACTTGTATCAGAAAGCTGAAATGGCTTGTAGGATGTAAGCTATCAGTTACGGTGTTTGAATACGATGGTATCAACACTTGCCTCTGTTGTCTGGACTTGTTCTTGTTGTTTTTTGAAAATAGGGAGGAGAACCTATTTATACAAGTCATTTGAGCCTTATTCACGTCTCTCGTGGGAAGTGGAGGACGTGGAGTGATGGAGTTGTGTGTTAGTGTTACACGACCAGTCTTTCCCACTTCTCCTGTCATCTCTAACCGTCCATGACTTCCTGACACGTTCTTGTGATGGCGCGTTACCACGCCGCACGCCGTAAACCGCCGGACCAATACCCCAAAGATGTATCCCCCGCTTTTTGACATGATTGATGTCTCGAGTGTGTGGATCGTGGGACCCACGTAAAGTAGCATGTAATGCTAGATTGAATAACTAGGTTATTTAGGAAGTCGATACTTGTGAAGTATCGTGTGTATTCTATGCAGTGCGCATCATGATGTGGTAAAGTGACGGGTGGTGATTACCATGACGCCTCACCGACCAATTAACTCCCGACCAGGGTGTATAACCAAGCGGTGAAGTTGGACGGACGAGATGATCTTTGAGACACTCATCTCACGACCGTTGATGGAATTAGGGTTTTTGAAGAGGTGCGCAAGTATCACTCTTCAGCTTGGTCGAATCCAAGCATGGGAGGTGTTTTGGAAAGGACCGACCGGGCATGCGTGTAGACGGCATGCTGGTGTACACGTCCATACCTCACTGTCCCATGAAGGTGCAATCTAGGCCACTCAATTTGACCGGCAAAGAGGAGCGGTTGAGATCGATTTGCAACAGAAATCTGGGTGCCGCAAAAGCCGCGCATCGTGCCAATTTTGGGCGCGCGTTCCAAGACGACCAAGCTTGGTCGGTCTTGGCCGATCAGTCCGGTGTGCATACGGTGGGATGGTGTATATACTTGTACTTTATCATCCCATAGAAACGTGATCTAAGCCACTCAATTTGTCCGGTAAACTTGAGCGGTCGAGATCAGTTTGTGGCTGGGATGTCTGACCACGCCTAGTTTGGGCGCGCGAATCAAGATGTGCAGCCAAGTTTGGTATTGGCCGATCGGGTGTGGAGATAGGTGGGCCCACAAAGTGATCGTGTTGATACTTACCGGACCTGCTTAGTCTATTCCCCGGACCCTTCATTCGTGCAGGAGAAGATGGACGCTCGTGATCGCGACACAACCCCTAATTAAGTTTTGCCGCCGCATGTCATACCCAAATTTGGGGCGCACGAATCAAGACAACCAACCATAGTTGGTCTTGACCGATCGATCAGGTATGTAGGCGGGCCCATGGTGTTTGTGTTGACATGCTCTGGGCCCTTGAATCTACATCTACACCCTCCATCTATGCCTGCGAAGATGGATGGTTGAGACTGTTTTGCGATACATGTAATGTGCCGCAAACCCTAATTTAGGGTTTCTCGTCCATGCTGCTCTGGTTTGGACGGTTTGGCAAGTTATGCCACCCTTTTTTGGGGAGACCGACCATGCGGGGTCCACGTTGGGTCGGTGGTGAATATTCCAATACCTGCTTGGGGTCATGGATTTAATCTAGGTCATCCAATCATGCTGGTGAAGTTGGATGGTCATGATCGATTCTGAGACTGATATGGTCAGTTCAGGTTCAAATATGCTCAATCGGGCTAGTATATCACACCGAGAGTTGTAGCCTGTATGGGTATTGGGCATCTAAAAATTGAACCTAGGTATCTCATATTGAATCTTTGGCCGCATGAAAGCACAATCCTACGGTCTTGGGCATCTCAAAATTGATCATAGACATGTCAAATTTAAACTTGGGGATGTGTATTTGAATCTTGGGCATGGGCATGAAAGCACAAGCCTACGGTCTTGGCATCTCAAAATTGATCCTAGGCATGTCAAATTGAATCTTGGGCATGGGCATGAAAGCACAAGCCTACGGTCTTGGGCATCTCAAAATTGATCCTAGGCATTTCACATTGAATCTTAGGCATGGGCATGAAATCACAAGCCTACGATCTTGGGCATATCAAAATTGATCCTAGACATGTCAAATTTAAACTAGGGCATGTCAAATTGAATCTTGGGCATGGGCATGAAAGCACAAGCCTACGGTCTTGGGCATCTCAAAATTGATCCTAGGCATGTCAAATTGAATCTTGGGCATGGGCATGAAAGTACAAGCCAATAGTCTTGGGCATCTCAAAATTGGTCCTAGACATGTCAAATTTAAACTTGGGCATTGATAGACACATTTTTGTGTCTGAATTGTCCTCATTGTCTCTATTGTTGGTCTCGATTTCTGTACTAATTTTGGTGTTTTTATGTGTGTGTAGGTGTTTTTGGAGAAATACACTTGTGTGGAAAAAGTTGCTCAAAAAGTGTTATTTGGACCCCCGGGAGAAAAGTGATAAAGGCACCCTCAATTTGGATAAGGGCATCCCAGGCACCCAAGCTGATAAAGGCGCCCATGTTTTGGATCGGGGCACTTCATCTTCTCCATTTCAAAATTCAGAAATTGGCGGGAAAAGCTTGGTTTCACGGGCAGAATTAGGGTTGCGAATTTGGAGCTCTTCCCGTGAGACTAAAGGGCTGGAATTGATTGGGTATCTTCCTTTGGGCCTAACAGGGCTGGTATAGGTGCTGTTTTCGATCCAAATTGGCTGGAATTCCCACGAGAAGAAAACAGGGAACCATATATACGGTGAAGTTATTCTCGGGATTTCTTGTTATTCCGGGAAGATTCATCGTGGCCTGAGCGTGTTGAACCAATGTTTGATGAGTTGGAAGCGTGTTTGGAGGGGTTAGATTGCTGGCAGACGCGTGAAGGTGTTAATTTTGGGAATTATCTCCCGCAACTGCATGAGAAGATTTTTGAGAATACTCGGAGTTATGAGGGAGGATTCTCTTGCATGAGAGGCTATATAAGTTGTAGAGGATCATTAGAATGGGGACAGGGAGATTGGGGAGGTGTTAGAACGCAAGAAGAGCCGAAAATCAAAGTTACAGAGAAGACCATTCTCTGCTGCTGCGCTTCCACGAAGAACACGAAGAACGGACCGCCGAAGCGGTCGTTCTTCTACAAAGTCTACGACACAAAGCCGAGGGTCATAATACGGAGGGCGGACTTACGAGACAGACGCACTTATTCTCTATCGTAGTTTGTAACAGTTTTTGCAACATCTATAATCGTTGCAAACCCGATTTTCATCTTATTCTCCTTTGTTCATCATTTGTAAACCATTTTTGAGCAATAATAATGAATTTTGAGCGTGTTTCCAACATGATGAGCTAGAACCCATCACCGGGACGACGGAGGAAGTCGTTTTGCACCCATGTGGTAATTCTATTTAATTCCTTTATGACTATTTGCACTATTATAATTGATTTATGATTTTTATTGATTATTTGTGAATTCGTTAGATGTCGCATGCTTAGTCTTAGGTACTTTAGATGCGCCATGCTTGTGAGTTACATATAATTCTTTATAAAATCTACCTTGGCAAAGAATTAGAGTCAATATTTGTACTTTATGAGCCTTAATTTTCCTAATTAATAGATGAACCGCATGAATGTAAGAATTGGTGGAATCCCGAGTCCCAAAGAATCTCTCCATCTTGTGACATAAATTGTATATATTCTTTATATTTATTATTTTTCATTATTAAATCCTAGAACCGATTTCATCAAGTCCGAGTGAACGACAACCTTACTACCACTTTCTACAACATTATTGAGTCACATCAATTTTTGGCGCCGCCGACGCGGACTTGTGTATAGATTTGTTTTTAGGTTTTATTTTTCTTTTTATTCTTTTTGTTCTTTTTTACGCGTTTTGGTATTTCTGTTTGCTTTCAGATTTGGAGTAGAGCGAAAGAAAAAGAGAAAGCACTGAAAAGAAAAGCAAATCCAAAATAGGAAAGAAAAGAGAGATCCGAACGAAGTGAAGAAGAAAATTTTTAGAAACTGTAATTAGGTAATTATTTTTGTAATTTTTATTTTTGGACTTCTTAATTTTTGGACTTTATTTTTGGACTATCGGACATTATTAATTTTAAACCCTAAGGAAGGGTAATTTAAATATAAACTGCACAGGGAAGGACGGTGATTACGATATCACCTCGGCCCCTCGGGTTCGTACACGACATAGGAGTCGTGGCCCGAGTCGACTTCAACGGTTCATCCCCCCGTCTGGAACGGGAGGTAAGAATTCTAAACACCCGCGAATCCCCTGTCAGCGGGTTTACTCGATGATTTGTATGCATATATGTTGAGGTCTTGAATACGGCTGTTTTAATTTCCTAGTAAAGGGCAAGGACTGGCCATACAAGATAAGGGTTCGGATTTCATCACCGTTCTCTTCTTGCCCGCCTTAGGAAAACGAAACCAAACACGAACCTAAGCCTAAAATTTTGACTAGAACGAGACCTATAGGGTAACGAGCTTAATAGGAAAGTCGTTCGAAAAATATTGGTTACTCTTTTGAGCATACTTCGAAGTTCATGATGGTTTCGTGAGTTGAATGCGTGATCTGCGCCGCCTTGTAATGCGGTGAGGCCTTGGGTATCAAAGCTCCACGCAGCTTCCCTCGCCTCTATTCAACTTACTTAAACTCGGATTGATTCCCGAGAGGGTTTTGCTCAGATTGTAACGAATTCCCTTTTCGAAGGATTAGAAGCTGGTCTAGAAAACAATCTAAGTGGAGCCATCATGCTTTTTGTTTGCTAGAAATCGTAGGTTTCTTTGTGGTCGAGTCAGCCTTGTTTGTGTTTGTGTAGAATTCCCTTGCAGTTAGGATGTCAAACTGGTATTATAATAGCCATCGCAATGAATATGAATATCCAACTGAACAATATGGACATCACTCTTTTTATGACCAGAGTGTGAATAGTGGTTGGGAACGCCAACCTTTTGAAGATTATGGCTCATACCATGGTGAGCCCAATTACTATTCACATGAATACCGGTCATACGAGCAAAATTCTTATAATTCCTCTTCTCTAGATGAAGCACGTAGGATTCTTGAGTCAACGTGTAAGTTAACTGAGTCAACACGTGAGTTTGCTGAGACAACACGTAGGTTAGAGTTAGAGACAGAAGAAAGAATTGCTCGAATTACTCTTGATTGCCAATACATTCTTTCCAATATCACCCGTGAAAATGAGGACAATTTACATAATCAAGATGACGAGGATAAAATTGGTAACACTACTTTTCTAGATGAGGTTCAACCAATTTCATATTATTATAATGATGATTATGATGAGGATAGTGTTGATGAAGAATTTGAAATCAGTAGGCATAGTGATCAGGAATTTGTTACTCCAATTGAGCTTAATGATGATAATATTTCTAGTTCAATTCCAAATAATTTTAATAATTATTCACCTATTCAAAAGGATGAGGATTTGACTAGAGATACCCCCGTTTTAGACGATATAGTATTTCCTTTTGATTACGAAGCCAATGATGGTTTAGAGGAACGAGTATATTTTGAGTCTAGCGATTTAGAAACAATAGACTTAGAAAAAGAAAATGAACTCGTAGAAATGAGTGAGGATGTACCTGACTTAGAAGAATCAATTGACCATTTTCAGAATCGATGACCTTGAAATTAGGGAAGTTGTGACTAGTCTTTCTAGAGACACTGAAAACTCTAAGTTTGGGGGTGATTATCATTCTCCACGTGCTTTAACTCTTAGAAAAGTCCCTAACTTGGGACTTGACATATGTGCCTCAACCATTTTAAAAGATTATCTTCATACACTTTTTTTCGAACCTAGTTGTGTCCATAAAGAAGTTCGGTTGTTAGAAACCCATCCTCTGGTTGATGTGGTTAACCCAGGCTATGATACCACGATTGACTTTGTTTTCCCACCAAGAACCTTCCTTCCAATTGTGGGAACGTATAAGTTTCAGATGTGTCAATTATTAAGTTTTGAGACTAAACCTAATTACTTTAGGATATTAGGGTCGACACATTTGCTTAAGGAAGACCACCAATCTTATTGTGGTCAGCTGTGTAAGTCAAAACTGATTGACTTAGAAGATCCTCAATTATTTAGGTTATTATTATGTGCTTCTAAGTTTTTATTTGAGTTTTTCCAGACTCTAAAACCTGAACATTCGGATCTAACTCATAAGGAAACGCAACCCATGAAAATATGTTATCTAGACCCTTTTATAGAGCCTGAACCCGAACCACAACTAGATGTAGTTGTCTTAAACAAAACAATATATAAGGGTATGTTGGATATCTTCCTGGTCTGTTGCAGTCTCCTCTTCTTGTGGTTAGCACTTTTTGATCCAGATGACCCGCAGTTATTCCGGTTACTGCTATATGATTCTTCGAGGTGACTAATCCTTTCCAATGTCTGGCTAAAGACTTTAAACTTAGCACTTCTTGGGAGGTAACCCATGCTCTTGCAACACGGTAATAACTTTCCTTAACTCTTTTACTTCAAATGGTAACAGTTTCTCCTTGTTCATGCTTTTAATTTTATCTTTAGAACATTGAGGACAATGTTAGATTTAAGTTTGGGGGGTATGGGAGAAATTTTTAGTTGCATTGTTAAACTCCAGAGCCTAGAAATTTATGCGTATTAAGGATGGCACTAACCAATCTAAGTGGATGGAAGCATTTTGGTTGTAGGAGTTGAGGAACCAATCTGATTAGATGGCAATATCTAAAGAGTCTATTCATAAAAGCACAGAGTTCAGGTGTTAGAAATAACATGATAGTTTCACCAATCTCGTTGAGTCCTTTTCACTTCTATTTTTATTTTGTTTCGTTTTTAAACTATGTTTCTCTAAGTGATTAGGTGGGGCCCACGAATCAAGTTGTTACCGATGCTAGGGTGAATTAGAGTGATTGAGATACCAAAAAAAAAAAAGAAAAAAAAAAGTGAAAAAAAAAAGTGAAAAAAAAAAAACAAAAAAGTGAAAAAAAAAAAAAAAAAAAAAAAAAAAAAAAAAAGAAAAAGAAAGAGAGACCAGACCATCTGACCAACCGGAATAAATTCAATAAAGTCGACCACTGGAACCCTTGTATATGCCAGTTGTGTTGACTGGGAGTTAGGATTATCGACCACTTTGGTTCCCTTGTATATGCCGGTGTGTTGATATTAGTCGACTAGTATCTCGGTCCATTAAGATAGGTTCATTTTGGCGGAGGCCTTCAGACGAGATATGGGAAACACCGTTCACTTAGTAAAAATCAAAACCATCTATGTTTTTCTCTATATCCATCTTCTTGATCTATCCATGTGATTAGTTTTGACTCCGGTATTGATGTCCATAGTGTGACTATCTCGAGTAGAGCTCTGTCACTTTATATGAATTTTAGTATGCTTGAGTGCAAACTCGTGTACAGCAATTGGAATTTCGCATCAGGGTACTTCCTCCTGTAGTCAATAAGTATGCCAACCAAGGAGATTCTTTAGTGCCTTCCAATGTTTTGCATAGATAGCTAGGGTATGGAGTAAAGGTTTTGTGGGTACACCTCTGGTAAACCCTCCGGAGACAACACTCCGCCACTAGGACCACCTAGGGGTTCAAATGATTTTTATTTCTAGAATAAATTTGCTCGAGGACTAGCAAATAATAAGTTTGGGGGTATTTGATAGACACGGTTTGTGTCCGAATTGTCCTCATTGTCTCTATTGTTGGTCTCGATTTACGTACTAATTTTGGTGTTTTTATGTGTGTGTAGGTGTTTTTGGAGAAATACACTTGTGTGGAAAAAAGTTGCTCAAAAAGTGTTATTTGGACCCCCGGAGAAAAGTGATAAAGGCACCCTCAATTTGGATAAGGGCACCCAGGCACCCAAGCTGATAAAGGCGCCCATGTTTTGGATCGGGGCACTTCATCTTCTCCATTTCAAAATTCGAAAATTGGCGGGAAAAGCTTGGTTTCACGGGCGGAATTAGGGTTGCGAATTTGGAGCTCTTCCCGTGAGACTAAAGGGCCGGAATTGATTGGGTATCTTCCTTTGGGCCTAACGAGGGCTGGTATAGGTCTTGGTTTCGATCCAAATTGGTGGAATTCCCACGAGAAGAAAACAGGAACCATATATACGGTGAAGTTATTCTCGGGATTTCTTGTTATTCCTGGAAGATTCATCATGGCCTCGAGCGTGTTGAACCAATGTTTGATGAGTTGGAAGCGTGTTTGGAGGGGTTAGATTCTTTGGCGAGACGCGTGAAGGTGTTAATTTTGGGAATTATCTCCGCGACTGCATGAGAAGATTTTGAGAATACTCGGAGTTATGAGGGAGGATTCTCTTGCATGAGAGGCTATATAAGTTGTAGAGGATCATTAGAATGGGGACGAGAGAGATTGGGGAGGTGTTAGAACGCAAGAAGAGCCGAAAATCAAAGTTACTGAGAGAAGACCATTCTCTGCTGTCGTTCCATCAAGAACACGAAGAACGGACCGCCGTAAGCGGTCGTTCTTCTACAAAGGTGTCTACGACACAAAGCCGAGGGTCGTAATACGGAGGGGGCGGACTTACGAGACAGACGCACTTATTCTCTATCGTAGTTTATGTAGAGTTTTTGCAACATCTATAATCATTGCAAACCCGATTTTCATTTTATTCTCCTTTGTTCATCATTTGTAAACCATTTTTGAGCAATAATAATGAATTTTGAGCGTGTTTCCAACATGATGAGCTAGAACCCATCACTTTGGGACGACGGAGGAAGCTGTTTTGCACCCATGTGGTAATTCTATTTAATTCCTTTATGACTATTTGCACTATTATAATTGATTTATGATTTTTATTGATTATTTGTGAATTCGTTAGATGTCGCATGCTTAGTCTTAGGTACTTTAGATGCGCCATGCTTGTGAGTTACATATAATTCTTTATAAAATCTACCTTGGCAAAGAATTAGAGTCAATATTTGTACTTTATGAGCCTTAATTTTCCGGAATTAATAGATGAACCGCATGAATGTAAGAATTGGTGGAATCCCGAGTCCCAGTAACTCTCTCCATCTTGTGACATAAATTGTATATATTCTTTATATTTATTATTTTTCTTTATTAAATCCTAGAACCGATTTCATCAAGTCCGAGTGAACGACAACCTTACTACCACTTTCTACAACATTATTGAGTCACATCAGGCATGTCAAATTGAATCTTGAGAATGGGCATGAATGCACAAGCCTACGGTCTTGGGCATCTCATAATTGATCCTAGACACGTCAAATTTAAACTTGGGCATGTAAAATGGAATCTTGGGCATGGGTATGAAAGCACAAGCCTACGGTCTTGGGCATTTCAAAATTGATCCTATACATGTCAAATTTAAACTTGGGCATGTCAAATTGAATCTTGGGCATGTGCATGAAAGCACAAGCCTACGGTCCTGGGCATCTCAAAATTGATCCTAGGCATGTCAAATTGAATATTGGGCATAGGCATGAAAGCACAAGCCTACGGTCTTGGGCATCTCAAAATTGATCCTACACATGTCAAATTTAAACTTGGGCATGTCAAATTGAATCTTGGGCATGTTCATGAAAGCACAAGCTTACGGTCCTGGGCATCTCAAAATTGATCCTAGGCATGTCAAATTGAATCTTGGGCATGGGCATGAAAACACAAGCCCACGATCTTTGGCATCTAAAAATTGATTCTAGACATGTCAAATTTAAACTTGGGAATGTCAAGTTGAATCTTGGGCATGGGAGTGAAATCACAAGCCTACGGTCATGGGCATCTCAAAATTGATCCTAGGCATGTCAAATTGAATCTTGGGCATGGGCATGAAAGCACAAGCCTACAGTCTTGGGCATCTCAAAATTGGTCCTAGACATGTCAAATTTAAACTTGGGCATGTCAAATTGAATCTTGGGAATGGGCATGAATGCACAAGCCTACGGTCTTGGGCATCTCAAAATTGATCCTAGACACGTCAAATTTAAACTTGGGCATGTAAAATGGAATCTTGGGCATGGGCATGAAAGCACAAGCCTACGGTTTTGGGCATCTCAAAATTGATCCTAGACATGTCAAATTTAAACTTGGGCATGTCAAATTGAATCTTGGGGATGTGCATGAAAGCACAAGCCTACGGTCCTGGGCATCTCAAAATTGATCCTAGGCATGTCAAATTGAATCTTGGGCATGGGCTTGAAAGCACAAGCCTACGGTCTTGGGAATCTCAAAATTGATCCTAGACATGTCAAATTTAAACTTGGGAATGTCAAATTGAATCTTGGGCGTGGGAGTGAAATCACAAGCCTACGGTCCGAGGGCATCTCAAAATTGATCCTAGGCATGTCAAATTGAATCTTGGGCATGGGCATGAAAGCACAAGCCTACAGTCTTGGGCATCTCAAAATTGGTCCTAGAGATGTCATATTTAAACTTGGGCATGTCAAATTGAATTTTGGGAATGTGCATGAATGCACAAGCCTACGGTCTTGGGCATCTCAAAATTGATCCTAGACACGTCAAATTTAAACTTGGGCATGTAAAATGGAATCTTGAGAATGGGCATGAATGCAAAGCCTACGGTCTTGGGCATTTCAAAATTGATCCTAGACATGTCAAATTTAAACTTGGGCATGTCAAATTGAATCTTGGGCATGTGCATGAAAGCAGAAGCCTACGGTCCTGGGCATCTCAAAATTGATCCTAGGCATGTCAAATTGAATCTTGGGCATGCCAAATTGAAATTCAGTTAGAAGATGTGTATATTTATTTTATTCATGCAAGCTACTTTCAAGTTACTAGAAGAAGGTTATGGCAACAACTTTCTTCTTTTGCTAATAATTCTCCTTGGTTAGTTATAGGAGATTTTAATTGTGTTTTGCGCAATGATGAAAAAAAAGGTGGTCGTGAGCCAAGAACTTCAGTCATTAATGAGTTTAGTGATTGGATGGATGACAACTACTTGTTTGAGGCTGATTCCTTGGGGTCGAAGTATACTTGGGCTAATGGTCACTGTCGGGTGTGCGTAGAATTCTTTGTAAACTTGATCGTGCTATGATTAATGAAGCTTGGTTAGCAAAATTTGAGAATTGGCGATGTAAAGCTCTTCCAAGAGAAGTTTCCGACCATTCCACTCTTGTTGGTTTTCTGTTTGCTCACTCAAGTCCCAAGCGTGCTCTTTTTAGAATTCAAAATATGTGGTTTACACATCCAGATTTCATGTGCATGGTGATGGATAGTTTGAATGATCCGGTGATTGGATGTCCTTCTTATATTTTCCCTTACAAACTGAAAAGGCTTAAGGCTGCTATTAAGGACTGGAATTTGATGGTTTTTGGTAATGTTGCTTAAAGCAAGCAAAACTGAGAATGGAAGTTGCTCTTCGTGTGTCGAGATGAGGACCCGACGGATGAAGCTAAGCTGAATTCTATGAAGGAGGCGTCAGTTTCTCTTGATAATGTCCGTATGCAACAGGCTATTATGCTAAAACAGAAGTCAAGGAACAAGTGGTTGGTTGAGGGTGCGAGTAACACTGCTTTTTTCCACGCAAACATTCAAACTCGTAGGAGTAGTAATGTGATTTCTGAATTAGTTGATGAGAATGGTAATAATATTACGGATTATGAGCAAATTAGAGACTATACGGTTCAATTTTTTTGAATCTAAATTCAATGGGGTTGAGCAACCTATTGATGATAGTCTTTTCATTATGAACATGAGAGCATTTCTGTGGAAGAGGTTGTGGTGATGGATGCGATTCCTTCTTTGGAGGAAATTAAAGTCGTTGTTTTTGGGTGCGATAGTGCACCAGGCCCAAATGGGTTTTCTCGTTGTTTTTATAGGCATTGTTGGGATGTGATTCAACAAGACCTTTTCAGTGCAATTACTTATTGTTGGCAAGGCTTTGCTCATGAAACTGTGGTGGAATGCAAAAACTTCTAACAAGAAGTGGGCGTGGTACTTGAAGATTAAGTACACGTACAGGGATGGGCGAATTAAAATGGCAGGTGTTAAGTCGACTATTTTGCCTGGTATTCGTTGGGTTCACCAGGTTGTTGATCAAAATTCCATGTCTTTAATTGGTGATAGGAGAGCAACCTCACTATATTATGATGTTTGGTATGGAACTGTAGCTTTTGCTGAAGTTTTAAACCGAACAGACCTGGATAGGAATGCCAAGGTTAGTGATATAATTGTGCAGGGTGCTTGGCAGCTGCAAGGAGTGCATTTGAATAATCTTTCTAGTGCAGGTGTTATGCTTGATCGGTTACCAAGTTTGCGTGCTGGCTGTGACAAGAAAATTTGGATTCCGAACTTGAAGGGGGACTTTTCAGTCAGGTCAGCTAGGGAACTCATTAGGACAAATGGAGGAAGCAAAGCTGCTATGCAAGAAGGTTTTGCACCCTTCGTTGGCTGCTCCAAGCTGGAAGTTTATATGTGGTGCTTGTGCAACATTGGACAAAGTCCGAAGTAGATTCAAGATTGCTTTGGCGTCAAAGTGCAGCGTGTGTCAAAATGTTGAGGAGTCTCTTGAGCATGTGCTGTGGAGTTGTAGTTTCGCGACAAGGGCTTGGAACTGTATGGAAGGTATTTTCGGCATTAAACCCCATTATAATTTGCTTGTTTCTTACAAAAATGATACTCATCGGAGTGGTATTGTTAAAGATCTTTGGCTGGTGTCCAATTTGGTGGTGCGATCTGAGCTTTGGTTCACTAGGAATAAAAAGGTTTATGAGAAGAAAACTCCTGCTTGGGTCATTCTTCCAAAAACGGGTGTTCAATTTGGTTCATGAGTATTCGGTGAGAATGAAAAGTTTCATGCATAATACACTGGAAGATCTGAAGCTTCTTGATTTCTTCCGTGTTAGTCATAGAAAAGTAAAACACGCAATTCCTAAGGAGTGTCATTGGGAGCCGCCAGATCAAAATGAGATTTTGTTGTGTACTGATGGTGCCTCAAGGGGCAATCAAGGGGTGGCGGGAGCTGGTGTGGTGGCGATAAATGCTAATTCAGAGGTTGTAGGCGCTATGTGCATTGGTTTAGGCATTGCTTTGAATTATTTGGCAGAGTTTTATGGTATTCTTGTTGGTCTGGAGTGGGCTACACAATGGGGTTACAGGCAAGTTTTCATTCGTTCGGACTCAAGTAGTGTGATAAAAGCTTTGGAGAAGGATAATGTTCCCTGGTTTGCCAATCAAAGGTGGACGGATATTAACCGTTTGTATGACTCAATTAGGTTTGTGCACACCTATCGTGAAGCAAACTTTGCAGCAGATGGCATGGCTAAGCGAGGATGTTTGTTAGAGGAGGGAGTGGGTTTACATATAGTTGGTCGCCCAGTTTTTTTGCGTTCTATTGAGTTTCCAAATGTAATTTATTATCGTTTTAAATAGTTTTATGAGTTTTTGGGGTTGCTTTAACCTCTTTTCTCATAAACTATCTTGTAAATAATTTTTTGATCAATACAATTTTTGACTTATCAAAAAAAAAAAACTTATTGCTGGCAAAATAAGATTATTCCTCAGGGGTCTAATTCGAGTCTTTTGATTCTTCTGGCTAAGGTAAGAGGTGCTAACATGCTTCGTAATTTTCGTCCCATTGGTCTTAGTAAAAAAATTTTAAAATTTTTACTAAGATTCTTGCTACAAGGCTTGGTGGTGTTCTTGATAGACTTGTTTCGGAAGAACAAGTTGCTTTCATGAAGGGTAGAAACATTTATGAGAATATTAGCGTAGCCTCTGAAATGGTGAATGAGTTAAAAAGCAAGCGGAAAGATGGTAATGTGGGTCTCAAGTTAGATATCTCCCAAGCTTTTGACACGGTTAGAATGGGTCTTTTGTCTTGGACGTTTTTCGTAGATATGGTTTTTTCGGAAAATTGGTGTTCTTGGATTTTGACTATTCTCAGTTCAGCTCGCATTTCAGTTCTTCTTAATGGCAGTCCGGAAGGCTTTTTCAATATCAATAGGGGGCTTCGCCAAGGCGATCCTTTGTCTCCTCTTATTTTTGTGCTGATAGAAGATGTTCTTAGTAGAAACCTCACCAAGCTTTTTCGCAACAAGAGTATGACTCCTATGTTGTCGAAAAAAGGTATTTCCCCTACTCATCTTTTTTTCGCTGATGACATTATGATTTTTTGCAAGGGCAATATGAATAGTTTGCATATTTACTCGATTTACTTGGTAAATATCAAGATTCTTATGGGCAGACGGTTTGTCATCAAAAGAGTAAGGTGTATTATGGTGGAAATTCTTTGAGTCGGTGTAGAACTATCACGGATTTATTGGGTATGGAGGTCTCAACTTTTCCGGATAGATATTTGGGTGTTCAAATAATCCAGGTGCTGTTAAGTATCGTCACATTTGTAATGTGATTGATAAAATTAAGAATCAAATTTCGGTTTGGAAGGGGAAATTTCTATCTTTTCAAGATCGTGTGGTTCTAATTAATTCGGTGATTGCTAGCTACTCAATTCACAACATTGATTTGAGTTATTCATAATTTTCTTTGGTCAGGAGACGCTGAAGTTCGTCGTATAGTTGTTGTTGCTTATGATAAGGTTTGCAGCCCAATGAGGGAAGGTGGCTTAGGCATTACCAAGCTTGTTGTTACCAATAAGGCTCTTCTTATGAAGTCAAAGGAACATTCGGACTTCTAAGAAGAAATGGGGTCGTTTTCTTTATGCTAAATACACCAAAATGAGGGATAGAATTAAGGAGTATGGAGTGAATTCTTCCATTTTTGCTTAGGGTATCAAACAAGTTTGTAGAGAGGTGGAAGAAAATACTAAGGTTTTGATTGGAGACAGGCGATCAACATCTCTTTATTTTTATATTTGGTATGGTTATTCTAGCATTGCGATATCATTGGTGAGGAGGGGTTGGGCGACACTATTAAGGTTTGTTCCTTACTTATCAATAATGAATGGGTTATTCCTGATGTGCATAAGCATAATTTATTGCGCGCTGGAGTTAATATTGCTGATTTGCCAAGGCCCTTGGGTGGTGATGATTGTCGTGTTTGGATGCCTGATTTAAAGGGTATTTTTTCTGTGAGTTCAGCCAAGCATTTGATTCGTAAGAAGTATGCTCAGGCTGATATTTATGCTCTTTTATGGAGAAAGGTGGTACACCCGAACCTAGCTGCTCAAAATTGGAAGCTTGAGCGTGGTGCTTGTGCAACTCTTGACAAGGTTCAACGCATGTTCAAAATCAGCCTAGTCAATAAATGATACTTGTGTAGTTCGGAGGAAGAATCAATTGAGCAAATCTTATTGACGTGTGATTTTTTTATTCAGGTTTGGGATTGGATTTCTGGCATTTTTAACTTGACTCCTCATTTCAACCTTATTGATTCTTACAAGTCTGCCAAGGGAAGAAGTCGAATTATAAAGGACTTATGGTTGATAGCAAACTTGATAGTAAGAGCGGAGCTGTGGTTAACTCGAAATAAAATAGTGTATGACAAGAAAACCGCTAACTTGAATTTGTTCAAGCAGCGTGTTTTTCATCTTGTTCATGAACATTCTGTTCGTATTAAGAGTTATATGCATAATACAGTGGATGATTTGAGCATTCTAAATTTCTTTAGAGTGCGACACAGGGTGGTGAAGTTTATTGATCCTAAGGAGTGTTTTTGGCAGCCTCCACCGAGGAATTGTTTGCTTCTTTGTTGCGATGGTGCTGCAAGGGATAACCCGGGGCGTGCTGGTGCTGGAGTAGTGGTTAGGGATGTTGATTGTAACGTGGTTGGAGCTATGAGTATTGGCCTTGGAATTACTAATAATTTCATGGAAGAATTGTTTGGTATTTTTGTGGGATTGGAATGGGTTGTTAAATGGGGGGTGCGTCACATTCAGGTACGTTCAGATTCAATAAGTGCTGTCATGTCTTTCAAGAGCTCAAATGTTCCTTGGCTGATTAGACAAAGGTGGATACAAGTTCAGAATTCTTATGATTCGATTTCTTTCGAACATACTGTTGATGGTGGATTTTCATTTAAAAATTTGAAATTGTAAAGGCAAAATTACACGCTAACATCTTGCAAAAGATAAAGCCATTGATAAGTGATGAATACTTCTTCACTTTACTAAGTCACCTAGAATAGAGCATGTGGCAACAATCCCAGTATTCTGTGAATTAAATACACAAAATTCATCTAGGTTGGAGCATGTAGCAACAATCCCATATACCACCAATGAATTCTGACATTATTAATTAATGCATGATCAGCCTTGTATTTACTGTACTCATTACCGGTGCGGCATGACGGCTGAGTGTTGTTCTCAGCAGAGCAACACGAATCTCCAAGCATTAATAATAAAACATGATAAATTTTGAGATGTCCAAGACCGTATGCTTGTGCTTTCATGCCCATGCCCAAGATTCAATTTGACATGCCTAGGATCAATTTTTAGATGCTCAAGACCATAGGCTTGTGCTTTCATGCCCATGCCCAAGATTCAATTTGACATGCCCAAGTTTAAATTTGACATGTCTATGATCAATTTTGAGATGCCCAAGACCGTAGGCTTGTGCTTTCATGCCCATGCCCAAGATTCAATTTGACATGCCTAGGATCAATTTTAAAATTCCCATGACCGTAGGCTTGTGCTTTCATGCACATTCCCAAGATTCAATTTGAGATGCCCAAGTTTAAATTTGACATGTCTAGGATCAATTTTGAGATGCCCAAGATCGTAGGTTTGTGCTTTCATGCCCATTCCCAAGATTCCATTTTACATGCCCAAGTTTAAATTTGACGTGTCTAGGATCAATTTTGAGATTCCCATGACCGTAGGCTTGTGCATTCATGCACATTCCCAAGATTCAATTTGACATGCCCAAGTTTAAATATGACATGTCTAGGACCAATTTTGAGATGCCCAAGACTGTTGGCTTGTACTTTCATTCCCATGCCCAAGATTCAATTTGACATGCCTAGGATCAATTTTGAGATGCCCAAGACCGTAGGATTGTGCTTTCATGCCCATGCCCAAGATTCAATTTGACATGCCCAAGTTTAAATTTGACATGTCTAGGATCAATTTTGAGATGCCCAAGACTGTAAGCTTGTGATTTCATGCCCCTGCCTAAGATTCAATTTGAAATACCTAGGATCAATTTTGAGATGCCCAAGACCGTAGGCTTGTGCTTTCATGCCCATGCCCAAGATCCAATTTGACATGCCTAGGATCAATTTTGAGATGCCCAAGACCATAGGCTTGTGCTTTCATGCCCATGCCCAAGATTCAAATTCACATCCCCAAGTTTAAATTTACATTTCTATGATCAATTTTGAGATGCCCAAGACCGTAGGTTTGTGCTTTCATGCATCCCAAGATTCAATTTGAGATGCCTAGGATCAATTTTTAGATGCCCAAGACCGTAGGCTTTTGCTTTCATGCCCATGCCCAAGATTCAATTTGACATGCCTATGATCAATTTTGAGATGCCCAAGACCGTAGGCTTGTGCTTTCATGCCAATGCCCAAGATTCAATTTGACATGCCTATGATCAATTTTGAGATGCCCAAGACCGTAGTTTTTTTTTGGTTAAGTCCAAGGTTTATTATAACAAAAAAAACGTAATTACAAGAATTACAAGTTTGAAGCACAAAGCTCCCTACCCCCATAAACCAAAGGGGTTAAAATAACTTCAAGGAAATAACTAAAAATAACATCAAAAAATAAAATTAAAAGAAGCTACCTAAATCTCAGCCAACTCCTCTCAATTTACTTCTGCTGTTACCAACTCTATATGATTTGCTTTTGGAAAAAATTTCCGCCATAATATCCGTATCAAAAGTATAATTACCATATAGATCCTCATCTTCATCCACACAAACTTCACCATCTTCCTTCTCATAAGCAAAGTTACCAGGAACAAGTTTAATAGGGGATAATTTTTTTTTTTTGTTGATTGTCATTCTATCATTTTGCTCTTTTTTCTCCTTGAAATAATCTTGTCTAAAAGCTGGATTCGAATAAAATTGGCCCGCACTTCATCATTCTGAATGTTGCTTGCCTCTTCAAGTTTATCCTTAGACAAAATATTAATCACATCAAAAACATTATCTTCTAACCCTGCTTGAGTTTCAGGATTAGCAAGACTACTTGGAGATTCCTCATTGGACTTGGAATCCTTGTTAGGTGATTCCAAGTCCTCATCAGATTGCAAAGATCTCAAGGCCATAATTTTTGCAGCTTGTTTGGCCACTTTCCTAGCTTTTTTCGTAGCTAGAATATCTGCATCAACTTCACCCCAATCCTTAGAGCCAATACTAACATCCGAGTCACTTGAATCCACTTGTTCCTCTTCTTCAAAAGCCTCACTAGTATCATTAGTAAAGCCTAACTCAGAAGATAAAACATCATACTTGTTGTTCACCACAACTTCAGTTCTTACTAACTCATCCACAAAAGGTGTAAAAGAAGTAAAAGTAAAAGGAATGCCTTTATTAGGAGAGTTCTAACCCTTCACTGATGTCCAACCATCTTTAGAAGACCCAACAGCAATTTCCGGAGTAGAATTGGATGCTTTATTCACGGCCTGTATTTTTTTCTTAGCCTCAGAAGACCCAACAGTTTCCGGAGTTTTAAAACACTAAGAATTGCTTGGCTTGTTCACGGCTTGGACACCTTCCTGTTTGGATACAGCTTTATTCACCGTAGGCTTGTGCTTTCATGCCCATGCCCAAGATTCAATTTGACATGCCCAAGTTTAAATTTGACATGTCTATGATCAATTTTGAGATGCCCAAGACCGCAGGCTTATGCTTTCACGCCCATGCCCAAGATTCAATTTGACATGCCTAGGATCAATTTTGAGATGCCCAGGACCGTAGGCTTGTGCTTTCATGAACATTCCCAAGATTCAATTTGACATGCCCAAGTTTAAATTTGACATGTCTAGGATCAATTTTGAGATGCCCAAGACCGTAGGCTTGTTCTTTCATGCCCATGCCCAAGATTCCATTTTACATGCCCAAGTTTAAATTTGACGTGTCTAGGATCCATTTTGAGATGCCCAAGACCGTAGGCTTGTACATTCATGCCCATTCCCAAGATTCAATTTGACATGCCCAAGTTTAAATTTGACATGTCTAGGACCAATTTTGAGATGCCCAAGACTGTAGGCTTGTGCTTTCATGCCCATGCCCAAGATTCAATTTGACATGCCTAGGATCATTTTTGAGATGCCCAGGACCGTAGGCTTGTGCTTTCACGCCCATGCCCAAGATTCAATTTGACATGCCCAAGTTTAAATTTTACATGTCTATGATCAATTTTGAGATGCCCAAAACCGTAGGCTTGTGCTTTCATTCCCATGCCCTAGAATCAATTTGACATGCCTAGGATCAATTTAGAGATGCCCAAGACCGTAGGCTTGTGCTTTCATGCGCATACCCAAGATTCAATTTGACATGCCCAAGTTTAAATTTGACATGTCCAGGATCAATTTTGAGATGCCCAAGACCGTAGGATTGTGCTTTCATGCCCATGCCCAAGATCAAATTTGACATGCCTATGATCAATTTGAGATGCCCAAGACCGTAGGCTTGTGCTTTCACGCCCATGACCAAGATTCAATTTGACATTCCCAAATTTAAATTTGACATGTCTAGGATTAATTTTGAGATGCCCAAGACCGTAGACTATTGCTTTCATGCCCTTGCACAAGATTCAATTTGACATGGCTAGGATCAATTTTAAGATGCCCAAGACCGTAGGCTCGTGCTTTCATGCACATGCCCAAGATTCAATTTGACATGCCCAAGTTTAAATTTGACATGTCTAGGATCAATTTTGAGATGCCCAAGACCGTAGGCTTGTGCTTTCATGCCCATGCCCAAGATTCAATTTGACATGCCCAAGTTTAAATTTGGAATGTCTAGGATCAATTTTGAGATGCCCAAGACCGTAGGCTTGTGCTTTCATGCCCATGCCCAAGATTCAATTTGAAATGCCCAAGTTTAAATTTGACATGTCTAGGATCAATTTTGAGATGCCCAAGACCGTAGGCTCGTGCTTTCATGCCCATGCCCAAGATTCAATTTTACATGCCCAAGTTTAAATTTGACATGTCTAGGATCAATTTTTAGATGCCCAAGATCGTAGGCTTGTGCATTCATGCCCATTCCCAAGATTCAATTTGACATGCCCAAGTTTAAATTTGACATGTCTAGGACCAATTTTGAGATGCCTGAAGACCGTAGGCTTGTGCTTTCGTGCCAATGCCCAAGATTCAATCTGACATGCCTAGGATCAATTTTGAGATTCCCATGACCGTAGGCTTGTGCTTTCACGCCCATGCCCAAGATTCAATTTTACATTCCCAAGTTTAAATTTGACATGTCTAGGATCAATTTTTAGATGCCCAAGATCGTAGGCTTGTGCTTTCATGCCCATGCCCAAGATTCAATTTGACATGCCTAGGATCAATTTTGAGATGCCCAGGACCGTAGGCTTGTGCTTTCATGCACATGACCAAGAATCAATTTGACATGCCCAAGTTTAAATTTGACATGTCTATGATCAATTTCGAGATGCCCAAGACCGTAGGCTTGTGCTTTCATGCTCATGCCTGTGGATTCAATTTGACATGCCTAGGATCAATTTTGAGATGCCCATGACCGTAGGCTTGTGCTTTCATGCACATTCCCAAGTTTCAATTTGACATGCCCAAGTTTAAATTTGACATGTCTATGATCAATTTTGAGATGCCCAAGACCGTTGGCTTGTGCTTTCATGCCCAAGATTCAATTTGGGATGCCTAGGATCAATTTTTAGATGCCCAATACCGTAGGCTTTCGCTTTAATTCCCATGCCCAAGTTTCAATTTGACATTCCTAGTGTTTATGGGTGAAAACTACTCCTGCAGAATTTGGTAATTTGGGGTGTGGATGAGGAATGAATTTAAACCTTAAACAAATGCACTGCGCGGTGAGTGCTTGTAGATTCGAGAGATCAATCTGTGCAAGTCCGACCTAAACCAAGAAATGGCCGTTCCAGACTTGTTTCGGTCACAAAGTGAAGGAGATGGGGTGGATCTTAGGGAGGGAAGCGAAGAAGGTCTTGAGAATGTGAAAGTGTAGACTTGCTTATGACTTGCAATAGGAAAGTGAACAAGCTTGCGGTTGGTGTAAGCAGGCTCTGGGTGTTCTCTTGATGTTTTTCTCTGATTTTCTCCCGTTGTTCTCCCCGTTATTTGGAAATAGGGCCGAGAACCTATTTATACAAGTCATTGAGTCTTATTCACGTCTCTCGTGGGAACTAGAGGAAGTGGAGTGATGGAGTAGTGGAGTTGTGCGTTGGTGCCACACGACCAGTCTTTCCCACTTCTCCTGTTCATCTCTAACCGTCCATGACTTCCTAACACGTTCTTGTGATGGCGCGTTGCACGTTACACGCTGTAAACTGCCATACCAATACCCCAGTATGTATCCCCCATTTGTGACATGATTGATGTCCTGAATGTGTGGATTGTGGATCCACGAAAGATAGCATGTAATCTTTGAATTGAATAACGTGTTATTCGGAAGTTGATACTTGTGAAGTATCGTGTGTATTTTGTGCAGTGTATCGCATCATGGTGTGGTAAAGTGATGGGTAATGACGCCTCACTAACCAATTAACTCCTGACCAGGGTTGTATAACCAAGCTGGTGAAGTTGGACGGATGAGATGATCTTTGAGACACTCATCTGCGACCGTTAATGAAATTAGGGTTTTGAAGAGGTGCGCAGGCAACACTCTTCAGCTTGGTCGAAACCAAGCATGGGATACAATTTTGGCCAGGCCGACCATACATGCGTGTAGACGGCATGACGGTGTAGTCGCCTGTACTCCATTCCCTCACGAAAGTATGATCTGGGTCACTCAATTCATCCGGTGAAATCGAGTGGTCGGGATCAATTTGCGATAGAAAACCAATGCCGCAAGGGCCGCTCGTCACGCCCTCTTCAGGCGCGCGTTCCCAGACGACCAATCTTGGCCTCGGACTTGGCGTGGTTGGCCTGGCGTGAAGGTGGTAGGCTGGTGTTCACGCCTACACCCGATTATCCCATGAAAACGTGATCCGAACCACTCAAATCGTCCTAGCGAAGTTGAGCGGTCGAGATTAGTTGCGGTTTGGGAGGTGTGACCACGCAAGTTTGGACGTGCGTTTTGGGATGGCCGGGCATGATATGACTTGGATGATCAAGTGAGGGGATTGACGGGCCCACGGTGGTCATGCTGGTATGACCGGACCTCCTTAATCTAATCTGTGACCCTCCATTCGTGCCTGGAGAAGATGGACGCTCGTGATGGTTTGAAACCCTAATTTTGGCTTCCATAGTCGTGTGACCATGCTCCCTTTGGGCGTACGAATTTGTTGCAACCAAGCATGGTTGGTCTTGACCGATTGGTCAAGTGTGTGGCCCACCCACGGTGATAGTGTTGACATGCTCGGGCCCTTTGAATCTACATCTACACCCTCCATCTATACTGCGAAGATGGATGGTTGAGACTTCTTTGCAACACATGTAATATGCCGCAAACCTAATTTAGGGTTTTCCGTCCATAATGCTTGGTATGAACGGTTTCTTGGCAAGCTAGGCCAATGACCGACCATGCGGGGTCGGCTGTGGGTATTTCATACCTTCTTGGGGGTGATGGAATTGATCTGGGGTCATCCAATCATGCTTATGGAGTTGGATGACTGCGATCGAATCATATCCGGACCGATACGGTCACCCAGGATGCTCAATCGGGCTAGTATAACACACCGAGAGGGCTCAATCGGGCTAGTATAACACACCGAGAGTCGGCATGTACGGGTATTTCAGACATGGTTTCATTATAGTGCTTGGAGGTTCGTGTTACTCAGAAGAGTAACACTCGGTCGTCATGCCACACCGATAATGAGTACTGAAATACAAGGCTGATATGAAATTCACAGGAAGGGATTGTTTCCACATGCTCCAACCTGGAGAATTTCATGTATTCACGGAATGGGATTGTTGCCACATGCTACATTCTTGGTGAATTAAGTGAGGGAGTATCAACACTTATTAATGGCTTTATCTTTTACAAGATGTCAGCGCATAATTTTTTCTTGTTTTTACAATTTTAACCTCAAATGAAAACCCACCATCAACATTAAGTCCCCTGCCTAGCACACAATGGTTACACTATTGTGGGGTAGGCATAAGATGGTGACAGTTAAAGATAAAACTTATGAGACAAAGTTAGATGTTACCAGGAGAGACGGGTCATCCTGTCCTTGGAGTATGTCACGTTCAAAAGGCATTTAGGAGAGCATTCCCTTAGTATGATTGTAGTGGCAGGTTTTCCCACACTACACCCCTCACTATATTTTGGTTAATCAGTCCATTGAAGGTTGCATAATTGAGAATGTTTATTGATTAATTTCATGAATTCTCACAGGAAAAGTTGAATTACACTTAGCAAGCAAAACACTCTTAAACTTTCTCTCTCCTAATGACTTGCCTAACACTTCTAAAAAGATCCTCTCCCACAACAGACTCACTCGACCCTTTATATAGGGTAATACATAGTGGATGACAGCTAAGCTATCCTTTATTTTCGGGAATGTCTCGCGAAGTGTCGCCAGTGTACAACTATTCAATCTCGCGACACTTCTTAACCCTCGCCAGTTCCATGTCTTTCAGTTGTTTTATGTGTCGTTTCTCCCATCGCGTCGTTTATTTTAGTTTCCTGCGACTCCCTCGCGGTACCGTCATTTATTGATCCCGCGAGCCCTATGCATTGCGATATTATGATCCTACATCTTGCCTCTTTTTCCTTGAATATTGCTTGAAGAGCGATCTTGAAGGAAAAATCCGTTGTTGTAGTAATCTTTGATCTTTATTGATGAAGGAACGAGCGGAGAAGAATACCGTACTTGAAAAGTACGTACTTGCCTCTATTCTTTTGCGAAGTTCCTGAGCTTCTTTGAGATATATATGAAGTATCATCTCTTATCTCTCCCTGCGAGGGAAGAGTACCATGAGATTTTTACAATATTGTTGCCGCGACTTCTTATCTTCGATTTTGTACTTTTACACGGATTTTGATTATTACTATCATTTCTTGACACGTCTCTTTCAACCACTTTTTCTTGACCGTTCATGTCTCTTCGCATTAAATGACCTTGTTTTTCTCGAGGCTCTTTTCCCTATATATAATTTTCTTTTCCCCTTCTTTTCATCTTTTAGCTTGTCTCTGCAACTTTTCTTTGATTCTCTCCTTCCGCAATTTGCGCTCACGCTCTTGCAAAGCTTTCCTTCATCCTTTCTAGCGCTGTTTTTAATCTCCAATCTTTCATCCATTCCCATACCGATAAATGGCTTCCATCGGGCCGTGGATACAAAACTTCTTTTGAAGAAGTTCAACGAAGTTGCACGAGAAGGGTTTTACTCTGTCAACCATTCCCGATCAAGAACCCTCATCCATTCTTTCAAATCTTTTCTCCCGATCATCAATGTGATGATCAAAAGATTATAGTCTCGCTCGGTCGACTTCTCGCGGGACTTCCTATTCCCTTGTACAATCTCGAGTTGCCTTTATTTTATGAAATTTTGGCCCATGAAAAATTCTCTCGGGCATTTATCAATTAAGTGGCGATTGTATTCGCTGATGCTTGAGTTCGCGA
Source organism: Papaver armeniacum (assembly GCA_023531295.1). Lineage (NCBI taxonomy): Eukaryota > Viridiplantae > Streptophyta > Magnoliopsida > Ranunculales > Papaveraceae > Papaver > Papaver armeniacum. Next base: position 15,042 of record JAJJWW010010258.1, on the reverse strand, counting down.
GCGCGGTGCGGGCAAAGGATCTTTATACCCTAATTCTCGCCCAGAAATCCCAAATTCGCAGATTTGGAAATAGGTCATTGAGAAATACACTCAGGAAAACTTTTTGAAAATTACTCTGATAACTATGATGAATGCGAGATCTCATTTGGGCGTTCGTACGAAGAAAAATAATAATGTCTCTCAAGATAAATTACTCATGCAAGACATTGATTGGCACCCGTCAATAATTCCTCCCTCGTCATTCCAAAGACGAGAAATGGTGGGTCGTACCCTTGATCTTAAATGGTCCTTACATCGCGGGTTCGCATATTCTTCCTGCGAATCTCGCAGGATATCATCCTTGGGAATTCAAATGGCCTGAGAAGGAAAAAGAAGTATGTTTCCTACTCCAAATTTTTGCTTTCGCAACTTTCTTTTTACGATTCTTTGAGTTTGTGAAATCTTTCAGATAACTGTGTTGAAAAGAAGCTACAAAAGGGATCCGTCGGAGGATACTTTGACATTGCTTCGATCGCTTATGAGTGAAGTAAGAAGCATTTCCCCTTACTTTGACATTTTTTTTTTTTTTTTTTTTTTTTTTTTTTTTTAAAACAATACTATTGCCTCTGTTTCTCAACTTTACACATTTGCGAAGGCTGAAGTTGAAAAAGTTGTTGCTGCGAAGACTAGAAGTAAGGGTAAGACGGTCGCTCGCAAGAATAAATCTTCTGCTCCACTAACTAAAAAACGAAAGATTCAATCTTCTTCTCGCCTTAACTCAAACTCTAGTCTTCTGATGAGGATGACCATGATTCGAATCGCTCTCTCGCTACAGGGACCCCGTTAACTGGTTCTTCTATGGGTCAGTTGTCTAGTATCTTCTCGGATTCTTTCCAAGGAATGGGAGATCCTCCCCTAGCCTCTCTCTGCGGAACTCTCGCAAACGTGTGCAATGCCACTCTACTGGAGGGCAATGATTCTTTCAATGGAGTCTCTAGAACTATGTCTCCTGACTTCTTGAATGCGCTTGGATCCTTGGTATGTATACAATCATATCTCCCATTGACTTTATATTGTTGTACATGTATTAACAGTTTTTTTCTATCTTCTTTCATAGGTTGGAAGGTCTTCTTTTGTAGTTGCCTCAGATCTGGAGAGAAGACGTAGCAATCTTGAAAGGAAAAATTCTCAGTTAAATAAGAGGATTCGAGAATTAGAAATTGAAGCTGCGTCATCTCGCGATAAAGACGAGAAAATTCAAAAGTTAAATACCGAACTTGATTCCCAAAAGGAGAGGGTATCCACCCTTCAAAACGCTAATCAACAACTTTATGGTATAATATTTTGCCTTCTTTTATTATTTTTATTTTATTGGTCGTGTATTGCCACCTGACTTATTACTTTAGACGTATATAATCTCTCCCGATGAAGCTATTCTTCTCCATACATTTCCCGAACCTATGGATAATAACCTTCTTCTCGCTCATCTCAACACTTCTTTAAGTAGTTCTTCGAACAAAATTAACTCTCTTTCATTAGATGAACTTGGACCAAATATCGCCTTTTAGAGATTGAACATAGATCTGGTTTAAGTGCAGCCAACCAATTTAAACAAATGTTTCTTGAGTCTCGTAAAGAAATCAAAATTTTGAGGAAGAAAATTAGTGATCACATAGATGACAAAGACCGCATTGCTAACAATGGTGCTCAAGCATTAGCAACATTTCAAAAATCTCTTCTTGAGCTACAAATTGAGCGAGATGAATTGCTTCGCTGAATTCCTTACTTAGTGAGCGAGAAGATCGGATTCGTTCGCTCCTTGTTATAAATAATGATGATGAATTCACTTTGGGCTCACAAAGTTTTAGATAACGCTGAGAAATAACCTAGGTGTTGATGTTAGTCTTCACGCCGAGCATACTTCCTTGGTTAAAGATATGATATCTGACAGAGAAGGTTGCTTATTATACCTTACTGCTTCTTATTTCCGTAATATTGCTTGTAAATTGTTAACTTGTTGTTTCTTATTTGCAGAATCTGAGAAGAGGCTACAGGTTAGAATTAGAGAGCTTGAATCTGAAAAAGAGCAACTCGCAGGAATTTTCCAAATGAGAATTGAAGAACTCGAAACCGAAAAGAATGACTCAAAAGAATCTCTTCCTTCGCGAGAATAGATATTCCAAGTTGAAGAAACAATTTCTAACGACAAGTGGAGAACTTTAACAATGATGCTTGTTCGCTTTCGCAATAGAGGCATGGAGTATGTTTGTAAGGACCATAATATCCTCCGCATTCATATCCCCGGCTCCTTGAAAGGGTTCCCGAGAATCACTTTTGTCTCGGAGCGTTTCGATAGCGAGGTGGCGAAGAAGAAAATTACGCGATGAGAATAATCAGATTGAAGAATCAGACGAGGAAGAAGAATCGCCAAAGAAATAACTTTTTTCGTTTTCTTTCTCTGCTTGTAGTATCTGTACATTTCTGTATCCTTATTATAGTGTATTTCTTGGATTTTTCTCCTCTGAATTCAATCTTCAGTCCCCTTTTTTGGTAGTTCTTCCTTGTAATAACATTATTGATGTATAATTCTTTCATCAGAAGATGAATAGCAATATTTCATCTTTTCCATTCCCATACTTGCCTCTGGTATTCTTCTTCAGATGGAAGATTTTAGTTGTCATCAAGTATTTTGTTGGTTATTAATTGTATAGCCGCGACGAGATCGCAGGTATCTTTATGAATCGAGAATGCTATCTCTTTTTGCTGCGACAAGGTCGCAGGCCGCCTCTACACTTTCATGTAAAGGCCCATTGACCTTGCCTTATCATTTTGTGTGGTCTTCAAGTTAGACCTCCCTAATTAGAGGTCCTCCCCTACCACCGTTTATTGCGACAAAATCGCAGGACGTCTTTACACTTGTATGTAAAGACCCATTGATCTTGCCTTATCATTTTTCAAGTATTTTTGCCTCTGCAGGATGTTTTGGTTGCAACAATATGACAGGCCTAGATATCCTTGCGAATATAAAGTCCTATGACATTGCCGTCTTGCGACGAAATCGCAGGACGTCCGTACACTTTCGTGCAAAGACCCATTGATCTCGCCTTACCCTCGCGTTAGTATTATTGCCTCTGCAGGATCATTGCACAAATATGACAAGCCTAAGTCTCATTGCGAAAACAAAGCCTCATGACATTTGCGTCTGTTTGGCACTCTCCCTAATGGAGAGCACCGCCCTTATCATCTCCCCGGTTGCCCCTTCAAGGAGGCGAAACATCGGCCATACAAGACTAGCTCCTCCCATCCGGTCTTGACAACAACCAGTTGTTTTCGCAGTCTCTTATCCCTTATACCTATAGGGTTTATGGTTACGAGACTGCACCCTAAGTGGAGTTTTCTTGGGCGAGTGCAACGCATGCCAAGACTTGCCAAGAATGGCCAGGGTAGGTTCATCCATCCCGGGCACTGCGCTCAACCGTGTACCTCGGCGCCTTGAGCATACACATCGACTCCTAGGAAGAGACCCTCGGTCGCCCAACCGGGTATAACCTACATATATAGTTGGGAATCCAAGGTACCTCTTCCTGATAGGCTTTCATGGGCCCCAAATTTTCATGGTTCAGGCTTCGGAGCGGTGTAACCTTCCCCACGAACCACGGCGAGAATACCCCCTTATATGACGCACTTTAGGTCTTACATTTGCCTCTTACGAAATGTTATTCGCGAACTAGGTGTACGCCATAAAGGTTCGTCCCATTCATTTGCGCATTTATATTTGTTAAATCATTCAATCATTCATGTTTCATTATTTGCCGATATTTGTTTTGCGAAGTATTCGCATGATTCTGTTTCACTTGTTGCATTTCACTCTTCTTTCTTAGTCGTATTCTCATCTTACTCTTAACTGCGAGATTCTCGCACATCATTACTTCAGTTGTTACTTTGCATCTTGCTGTTATTGATTATTCACTTCTTATGCCTTTTGTTCCTCATATCTTTTGCTTCTTCATTGTTATAATATTGGTCTGTCTCTAAGCATTCACTTCGCGGGGTACATTCAGCCCTCACTTCTATAGCATCTACCATTAGTTTTTCCTTTCTCTGTTCATTTCTCACATGTTGCTTCCAACCCTTTCTTTTGGCACTTCTTTCTTCGCAGTTTTCTATATCAACCTCATGGCACTGTTGCGACTCCTTCCAATCTCCCTGTATGATACCAATGCCATTTGGATGTGGGAATTTAATACATTGATGATATGTTGACGCGACTCCTAAAATTTCATGAAGCCATGGTCTCCCAATCAGCGCATTGTATGGAGATTCCACATCAACCACACAAAATAAAATATCAGTGGATAATCCTTGTAGAGGTATTCTCATGTGAACCTCTCCTTTTGGTTTGTTTGCAGTGCCGTTAAAGCCATATATCTTGTATGTCGAGGGAATTAAATCCTCATCTTTTCCGCCCATCGTCTTGTAAGTATGGTAGAAGAGAATATTCACTGAACTTCCGGTGTCGATTAGAATTCGGTTGATCGCCCAACAAGCTTCTGCCTCATCATCTTCTCCATCAACTGGTTTCGGGTTAATCTCTAGTTTCACAACCAACGGGCTATCGTGTGTTTCTCTTCCTTTTGGTACTTCATCTGCAGAGAAAGAAATAGTCTTCAACTGCCACTTTTCTAACTGCGTTGTTCTCGCCAGACTCATTATTTCTTTATCATTAGCATCTCTCGCAAAGACTCTACCTGAGCACGTTGTCATGAAAATCTTCGATGGTGCGATAGGAGTGGACGATAGAGTTGCAATTCAAATTCTTAGCTTTGGTTCCTACTTCTATCACAAATGTTTCCTTTCCTTTCGCTGACACTGCTTTCTATGCATCTCTCGTGGTGGTGGTAATGTCCGACTGTTTCTTCTCCTTTAGAAAGTGATTCACTTCCCCGATCAATCATCCCGAGAATAATTCTTTTTATGTTTCTACAATCGTTTGTTTGATGCCCATGGAAGCGATGGTAAGAACAAAACTCATGACTTCTATCTCCGGCGGTGGTTCCATTCCAACATTCCAAGGTCTTGGTACATTTTCCATCACAAGTATAGCTTCCCGGATCTTTTCAACGCTAGCATTCGGTGGAGGCATCTTAATTTGTTCCCATACTTGTTCTATGATTTCTCTGCCCTCCACGGTTATTTTGCCTTCGTCCACCATAAGTTTCTTGCACATGATCTAGCCTCTGAATCTTATTATTGTCACATTACGGTTATAGTAGTTCCTTTCTCGCTCAAACTCTTCTTGATCATGGCTTCCCATGGCTACTATCTTCTCTGTCCCTCATCGGCTCTCCTTGCTCTGGTCCTTGCGAAGTACTCGCCACCAGTATTGATGAACGAGGTAACAAGCTTGCGTTATGCAGCATTCGAGTTTGTGTTCGCAACTGGATAAGAATTCATTTCATTCATCTTTCTTCTAAGGCGATATATTCTTCCCCCGTAATTCTCATGATTCTGCCATCGTGATTGTATTTTTGACTCTAAAAATTTGAATGTATAACAAGTTAGTCGCAAAGAGAGCATTCACAAATGAGAGGATGAGATATCTCTCCTCAACCCGATCCCGCCATTTCGCTACACATGGTTCTCCATCTCATTGTCAAGCGCCTTAAGCTCTCGCCAACCCTTTGTTTCAACCCGAACACATCTTCAATACACGGTCGTGAAGAGTTGTTACTTATGTATGCTCCCAGGAACGTGGCTTGTAAATGGTGAAATGATGTAATTGTATTCCTTGGTAGACTTTCAAACCACTTTAGCGCTTCTCCTATTAAGCTTGACGCGAAATATTTGCACAATATAGCATCATGGTTCTCCCATTGTAACATACATCTCATATAAGCCTTAATATGTTGTATCGCACAAGGTTGTTCCATCAAAGATGTTGGTTAATGCGGAGTAGATTGCACTTAGGAGGTATTCCTCCCATTTGTACTTCTAGCGTGAAGGGATTCTTCAAGCCTGCGCGATGGCTTCATCCATTGTCTCCTTCCTCCTTCTCTTCTATTGTTCATAATCCTCTCATTTCAGCTAGTTCTCTTAAGATTTGTTCATTTGCCTCAGAATTTGATTCTACTGGTCTTTTTAGCTCTGCTTCTCTCCTTCTTCGCTCGTGCCTATTTTGACCTTCCTGTTCGTCGTTTTCTCCTCTTCTTTCCTCGCGACGCTCTTCTTCGTTTCTTTCGCCAATTCGCACGCCATTATATCGATTGTTCTCTCTTCTTGGTTGCCTCTCAGCTCTCATCATCTGCACCCTCTCATATTCTTCATTAATATTTCTATTGGTACGATTTTGTTCACTTCTTCTCTCGCGGTTGTCATGGTTATTCTGCCGGATTGCTTCCTCCATCTCTTGATTTTCCATTTCTGCTCTCACTCTTTCTCTTTCGCGAGCTAATCGCGCTTGTTCTATGTAGTGTCTCTCAATGTCATCCTCGATTTCTCGGTTTCTTCTCAATTCTTCTCTCCCATGCAAGATCATTCTCCCTTCAGCAGCTTGGTCATTCTGTTCTTGGAGTTGCATGTTTCCTTGATTTTCTCTATTTCGCTCATTTTGAAGATTTTCGGGTTGAGGAATATAACGATCTTCTATTTCCCCTCTTCTCTCGCCATGCTCTGTATTTGGATTTTGTGTCTCTTCCTCGGTATTCTCTGTTGGTAAAACTCTTCTTCTTTCTTCTCTCGTTCGATCTAGAACTTGATCTCACGCTACTTCTAGATCTCCTACTTTGCAATCTCATATTTTCCATCCTCAATTCATGATTTTGTCTTGTCAAGTTTGCTCGCTTTCTCGCCTCTAACTGCCTCTCTCTCCTCATGTATTGTTTGTCTCAATCTTTCTAACGCCGCCATTTCTTCGTTTCTGGATTCATTTCTCCATTCATCCCTTGTTCTCCTTGTCCATTGTTCACCAAATTCTTTGCTCCTCTTCTCTCTCGTCTTCGAATCGATCTCCAAGTATGCACACTTACTCTATCATAATCCACACCGCGTTTGCTACCGGGGAGATTGGTGGCTTGGTTTTGACCTTCTTCATCATTTCTCATGTTCATCCTTGATGATTCTCCTGTTTTCATTCCTCCTTTCTCCAAAGCAAGTCTCCCACTTCTTCTTACAATCGTTGGTTGCTCTGTACGTTTCTTCTTCTAGCCATCTTTCTTTTCAATGAATTCTTGAGTATCTTTTCCTAATCTCTTCTCTGTTAATCCAAATTCTTTCCAATTTCTTCGTCAATCACTGCTCGTCCCTGTTTCTAGCGCATATGTAGTGGCAGGTTTTCCCACACTACACCCCTCACTATATTTTGGTTAATCAGTCCATTGAAGGTTGCATAATTGAGAATGTTTATTGATTAATTTCATGAATTCTCACAGGAAAAGTTGAATTACACTTAGCAAGCAAAACACTCTTAAACTTTCTCTCTCCTAATGACTTGCCTAGCAATTCTAAAAAGATCCTCTCCCACAACAGACTCACTCGACCCTTTATATAGGGTAATACATAGTGGATGACAAATAAGCTATCCTTTATTTTCGGGAATGTCTCGCGAAGTGTCGCCATTAATATGTACAACTATTCAATCTCGCGACACTTCTTAACCCTCGCTGTGTTCCATGTCTTTCGGTTGTTTTATGTGTCGTTTCTCCCATCGCGTCGTTTATTTTAGTTTCTGCGACTCCCTCGCTGTCACACATTTATTGATCCCGCGAGCCTATGCATTGCGATATTATGATCCTACAATGATGTCGGTCTTGCTCGGCCCGATCGACCTTGCTATATCCTGCCTTCTGGCTTGAGGGCCCACCCGTGCTTGCTCCGTTTGAATGTCTGGTCTTGCCATATCGACCTTGTTATGCCCGGGGATTAGGTCGAGGGGCTATTGCGCCGCCTTATTTCGATCGTGGGGTTGTGCCTAATCGATGGACCGGCTGCGCTTTGCTTCGTTCGTGGGGCCATGCGCCCGCTGATCGAACGTGGGCTTGAATTTCGTGAACATGATTCCCATGACATAAGAGAACTGGTTGTAAATAAATATGGTCCGCATATATGCTTGATTGAACGTGGGTCCCATATCGTGTATGCCCCGATCAATGTCATCTTTATACCACCTGTGCCCTTGACCAACACCGATCTTGAAACTTGAGCAATACCGACTTGTGACTTGATCAATACCAGACTTGAAGCTTGAGAACACCGGACTCGAAACTTGAGTGATATCGACTCGTCACTTGATCAATACCCGACTTGAAGCTTGAGCAATGCTGACTTGTGACTTGATCAATACGACTTGAAGCTTGAGCAATGCCTGACTTGTGACTTGATCAATACCGACTTGAAGCTTGAGCAATGCCGACTTGTGACTTGATCAATACCATACTTGAAGCTTGACCAATATCGACTTGAAACTTGAGTGATGATACCGGACTCGTCACTTGATCAATACCGGACTTGAAGCTTGAGCAATGCCAGACTTGTGACTTGATGAATACCAGACTTGAAGCTTGACCAATATCATACTTGAAGCTTGAGCAATACCGGACTCGTGACTCGATCAACACCGGACTCGAAACTTGAGTGATACTCGTGACTTGATCAATACCGGTCTTGAGACTTGATCAACACCGGACTTGTGACTCGATAAACACCTGTTTGGACCCAATACCAGCCTTGTGTACTCCAAAGTGAATGTGTGTTCTGGCTCAGTGTGACTACACATCTCACGCGTTTTTATACAAGTACTGCTCCCCGTCTTTTATTATAGAATGAAGAAAAGAACTCCGTTGAGATGTCTTCAGGGATAATGTCAGGTGCCAAGTCGGGAGGTGTTGAAAGCTTCAAAGATATGCCGAACATTGATGATGAGTTGTTCATCGCACCCTTGAAAATATCCGTACACGATAAACCCTCCTCCTATCGACTTGAGGTTTTTCATGCTTCGGCTGGGTCCTCATGAAGGATGGATGACACGATGTTGAGCAATGAGTACATCAAAGATAACTTGACCGGAGCGCAGATTATTGATGTAGCTTGAGTGTTGAAACGACTCGAGAGGATGTTAAAGTGGCTTCAAAAGAACGTTGATGGATCCTGGAGAGAGTGTTGAAACAGGATTCTCCTGACAGGGGGCCGGAGAGAGCATGGAGGTGGCTCTTGAATAGACCATTGAGTCGGCTTCTCCGGAGGGAGTGTTGAAGTGGCTTCCTTCGCCTCTATTTACCCTTGCGAATTCCATGATTCTTGACCACCACCTTCTCGTGTTGAAGAAGTCCTTGACTGACGGTGAAGGAACTTCATGTTGAGCCTCAGTCCCCAAGCGTAGTTTACATGGTTTGTTCGTAGTGTTTGTTGTCGAGCCAGATATGGAACATCTTGGACATTGTTTCATCATTGTGGGAGTCGTGCATGTGTACCTGGAGTTGGAGTTGACGGACACGCAGGATGTTGTATCTCGGTGGTTTTCCTCTTGCCGCTCTGTGGAACCGCTTACGAAGGATGAAGGTTGTATCCCAATTGGTGAGATATATGTTCCTATAAACATTATGAGGCTCTTCATTACGGGCATGCCCGGTTCTTTCTTATCGTGGCATATGTTGTTGTAGATGAGCGTTCAATAGCTCCACAGATGACCAAAAGCGCGATTCTCCAACATAGCATGATCGACATGTACCACTGCCTCGATAAAGTGACTTCGCCCGGATCTTGCTTGATATGACGCGTGGACATCTTTATCTTCTTGAGGTGCTCCCTTGAGGTATCGGCTCCGAGTGGAAGATTGCCGCATAGAGCGTTGATACGTTGCAACTCTACATTCTTTAAACCAAATGGCAAGATGGTATAATAAAAATTTCCGAGAGGAGTTCGAAAAAGATATCTTACTTGCATCATGCTCGTACATCCTTATCCGGTTGTAGCCGCTACATCCATCCATGGAGGAGAACATGCCGTGTCAAGGTTGCATCTACTAACATGTCGATGTTAGGTAGAGGAGGATCGTTTTGGAGCGGCACCTGTTCAAGTCTCTCCAAGTCTATGCAAGACTCGATCTATCCATTTTCCTCATGTATGAACTACAAATCGTTTAATCGACTTGGATACGGGGTATGACATGTAGATGATGGGTGACCAATTTTCATCTAAATCCTAGCATTTCTTCATATCTCCAAGTGAATATGTCCCTGGTACTCTTTGAGAAGTTCCACGAGCTTCGTGCATTTATCCGTACACAAGGTTGAGTGATGGAGATAGGCCTAGAGATTCCTCAATGATTTCAATCTCATCAGTTGTGGAGTTGGTGCCCTCTTGCAAACAAGTGGAGCATCTAGCACTTGCTCTTGTGGTTCTGTTCTTGTTTGTAGCATTCCATTAGGTGGAGAGATGGGTAACAGTCTCCCTGCTAATTGATAATGGCAAGTGTCGGTATCACCGTTTTCCATTTCTCGTCACGACTCGCCATAAAAGTTCGCTCCCTCTTCGTGTGAACGTGGGTCGGGCTTCACGGATGGAAAAGAATGCTTCATCAGCAAAGATGCATCGTGGGTACTAGCCCTCAATGATGCAAGCCGGTCTTCTTCCTGAATTTACGCCCACGTGGGGAGTGGGATGCAACGAACTTGTCTGATTCTTTCCGCGGAGCTTCTCCTGTATGTGCTGGTTTGGTTTCCCTCGAAGTCCGTCACCGTGGTAGGCTTCGCACGACCTTGTCTTGGAGAACCTTGGATGTCCCGAGAGTCTCGAGAGTAATCACATTCGAAGACGCTCCTGTGTTGATAAGGGCCGTCTTGAACTCTGAATCCTTGATGCGTGCGGTGACATGTAGGGCACGGTTATGACCTTCCTCTGGTTGATTGCAGCAAAATGTCTTCGTGCGCTGATTCTTCGAGAGGTGTGAAAGTTTGTATAAACTTTCCACTAGAGAAAACGCTTCCCGATCCACCGATCTCTGGTTCATAGTGAAACTATTGACTTGAGGAGGATCGTTGTGAGGAAATGGGGTCCCAATATAGGAGTCTCCATGACATGACCCGCTCATATCCGTGTCGCTTCTTTGATCGGGTCCATGTAGGTCCGCGCCGCCAAGTACCCTTTTTCCTGCGTTGAATGCATTCCTTGTTGGCTCCGGGCTGTTGCATGGTCTTGTGGAAATCGATCGATTAATGTCTTAAGAAAAGTGAGTACCTCTTTCGAGTTGCGGCCATATCCGTTTGAGTCTTAGCGAGAACTTCCTCGCTTCTCCATCAAGTCCGCAATGGTAATGGGGGATGGTCCTCCTCTCGTCCCTCCTGGATCTCGTCCCGGTGAAGGAGTGGGAGTTGTTGCTCTGGTGACTACCAGGTGTTACACCTCGATGAGATGCGGGATTTGCGGTGTAATGGCTCTGGTGATGGGAGGTGTTGTAATATCACTGCTGAGTGATCGAATTGAACGTTCCCATCCTCTGTACTCACGTGTTCCTTGATTGATCTCTCCTTCCTCAAGCATTTCTTCACTTGGTTGAAAGGTCGATGCGGATTGAACAGTCTTAGGGCTTTGACAAGGGTCTTAAGATATAAATCTTCTAGCGAGGGATTCGTAAGGCTGCAGGCTCCATTTCTTTTATCCCAGTGCAGACGTTGTGGTACCCAGGACAAGTCTTTTCCTCCGTGGAGTTGCCTCGAGTCTTCGTCGGGTGGACCATGTTGTTCGTCTTTTCCCGAGTCTCCCACTGCGGTTGCGCGCTCTTTTGCCTCTCCACTCCAAAGGTGTGACTCGACTAAGGATTTAGCATTTCTTGCATTGCTCAGTAGATGCACGCCTCGACCCTTTCTTGTAATTGTGATGTTATATCATTCAAAAGACTAATGTTTTGCTCTGCCTTCGGTGATACTGGCTTGATTTGCCAAGACATCCTCCAAAGACATTCTAACTATACTTCCCATGATATTCCTAGAACCACCCGTGGTTTCCGTGATACATTATGCGAGATGGAAACCGAAAAATTGAGAATTCAATTTTGTACAACCGAGAGATCAACCTCCCACCGTGGTCGCCAATTGTTTATGGGTGAAAACTTCTCCTGAGACTTTAGTAATTTGGGGTGTGGATGAGGAATGAATTTAAACCTTAAACAAATGCACTACGCGGTGAGTGCTTGTAGATTCGAGAGATCAATCCGTGCAAGTCCTACCTAAACCAAGAAATGGGCCGTTCCCGGACTTGTTTCGGTCACAAAGTGAAGGAGATGGGGTTGATCTTAGGGAGGGAAGCGAAGAAGGTGTTGAGAATGTGAAGGTGTGACTTGCTTATGACTTGCAACAGGAAAGTGAACAAGCTTGCGGTTGGTGTAGGTGCTCTGGGTGTTCTCTTGTTGTTTTTCTCTGTTTTTCTCCGTTGTTCTCCTGTTGTTTGGAAATAGGCGAGAACCTATTTATACAAGTCATTGAGTCTTATTCACGTTTCTCGGGAAGTGGAGGAAGTGGAGTGATGGAGTAGTGGAGTTGTGCGTCGGTGCCACACGACCAGTCTTGCCAACTTCTCATGTTCATCTCTAACCGTCCATGACTTCCTAACACGTTCTTGTGATGGCGCGTTGCACGCTGCACGTTGTAAACCGCCAGACCAATACCCCGATATGTATCCCCGCTTGTGACATGATTGATGTCACTGGAATATGTGGATTGTGGATCCACGAAAGATAGCATGTAATGCTAAATTGAACAGATTATTCGAAGTTGATACTTGTGAAGTATCGTGTGTATTTTGTGCATCTGCATCATGGTGTGGTAAAGTGATGGGTAATGACGCCTCACTAACCAATTAACTCCCCGACTGTGGTTGTATAACCAAGTCAGGTGAAGTTGTACGGATGAGATGATCTTTGAGACACTCATCTCCGCGACCGTTAATGAAATTAGGGTTTTGAAGAGGTGCGCAGTAACACTCTTGACTTGGTCGAAACCAAGCATGGGATACACCTTGGCTGTAGCCGACCATACATGCGTGTAGACGGCATGACGGTGTAGGCGCCTGTACTCCATTCCCTCACGAAAGTATGATCTCGGGTCACTTAATTCATCCTAGGGAAATCGAGTGGTCGGGATCAATTTGCGATAGAAAACCAATGCCGCAAGGGCCGCTCACACGCCTCTTCAGCGCGCGTTCCCAAGACGACCCAATCTTGGTCGGACTTGGTCATTGCCTCGGCGTGAAGGTGGTAGGCTGGTGTTCACGCCTATACCGATTATCCCATGAAAACGTGATCTGAACCACTCAAATCGTCCGCAAGTTGAGCGGTCGAGATTAGTTTGCGGTTTGGGAGGTGTGACCACGCAAGTTTGGACGCATTTTGGGATGGCCAGGCATGATATGCCTTGGCCGATCAAGTGAGGGGATAGACGGGCCCACGGTGGTGCGCCGGGTATGACCTGGACTGCTTAATCTAATATGTGACCCCTTCATTCGTGCCGTGAGAAGACGGACGCCGTGATGGCTTGAAACCCTAATTTTGGCTCCCATAGCCGTGTGACCATGCTCCCTTTGGGCGCATTTAATTTGTTGCAACCAAGCATGGTTGGTCTTGACCGATTGGTCAGGGTGTGTAGGGGCGGCCCACTATGATCGTGTTGACATGCTGGGCCCTTTGAATCTACATCTACACCCTCCATTTATACCTGCGAAGATGGATGGTTGAGACTGCTTTGCAACACATGTAATATGCCGTAAACCCTAATTTTGGGTTTTCCATCCATAATGGTTGGTATGAACGGTTTCTTGGCAAGCTAGGGCCAATGACCCACCATGCGCGGCCGGCCGGGGTATTCCATACCGCTAGTGATGGAATTGATCTGGGGTCATCCAATCATGCTTATGGAGTTGGATGATCAAGCGATCAGATCATATCCTAGACCGATACTGGCCAACCAGATGCTCAATCGGGCTAGTATAACACACCGAGAGGCTCAATCGGGCTAGTATAACACACCGAGAGTCACCAGACGGGTATTTCAGACATGGTTTCATTATAGTGTTTGGAGGTTCGTGTTACCTCTCGAAGAGTAACACTCACGTCATGCCACAATCGATAATGAGTACGGAGTCGATGTGAAATTCACAGAAGGATTGTTGCCACATGCTCCAACCTGAGGAATTTCATGTATTCACGAGAACGGGATTGTTGCCACATGCTCCATTCTTGGTGAATTAAGTGAGGGAGTATCCAACACTTATTAATGGCTTTATCTTTTACAAGATGTCACGCATAATTTTTCTCTGTTTTTACAATTTTAACCTCAAATGAAACCCACCATCAACACCTAGGATCAATTTTGAGATGCCCAAGACCGTAGGCTTGTGCTTTCATGCCCATGCCCAGGATTCAATTTGACATGCCCAAGTTTAAATTTGACATGTCTAGGATCAATTTTGAGATGCCCAATACCATAATGCCCATTCCCAAGATTCAATTTTAAATGCCCAAAGTTATAATTTGTCATGTCTAGTATCAAATTTGAGATTCCCAAGACCGTATGCTTGTGCTTTCATTCCCAAGATTCAATTTGACATGTCTAGGATCAATTTTGATATTCCCAAGACCGTAGGCTTCAGGCTTCATGCCCATGCCCAAGATTCAATTTGAAATGTCTAGGATCAATTTTGAGATGCCCAAGACCGTAGGCTTGTGCTTTCATGCTTTTTTTTTTGCTAGGTCAAAATGGTTTATTAAGCAAAAAACATAATTACAAGAATTACAAGCTGGGACACAAGCCCCCTACCCCCATAAACCAAAAGAGTAAAATGTAGCTAATCAAAACAAGAAGAAAAAATTAAAAAAGAAAAAAAGAAGACTAAACTTCTAAAATTTCTTCATCACTTTAAAACACCAAAGAATCCAGCAGAAAACTCCTCTCATAAATGAGCTAAGTATTTCCACCTCCCGAGGACTGAATATCGCGACATCAATATCTTATAGATCAATAAACGACAAAGATTGCTAAGGTGTCACAGGAAATAATATAAATGACGCAATGGATGACG